>PVKU01001053.1:0-152500 GCA_004027475.1 Anoura caudifer | reverse complement strand
TCTCATTTTAATGAATACATCCTCAGGCATTATTTACAAGCTCACATAATTTACCTATGTTATTTGGCAAAGCAACTTCGCAAAAGAAAAGTGAATGAATAAATACTTCATAACTGCTGGTGGAGCAGACTGGGTCGTGTAATGAAGAAAAGATTTATGTCACCTTATTTCAGCCCAAATAGCAGCAGCCTCAGCTTGTCTCAGCCCAGTGCTTCTATTTAAATGTTACTTTCATATATTATGTGGCATTAATTTAACTATAGCTCATTAAGGCAGAATGAAATGGTTAAATTAACTTATCAACCTATAATGATGATGAATGAGGTATTAATTCAGATACAAGCTGGGCAATTTGCAAGTTTACGCATTCTGATGGTTCTCAAATAACATTTTGAATAGCGGGTCAGCGCCTCAATCAATTACATAAGCATGTAAAGTCGGTCTCTCGGAAAAAAATCCTTTTTCATGCATATGCATTAAAACATGTTCGCAATTATCCTCGGAAATTGCCTTCATTGGATTAAGCAGCAGCCTTGGACGCGGGTTCTGATCTTCCCTGAGCTTTTATTAAAGCTCTGAGCAGCTTTGGCAATAACAGAGCGGATGGGCTGTTTGTTTAAAGAGTGTTTACCAAAGAAAGGGGATGGCAAGGCGCGCCAGTTGATAAACATCTCCTTGGGAGAAGTTGCTTGGAATTGCTTGCCTGCCCAGCCGCAGAGGAGAAAGCTCTGTCAGCTGAGACATTGGCTCCGGGGCTTCTGCTTTTCTGGCCCATGTTTAATTGCTGCCTCAAAGCCAGCCTTGGGCACAGGCTGTGCCCTGGTGTGGCCCAGCATTTGCCCTTTCGTCGAGGCCGGATGGGTAAACCTCCTGCCACTCTGGCTTAAAGTTCCTCCAAGCCAGACCAGAGACGACTTATGAGGGGGCTGCAGGCAGGGGGATTTAAAGAGTCTTTTGGCAGGAGGTGAGTCAAGAGGTGGTGACTGCGTTGTTTCCACCCCCATGCCAGGGCTGTTGGAGAACGTCTGTAGACCTCCTGCTAGGTTTGGCAGCTTTTGGGGATGGATGGGGAGTGGGAAACTAGCCCATGTTTACCCTGGAGTGGAAGCTTCAGGAAGGCAGGGCTGGACCTCAGATTTCTGAGCCTCAATCTCCCTCCCTCCCCCTCTGCATGCAGCATTGGTTTGAAGACTCTACTGGTGAGGCCTGACTCAACTTCTCCGACAAGATCAGAGCCTCTGGGCAGAAGAAGGCTTTGAAAGAAGGCAGGAGAGATTTAAATGGGGGTTCCACTGGGACCTCGTTACATTCCACTGTCCCTTCTTCCCACTTAAAAAATCTTGGACAGTTAGCATTTAAGTGCCTTCCATTTGCCAGGTTCTGTCAAAAGTACTTTCACATATCAATTCATTTAACTCTCACCACACTCCTTGGAGATGGCTTCTACCATTATCTCCATTTTACTAAGGGCCGTGTGATGAACACTTTTTCTAGGAGGCATATGGGAGCTCTGTCTGGTGCTGCCCAGACGCTGGGTTTGTGAACTCAGCCACTCAGCTAAGTTGCCCCAGAAGGTTCAGCCTCAAGGAGGGGTCTGTAGGGATCGCACAGGCTGCTCTGTACAAGGGAGCTACTCTCCACTTGGGTGGCCCTTGGGGTATAGACCAAACAGGAAGGATCCTGGCCCCCTAGGGAGGGCTTAAGGTGGAGGCTCCAGCGGCAGCCAGAAGGGGTGCAGAGATGGTCTGGGGTGAAGTGGCTAATACCCTCACCACTGACGGTCCTGTCTTGGTCCTTTATCCCTTGGCAGCCGTTCAGCTTTGTGCAGGGCAGCCAGGATCGCACCCTCGAACCCTGGAACTTCTGCTTTCTCAGGTTCGGCGCTGAGCCTGGGAACTCCGCATCTGGGAGGTGCCTTCGCATCCTCGTAGTGCAGAATGGAGAGGTGGGGAGAAGGTAGGAGGACCAGAGGAGAGGCGTTTCTGCGAGGACAGTACAGGGGCAGGCAGCTCAGGTCTGCGCTCGACGGGGGCGCGGGTCTCCAAAACCTCCGCAGGGGGATGTACCACTGGCTCCTGGCCTGGCCTTTCCCGTCCTTCCCCAGACAGAGGACGGAGCCCAGCCGCTGAAGGAGGAGCGAGGAGTTGTTCGCTGCCGATGGCTGGAACCCATTCCCTGAGGCTTCCACAAAGGCTTGACTGAGGAAAGAAGACAAAAGACGGCAACAAGGGGAATTTTTTTTTTTTTAGGTTACAGTTTCCACAGCTGTTTGCACTTGCCTTTTGCCTACGTGACATCTCCTCCCCCTCCGTTCCTCCAAAGCTTCTAATCCACCTGACTGTCCAGGTCACCTCCAGGAGAAGTTGGTGCTTTGGAAAGGCTGATCACCACCTCAGATCAGATGCTGGGCCCAGCGGCCGTGAGGGGCAGGCCACCTCCGAATGTGTCCTGGACAGAGTGCTGTTGGTCCAACTGCAGGAGGACCCTCAGGGGCATGTGAAGTGATAGTTTAGGGAAGTGCTTAGCCAGTGGACCCTCCCACTGCCTCTCTGACCAACATGCTGTCCTGAGAGCATGGCTGCTGTGGAATAGGTGAAAGCGAGGTCCAAAGCGTCATTGAGGAACGCCCTATCAGCTTCCTGAGACCCCAGAACTCCTATTCACCCTCAGGGTCCCCTCCTTGGCAGTCTTTCTTGATTTCTTCCCCTTCTTCCTCACAGACATTCTCCTCACAAGGACTTGAACATTGGTGGCCAGAGAAGGCAAGCATTCGGTGTTAGCTGGGGGTTGCTAGGGCCTGGAGCACAAGAGAAGCTTAATTAATGTTTGTTGACTGACTGAATCAGTGACAAGGACCGAGGAGAAAGCAAAGTCTCCTGAAGCACTTAGGGTTGCCGATGGGGCGGCCAGCCAGGACGGGGTCTGCAAAACCAAAAAGTTTTGATTCAAGGGGAGGAAATTCTACCCTAACTGAGGGATGAAGGGGTTCCCCAGACACCAGTGTCTCACATTCAGTGTTTGGTCAGGCATGGTTCTAGCTGGAGTGCAGAGACAGAGGGGGCTGTTAAAAGGAATGGGGTTGAGAGGAGCTGGGTTCTCCCCTGGGCCAGGTTGTCCCCACATACATCGTCCAGAACCCAGAACTCTCTTCATCCTCAGATTCACCAAGAAATTGTTTTCCCCATAATGCAAAAGAAATGGCTTGGAGAACATACAGTTCCCTCTGTCTGCTGGGTGAGGAGAGAAAATGAGATGAGGAGGCAGAGGGCAGAGGTTTCCTAAGGATTTAACCAGATGTCCAAATAGAGAAAAGGGTCACAGGCATGTAGAGCTGAGGAACCTGGGCCCAGAGAGGTCCCCAGGATGATGACAGAGTATTTATTACCTGTGACAGAGAGGCTGTATAGCCTTGTGGTTTGAATCCTCCTCTGCCACTCATTGATGGAGTGACTACAGGCAAGTTACCAGTCCATTTGTGCTTCAATTTCTTCATCTGTAAAATAGGGATGGTCCTACCATAATGGACTGTTGGGAAGATTGAGTTAATATGTGTAAAGCCCCCACTGGGACCTGTCATTAAAAAAGTTTATACTGATCAATAGGAAGGAGGAGCAGGTCTGCGGGTCATGGCATTGCTCCCTCCGTGGATCCTCACTCGGCCTAGGCCTGAGGTTGAGGGAGAATCACCTACTTGGACCTGTGCCTAAGAGGAATCAGAGAGTGGGTAGAGGACAATGGGAGATACTAGGCACAGCCTGCCCTGTTTCCAGAAGAGCAGAAAGGAAGATAAATATCTTCTTTTGAGCATCCACTATGTCTTTAGCACCCTGCTAGGCATGAGGAAACTGAAGGGAAGAGGCAAAAGTCTTTTACTCTTAAGCATCTTAAGAATTGCCTACCTGCACTATGCAGTATTATTCCTATTTTATAGCTGAGAATTAGAAGCTGGAGTGGTTAAGCAATTTCCTCAAGATTCAATAACTAAAACGTCCAGAGCTGAGTTTAAAATCCAGATGAGATGAGTCTGTCCCTAGGCTTAAACCCTAAGCAAAGTCCTGCCTCCTTTTGCCCTGCACACCTCCAGCAGAAAATCCTCCAGACAGTTTGTTGGTGGGTGGCCAGGAAGAGCTGAAGGAACTGGGAGCCTAGTTGAGCTCTGCAGGATACATTCTGTCTCCCTTACCCATGCTATCCACATCCTATCCTCTAAAATTAAAGCAGCAAGATGTTGGGCTTTTCTTGGTGGAGCTCAGGTAACTGATATATCAACGTCTCTGCATCTCAGTTTTCTCATCTGCAAAATGGGTATAATAATAGAACTCGTTTCATTGGGTTGCCGGGAGTCTTGCTTGAGAAAATAAAGCCTTTTAATGTTTGCTTGATAAGTAGTTAGTTGTCAGTAGATGATCGCTATTGCAGTTATTGTTCCTGAGTGTGGCCCCCAAGAAAAAACCGGTTGGGCAAGAGATTAGGCTTGGCCGCTCTCTGGTCTGTTTCGGGTCTGAGCCTCTGTTGCCTCTTTTGAAATTTATGGGCAGGATTGGGGTTTTGCTTGGTGACTGCAGAGGGCAGGTCTCTGGTACAACGACTCAGCTGGCTACAGTGGCTTTGGGCTGTCACCAACTGTCCACCGAACTGTCATCTAGTGAAGTGAAGATGTCCTTAAAGCACATTCTGAGGTAGGTACGTGTGGAGGGTTAGGGAGAGAAGGAAGGACACCCAATGACTGGGAGCCGGTGGGACAGGCGGAGGGTTCCAGTTAAGGCAGAGCATCTGACCCCCCGGACCGGGGCTACACGCTGTGCCAGGAAAGTGCACGATTAAGCTTTTGGAACTTTCCGTTGAAACCGTAGTTTTCCGGATGTGGAAAAGGGACTTCTATATCTGTCCCCCTCGGAGACTCCCGATAGCCCACAATCAGATTTGCTTCTGGTTGGCCTTACCCAGGCCCTACCTGCAAGAGTCTTCTTAGGTCGTTGGCGTTTGTCATGGAGTTAGAACCCAGACTGACTCTGTGCGTGGGAAATTTGGTGAACTTAGAAGTGGTGGACCTCACTTTTGGTTCGCGAGTCCCAGCTACGCTTTGGGTGGATGACCAGCCATCTCTGACCTCGACCCTCCGCTTGCGGCGCAGACCTGAGCTTTTCCCAGCGCGAAGCGGCCTGCGCGGTTTCTGGGGCTAAGGACAGGGACGGCTGGCGGGTGCGGAAGGGACAGAGGCCCAGGCCCTCGGGGGTTCGGTCCTGAAAGTGGCGAGGTGCCCTGCTGAGAGTCCTCCTTTCCCGAACAAGTCCGCAAGGGTCAGGGCGCGGGATCTGGGCCCTGCCGCGAGGGACTCGCGTTACCGCGGGGCCAGCGGCGGAGTCCGGCGCCTGGACCGCGCAGAGCCCTGCCCGGGTGCCTGTATTGTCCCCCGCCGGCCGAGTCTGGCCCGGGGTGGGGACACTGCCGCGGGCCCGACCTGGGTCCTCCTGACGTGGAGAAGGACCCCCGCAGGCTTCTACCGGCTTCCAGACTCCAGACGCCGGCGAAAGTCACGGAGGCCTTCCTGTCCCTCGCACGACTCTGTCCTTGGGCGTTCGTAACCTTTTAGGGCCAGAGGATTTCTTTTAAAGAGAAAGGGAAGAACAATAAATGTTAGTTTTTGACCCGACGGTCATTCCTAGCCCTTCACTACTTTCGGTTCTGTACCCCCTTTTCTAAACCAAAATTAAGGTCACAGAACTGTGAGAGAAGGGGGCGGTTGGGGCAGAGGAGAGCAACGGGGGGAAATTGGGACAACTGTAATAGAACAACAATAAAATAAAACTTAAAAAAATCCCCTTCCCCCCCCCAAAAAAAAAAGAAATCAAGGTGACAGGCACTCCTATCCCGAAGTCTCGGCGGGGCCGCAGCCGCCTGTACAGAAGCAGCCAAGGGCTTGTTGGGAGCGACGCTGGACCTAGACTTAAGGCCTTTTGCAGCCGCCAGACTGAGTCGGTTGTGCAGCGAGTGTCGGAGAAGCTGGGTGTCAACCTCCCTTGCCTGGCGGGAAAGGAGCTCAGGGGGACCCTGAGGCGAGCTGGAGATGGCCGGCAGTGCCCACAAAACCTTCCCAGCAGTGGACGTGCTAACCTTCGGTCCCGCAGGGCTGGTATGCGGGAACAGGGACCTGCGACTAGAAAAGCTTCCCCTGGGATGCCCGGAATAATAGGGGGTTTCCTGAGAAGTGCTGGCTAACCTTTTCAAAGGACTGAGACCCCGGGAGCCGGGTGCGGAGAGCGGCTGTTCTACCAGGTGTTACGGGTGCTTCTCGGGAGGGGGGTATGTTTTTTCTGTGAGGGCTGGACCTCAGGCCTCTGATTGTTTGGGCAGGCAGATGCACCCATACAAACCCCCAGCCGCATGGCAAAGGGTCAGCACGAGTTGGGAGTCTGGCGATGTCCAGGTTTTCCGTCTAGCTTCTTTTCTAAAGTTCATCAGGCCCTGGCTGGTGTGGCTCACCTGCAAACCAAAAGGTTGCTGGTTCAATTCCCAGTCAGGGTACATTCCTGGGTTGTGGGCCAGATCCCAGATTGGGGGCATGTAAGTGACAACCTATCAAAGTTTCTCTCCCTCTCTTTCTCCCTTCCCCTTTCTCTAAAAGTAAATAAATAAAATCTTTTGAGAGAGAGAGAGAGACAGACATGAGGTAAACACAACACGCATGAGGCTGCTGCCAGTGTAGCACAGCTACTGTTTTAAAGTTCATCAGTAAATGGGGACTTGGACCATCGAAACTCAAGTGCCGGTGAAAGCGCCTGCCCCTGTGGCACACTCTCTCCTCCATCTTCCTTTCACAGCCTTGTACCCCTTCCTTACACAGGCTACATTGAGATCCTTGTACCAAGTCCAGGCCAGCACTAAGGAGAGCTGTATGGAAATAGCATGGGCCTGAAAATGGCCCTTGGGGACCTCTCAGCCAAATCTGTAGCTCCCACCTCCACCTGAGTCATTTATTTGTTGTGAGACCTTGGGCAAGTCACTTAATCATCCTTGGTATCCTTCTCTGTATAATGGGGATAAATAATAGTCCTATCTCAATGAGGGGCCATAAGGATTTCACACATTATTTCATATTACACAGAAAGCAGTGCCTTGCTTATAGGAGGCACTCCATAAATGTCATTTCCCTTCATGCACCATCAGGGCAAACCCAAGATCCTCTCTCTCCTACCCTACCTAACAGGCAGCTAGGATAAGACCCAGAGGACTCAGGATCTGCAGATACGAGGCACTGTAGAGGAGAATGTGGTCAAAGTAGGTAGGCCAAGGGGCTCCAAAATGCCAGACAAGCTTTGGCTAAAATGATTTGAGAAAACTTCTTTGATTTTTCTAATCTTCACCTAAGGACATGCTTATTGATTTTTAGAGAGACGGGGAGGCAGGAAGAGAGAGAGAGAGAGAGAGAGAGAGAGAGAGAGAGAGAGAGAGAGAGAAACATCAGTGTGGGAGAGGAACATTGATCAGTTGCTTCCCATATACACCCCAAATGGGGAAAGAACCCACAACCTAGGTATTATGCCCTGACCAGGAATGGAACCCATGACCTTTCTGTTTACCAGACAATGCTCCAACCAACTGAGCCACACAGGCCAAGGCTTTTCATTTTTTTAAACAAAGATTTCATTTATTTATTTTTAGAGAGGGTAGAAAGGAGGGAGAAAGAGAGGGAGAGAAACATTGATTGCCCCCTATCCCAATCCAGGCATGTATGTGCCCTTACTGGGAATCAAACCAGTGAACCCTTGGTTTGTAGGCTAGCACTCAATTCCCTGAGCCATACCAGTCAGGGCAATAAATGAAGTCTTTAAAAAAATATTAATTAATCCCATCTTAACCACCCAAGTGCCAACATCAACCACACCCCTTCTAGAAACACATTTCCAAGGGCAAAGAAAAACAATGAACAAACTTCTCTTTGCATATGACTTAGTGAAAATAATGTGTGGCTTAGAAGCAATCTGTTTTCTGGTCTTTCCTTACTATAAGGTCAAAATTACTATACCCTCTGATTTTTAATTTCTTCATCTGTAAAATGAGAATGATGATGATAATAATGCCTTCTTTAAAGGATCGTTGTGAAAGTTAAAGGAAATAATATGTATTAAAGCACTTTGAACTAGAATCCCAGGAGGACACTTAAAAACATCAGTGGCTAGGTAGCTCGGTTGGCTGGAGCAGTGTCTGTGAACCATGGTTGCAAGTTCAGTACCAGGTTGGGGCACATGTAGGGGTCAACCAGTGAATGCGTGAATGGGTGGAATAATATGCCAATGTTTCTCCTTTCCTTTCTTCTTTCTCTCTCTAAAGTCATTTTTAAAAAATCACTAAAAACAATAATAACAATAATAATCTGAAAACAAAACCTAAGCAAAGAGGAGAAACCCAAAAGGACAAACATTTCCAATGGAGAATGATTAGGACTTATTTTCATTCAGGGTGAAAGATCAATAGAAAGAAAGGTTTTATCCAGATATGCAGTCTAGCATAAATTTCAGGGAGGGAGTTCAGGACACTCAGTTATGAGAAGGGACAACCCTGCTCAGTTTGTCACTTTAGAACTTAAAACATATTTCCGTCAAGCCTGGGGATGTTTCCTTGTGAACACATCTCAGTTTCTCCAGTAGCAATGTAGGAAGTTGTCACCTATTAGAGGAGGGCTGCAGATAAAATATTCTCAAAACGTGATATAACTGCAGTTACTGAAGTGTACTTTTAAAGTAAGGAGAAAATCTAGAACCATTTTTCCTCATGCTGTCAACTACGGAAGGGAATATTTGTAGAACTTCTCATCTTAACGTCTCTTTGCCCTGCATATGTGTGCATTTATTTTGCATTTCTATATGCAAATTTCCTTTTTGTGTAAGAGTTTTTAAAGTTAATTGAATCATTTAATTTTTTTTAAAGATATTCTTTTTTTTTTAAGATTTTATTTATTTTATCTTTAGAGGGGAAGGGAAGGAGAGAGGGAGAGAAATATCAATGTACGGTTGCCTCTCATGTGTCCCCTGCTGGGAACTGGCCTGCAACCCAGGCATGTGCCCTGACTGGGAATTGAACTGCGATTCTTTGGTTCGCAGGCCTGCGCTCAACCCACTGAGCTACACCAGCCAGGGCTGAATCATTGAATTTTTTATTCATAGTTTTCATTTATGGTCAGAGATATAAAGTTTTTTCTTTCTTTTAAAATCTCTGTTCTTCACAAAATCCCAACCTGTCCAGCAAAATAGAATGTATTATCTCTAGTTAATTTTGTAAAAGCTATTCAGTATTTCTTTGGATTATGCTTTCCCTCTTCTTGAAAATATGAACCAATCAATTATATTAGCCATATGGCTTGATCATAACAGCTAATTTCCATTTCATAATGTAATTGTTCTTTGAACACTGACAATTTATTAGTCAAGGTGCTCAGGAATGTTCTCTCTAGTTCTATCTCTTCTAAACAATGATTGAAATAACCGTATAAGCTCAAAGCCACTAGACTGTTAATTTTCATAGTTTTAGATTCTGTGACTCCTCAGCATTAAATATTTCCAAGGAGAAGCTTCCACTTGCTCTGTAGTCCTGGAACTTACAATATGGACTATCCAGAGCAGCTTTATTTTCTTTGCCAGACACAGGCTTTCAACACTGAGAATTTGATGTGATGGCTCACAGGACTACTTGGTTATGTTGGACATGATTCCTGGCTGGAAAAGCTGTGTAGTCACACATTACTGCAAACAAAACGTCATCCTTCGGTGATCTTAATGCTTTGTCCATTAAATATATTCCCTCATGCAAATAGCAGTGCATTTAACTGGTGTTCCCCACTACTATCTAAGAATTAGAAAGCTGAGGTTATGGTTTACTTTAAGCTCTGAGTTTCTTTTTTCCTTGACTATTTTCCAGAGTCATTTTTCTTCCCCCACCCCCCAATCTGAGTTTAGATTCTATTGTGGCCTTATTCTTGGTTTAGGGAGTAAATGCTCCTGACACTATCATACATCTCATGGACCTCTATGAATACTCACATATAATACATAAAAAAGTCGTAGACTATAAGGCTAAAGCATGTGATAGTTAAGATAATTTGGCCTTAATGCAGTCTGACTTTAACTGAGAGTGTAGTTTCAATGAACTACTCTGTATATCCTTTAGTTCAAAATACAGGAAACTCACTATGTCAGCTTGTCTTCTAGAAGATGGGATTTAAATGCCAGATGCTTTGCTGGCCATTTAATAGGCAAAAAGTTTGATTTTAAGTCAGTTGAGGTAATGTGAAATCTTTTTGTAATCTAGCCAGCCTACCCTAAATTAACTAGCATTTTATTTTATTTTAAAAAGATTCTATTTATTTATTTTTAGAGAGAGGGGAAGGGAGGGAAAAAAGAAGGGAGAGAAACATTGATGTGAGGGAGAAATGTTGATCAGTTGCCTCTTGTACACACCTTGACCAGGGACCAAACCCCCAACTCAGGCATGTGCCCTGACAGAGAATTGAACAGAAGACCTTTAGCTTTGTGGGACAATGCCCAACCAACACAGGTCAGGGCTTAATTAACTAGAATTTTAAAAACTTTACATTAAGGTCATACATTTCCTTGTAGTCATTACCATTTATTATTGATTATATTTTTTGATAAAGATGTTCCATTCAGGTGCGCTACACTGAACATATTTGTTAAGAGCTTGAGTACATTTTGTAGATCCTAGAACTCAAGGATAGGTGTGTATCTTGAGAATTTTCCATCATCATCTCCTGGTTATTGGACCACATGTAGGTGAATGGGTTTAGGATTAGGTTGCTAATCTCAGAATGATGAGCTTATTGCCACTTTATCAGAAGACCTAAGACCACTTTCCCCAAAGTTTTGCTGAATGTGGTATAATAATAATAATAATAATAAGTAATCCAATAGTTAATTAGAGAGTGGCTAACAGTGGCTTGCAAGAAGAGGTGCTCAAAGATTTGTGCATGGACATGTATCACAGTTATTTTATTTTTCCATATTGTTATTATTTTTTAATAAACATAATTTAAATATGACATTCATAAAGAAAATTTATTTATCTGTTCTTCTATTATTTGACATTTAGGTTGAAGCCACTTTGTGGCTATTTTGGATAATACTTCTATGAATTTTTTTTGTATATGTGTTTTGGTACACATATGTGTGCATTTCTGGTGAGTATAATACCTAGGATGGAATTGCTGAATTTTTTTAGGGTTACATATTATTATTGATTTCACTCCCTGATAAGGATTGGATAATAACCTTCCAATGGAATCCCATCGAACTCAGAATAAAAATTAATGGCCTATCAATTATTCACAAAGCCCTAAACAATTTGGTTCTGATACTACTATCTTTCTTGCTGCCTTCACTGTAGCTGTAGTGACCTCCATGCTATTTTTAGAACATACTAGGCCTGCTTCCCCCTTACGGCCTTTGCCTTTGCCACTTCTCTCTGCCTAGTAACTCCACCAAGTATTTGCAAAGTCCTTCTCTCATCTCTTTCACTTGACTCAAATATCACCTTGTCAGTAAAGCCTTTCCTGATCAGTCAATTAAAGCCGTAACCCCTTTCTATTACCTCATTACATTCCTCATTACCCTTCTTTCCTTTATGTTTTTCCATAGCACTCATTGGTATCTGACATGCTACACGTTTTTGTTTTTGGTCTCCTCCCACTAGAATGCAAACTCCATGAAGGCAGAGATGTTTATCTGTGTGGTTCCCCACCACCCCTGCTATACCCACTATATATCAACAACTTGGTAGTCCTAGAACAATGTATATGAATAAATAGATGCTTAACAAATAGTTACTAAATGAATTAATCAATGGATGAGAAGATGAGGCCATGATGGTGAAAGCAGGAAAGTGCTGTAAAATGTTTCTGCTGTGCTTTTAATTGATGTTGTGACCTTGGGCAAGTCACTGTCGCTTCCCTTGTTTGTCAAATGAGAATAATAAAATCTGCCTCCATCCAGGACTGTTAAGTGGATCAAGTGAGAAAATGTGCATGAAAATGCTTTTCAAAGTTTAAAGTCTTTATCAAAATAGACAGTCCCAGATGGCACATAAGATCTCCCAGGAAAAATGAGTTAAGAATGATAAAAAAAAATACGGAATGTTCAGTGAGAACCACAGCTTTCTTTCCCCTCTTGTGTCTTATGAAGGTTAATGTATGCCATGGTCCAACTGTCTCTTACTCATGCACCTAATTTGTGCATTTTTTTCTTATTAGAGATTGGAGATTGAGGGCTCCAGCAGGCATCTGAGGTTTCAAACCTATTCATGGGTAGGGCTGGGAGTCCTAAAGGAAATACAGATTCAGCTTGAATGATGAGACCAGTGATAAGTGTGTGCATTTACTGAGGGCTCACCATATGCCAGGCAAATGGTGCTTTGCATCTATTAGCTCATTTATCATCATAACATTCCTTGGAGGTACTGTTACTATTCTCTGTGTTACAGGTGGGGCACATAAGGCAGAAGGAGGTAAAAATAACTTCACCAAGCTTGACAGGTAGGGCCAGGATTTGAACCCAAATAGTTAAGTTCAGGACTCTTGGTAAATAACCACTCTGCTATGTGGCCCAGATTCTAGTAGCCTTCTGGGTGGCCCTGCTGTATTACAAAGTAGCACAAGCTAAGTCCACGGAAGGGGGACTTTCTTTCCTGACAAGCCAGGACAGAGTGGGTGCTCTCTGATGTTGCTGGCAATGTTGATGCTGTTGTACAGATCTTGCTTCTTGTCAGCACTGCCTTGTACTATATAACTACTTAAATTAAAAAGACAGCCACATGTGAAATTGAAAGTAAAAACAGTTTGAAGCATAGTAGAGATTTTCAAAGCTATTCGTCATGGACTAAGCACTTTTCGATTCATAGAAATTATCACCAAAAGTGGTAATAACCACAAGGGACTGAAACATACCAAATATGTTTAAGTATACTAGTTTATCCTAATGATACCCCCCACACCCCAAACTAATTGGTCATTATTGAAGAATGCTAGATAACTCATTATTTAAAAAATTGGTAAATAAAAAGAATGAAGAATTTATTCTGCCTCTCTTACATGAACTGTACCATAGGGTAGCCAATTAGTAGCCGAAGAAAGTTTCTCTTTATAGAAGTATCTCAACACATAAATAGAGACAAAATAGAATTGGAATATTACCATTTGCAATCCAAAATGAATTAATGATCTAGGCATTGAACATCAACAGTGCTGACATAAAAAAGAGACAGCAGACATTATGTGTCTCATGATGGAAGAACATAATACCAAGTATAAGGTAGTTTAGCTGAAAAAATTGAACCTGAATATGATTAATTTTCTAGATCCAAATAACCATTTACAGAAAATCAGAGGACAGAGGAATATGTTAAATAATTTATTAGCAAAATCTATTCTGTTGGAAACTTAAGAGGACAAACCAATGTATTTAACAAAAACATTGCAAAGAATAAAAGACAAGGAGGGTGAACCTTTGAATTAAATGATACTTATAAGACATATCAACTGATTGTAATATGTATATTTATGTATATATTGATTTGAGCAGACAAACTGCACAAAAAATTTATGAAGTTGTTGAGATGATTGGAAATTTGCCCATTGACTGAATATTTAATGGCATTAAGGCATGACTGTTTTAAAAATAAATGTAATGGCATATTAGGTTTAAAAAGAGTTTTTGTGTTTTAGAGGTACATGCTGAAATACAGATAAAATATGTGATCTGGGACTGGCTTCAAATCTCGAGGAGGAGATAGATGGGTGTGGAGGTAAAACCAGATTGGTCATGAGTTGATAATTATTGATGCTGGGTTATGGGTACCTCTAACACTTTAGTAAATGTATGAAATTCTCCATAATAACAGAATGTTCCAAAGCATTAGCAGATACCAAAAATGTATTGTGGCTAAATGAAAAGGCTTGACAACACCCTTATTAGGGAGGATCTGAAGCAATTGGGAATAAAATCTTACATTTTGCTGGTGGGAGTATAAAATCATAAAGCCACTTTGGAAAACTATTTGGCAGTTATTTATAAAGTTATAAAGTTGACCCAGTCATCTCACTTTTAGGTATTTACCCAACAGATATGAAAACATATGTTTATAAGTAGATTAGTAAGAATGTTTATAGCAGCTTTATTCAAACTGGCCAGAAATTAGAAATAACCCAAATATCCACTAGTAAAGAATGGATAAGCAAATTGTGGTATATTCATACAATGGAATACTACTCAGCAATATGAAGGAAAAAAACTACTGATTAACAGCAACAACATGGCTGAATCTCATAGACATGATGCTAAAATTCATGAGTAAAAGGAGCCAGACACAGAAAAATCTATCCTATAGCTTTTCGTTTTCCAGGAAGTGCTTTAACTGGTAAAGTTGATCAATGGAGCTAGAAATCAGAACTGTGGCACCTGTGGGAGGGGGTTTGACTGAGAAGGGCAGGAGAGAACCAATGGCTACATGGGTTTATGTCTTTGTCAAAATTAATTGACCTGGTCACTTAACATTGGTACATTCCACTGTGTGTAAATTATATCTCTATTTAAAAATATCAGATAAAAATGAAATCATGAGTGATTCAGCCAACCTCTCGCTTGGTGTGAGGCAGACAATCAGAGATGTCTATTGTTTTAGCCCAGCTGCCAATGCAACCTCAGCCATGATTTTGTTCATGCTCAAAAGTGTTCTTCCCTGAACTAACTGGTCAAGTGGGCCCTGCTAAAACAGTCATTTAATAATTTAGTTAAGTTCTAGCTGAAGGTCAAAGGCAAGTGATTTTTAGCCTTCTCTTGGATCAGCAGAAACCAGACAATGTGAGGCACACACACTAAAAGCATGGAGCTGGGAACAGGAGGCCTGGGAGTTCAGATCAGTTGTGCTAGTATCTAGTTAGTGTTTGCCTTGCTTTGGGCAAGGCACTTTACTTTTTTGGACCTCTTTCCCCCCACCCCCCAACCCACACACACACACACAGGAAGGAACTGTATAGAGCACAGTCTCTGGTGTGTCTGTCAGATAAAACATTCTTTTTTTTTAGTATATTTTATTGGTTATACTATTACAGTTGTCCCAATTTTCCCCCCTTTGCACCCCTCCACCCATACTCACCTTTTGTCCAGCGGTCCCCCTCCCCTAGTTCATGTCTGTGGGTCATGCATATATGTTCTTTGGCTTCTCCCTTTCCTATACTGTTCTTAACATCCCCCCATCTATTTTGTACCTACACAATTATGCTTCTAAATCCCTATACCTTTTCTCCCGTTCTTCCCCTTCCCCCTCCCAGCTGATAATCCTCCAAAAGAGCTCCATATCTATGATTCTGTTCTTGTTCTAGTTGTTTGCTTAGTTTTTGTTTTTTAGATTCAGTTGTTGATAGTCAGGAGTTTGTTGTCATTTTAATTTCATAGTTTTGATCTTTTTTAAAATAAGACCTTTTAGCATTCATATAATAAGGGCTTGGTGATGATGAACTCCTTCTTCAGCTTTACCTTATTTGGGAAGCACTTTATCTGCCCTTCCGTTCTAAATGATAGCTTTGCTGGATAGAGTAATCTTGGATATAGGTCCTTGATTTTCATCAATTTGAATACTTCTTGTCAGTCTCTTCTTGCCTGCAAAGTTTCTTCTGAGAAATCAGCTAATAGTCTCATGGGAACTCCTCTGTAGGTAACTCTCTGCCTTTCTCTTGGTGCTTTTAAGATTCTCTCTTTATTTTTAACCATTGGTATTCTAATTATAATGTGTCTTGGTATGATCTTCTTTGAGTCCTACTTGTTTGGGATTCTCTGTGCTTCCTGGACTTGTATGTCTATTTCCTTCACCAAATTAAGGAAGTTTTCTTTTATTATTCTTTCAGATAGGTTTCCAATTTCTTGTTCTTTCTCTTTTCCTTCTGGCATACCTAGGATTTTGATGTTGGCCCTTTTGGAGACATCCCAGAGTCTTCTTAAACTCTTCTCATTTTTTTGAATTCTTGTTTCTTCATTTTGTACTGGTTGAACATGTATTTCTTTCTTATGGTCCAAATTGTTGATTTGAATCCTGGCTTCCTTCCCTTCACTGTTGGTTTCCTGTAGATTTTTCTTTATTTTACTTAGTGTAGCCTTCATTTCTTCCCTTTTGCTTTTGCTGTATTTAATGAGATCTCTGAGCATTCTGACCACCAGTGTTTTGAACTCTGCATCTGATAGGTTGGATCACTTAGTGATCTACATCACTTAGTTCTTTTCTGGGGCTCTGTTCTATTCCTTCATTTGGACCTTATTTCTCCTCATTTTGTCAGCCTTCCTGTGTCTGTGTACTAGGTAGAGATGCTTTGGCTCCCTGTCTTGGCACACCTGTTAAGTTGTATGGGGCAGAACCTTGAGTATTCACTAGGGCAGGCAGCCTGCTTCACTGCTTTGTGGCCCCATGTTTGAGGAGGGGTTAGGGAGGGCACAATGCTGCTGCTGGCTGACTTGTGGGGGACTGCCTGACACTTGCCCCATTTCCAGTCACTTCACTCACTTCCTGCATGCAACTGACATCTCTCCAGCAGCTGCTCTGGTCATGGTTCCCAGAGTGGGTGGGTTTGCGTAGGTTCTGGGCTTTCCCGAAAAACAACAATTTCTTCTACTCTCCCAACCTGGGCTGGTTTTTACACCCAGAGTTTATGGGGCTTTATTTTTCCTGGCACTGGAACCCTGAGCTGCACAGTTTGGCCTGGGCTGGGATCTCTTGCTCACAAGGTGTGTCCCTGACTTTTGTCCACCACACATGAATGTGGGACCACCCATTTGGATGGCCACCTCTGCTGTCTCACAGCCACTGGCTTGCCGTTGCCACGCTACCCTCTTCACCCCAGTTCCCCATCTCCACCTCTCCTACCTGTCTGGATGAATAAAGCTTCTTTAAATCCTTGGTTGTTAGGCTTTAACACAGTTCAATTTTCTTGCAGTTCTGGGCATTTTTCACTTTGAAATTAGTTGTCATCCTTCTAGTTGTGCAAGGAGGCAAAGTGTGCCTGTCTACACCTCCATCTTGACGGGAAGTCCAGATCTAACATTTGGAGACTCTGCATAGCTTTATCTTTCCTACAGAGCCTTGTTTGGAGTGCTCCAGAAAGTCCTAAACTGAACATGACATCTTTTTCTCTAGATCACTTCCTCTTCCAGTATTGTTGTTCTCAGTTTCTCAGTACCTCCATCATGAATTTGTTTATTCATTAGATACTTATTGAGTACATAGGAGGTTCCTGGCACAGCTCCTGATATTGGTGATACTGCAGTGAACAAAAGAGACAAAAATTCCTGCCCTGAAGAACCAAATATATTCTAGTGGGGAGAGACAGAAGGTAATGGAATGATATAAAATGTTACAACAGCTATAAAAAAATGTAGGTGGTAGAGGATAGAGAATGCTGGCAAGGATGATGTTCTGGTTTTAAAATGGTGTCCAGGAAAGGTTTCATTGGGGAAGTGACACTCTAGGTTGATATCTAGAAGTTGTCCCTGATTGGCCCTCCTTAATATCTGTCATGACCAACCATCTGGCAAGCCCTCCAATTTCACCGTATAATATTTCTCAACTTTACATCTTCTCCCTTGCTTACTAATACCCACATTCAGGCCCCTACCATCTCCTCTCTGCATTACATTACTACGACAGTCTCCTAACTACTCTATCTCCTATTTTATGTCCCCAGATCAGTTTTTTATAAAGTCATGCTAGAGAGAGTTATCTAAAAGATATATTTGACCATGTCATTATCTTGCTTAAGACCCAACAATGGCTTCCTCTTTCCAACAAAGTAAAGCCCAGATGCCCTCCCTAAGCATTAAAGCCTTTTGTGGTTTGGCCCCTGGTGACTTTTCATTTCTCACCAACACCATCCTTGATGTCTCTCTCCCAAAGTAGAATATCCCACTGCCCACACCCCCCATGCAACACAACACCAAAATGCTGATACCTGCTTTTACATGCCAGTGTAAATGTACCTTTATTTTAAAAGCAATTTTAGTGATCACTTCATCCAGATGATTTCCAAATTCTGCACCCTACCTCAGATAGGCTGGGTGGCCTTTCTCTGTGGTCCCATGATATCTTGTACACATTTAAAAAATCATTTTATTTACCACATTGTTCCAAAATGGTTTAGAATGACTTTGTTTCCCTTACTAGATGAGGAGCTTTCTTAGCATAGGACCATGTCTCACTAATTTTTGTAATCTTGGCTGCAACTGAACAGTCAATCAATGACATCATTTGTGTTTTGACTCTTCCATTCCCATCAATTCACTGATCTCACTAAACCAACCAGGATGATTTATAACTTGTGACTGAAAGACAGATATGGGAAATAGTCCCATTTCAAGGCTGATTATCAACTAAAGTTAATTATCAGAGAGTCACAGATTCTTAAATTTGGAGAACAATTCCAGGTAATCTAATTTAACTACCCACCTGACACTTGCAGGATCTTCTTCAATAATCCTCAGCTCACTGGAGGCTTCCTCTTTTCTGCTCCCCTGTTTAGGATGTTATGTGTGAAAATAATGAAGCAGGAAGTTATTTGTATTAGAACATACATGTATTTACATACACATACACAGTGTAGGTTTAAATCTGTAAATTGCTTAAGATGATGAACAGCAAGCAAGCTATTACCTAAAATGTTAAACATAAATTAAGGACTGAGATTGTACCCAGAGAGAAAATTACTTGTAATTTGAAGTTAAAACCATCTGTCAAAGCAAGGGGTTCAGAATAAAAAGCAAATGAGTAGGTAGATCCATAGATGAATGTGAATGGCAGGGGACAAGAACCACTCAAGCAAGGGAATGCTAGCTGGAACTGGCAGTCTGGGCACCAGACTAACTTCACAATCAGAAGAGGAGACTCTAAACTTTGAGTAAACTGTACCTCACAGAAGCTTCAAGTACTACTTTTGTCTCAGAGTTTTGTGAGGAACCCAGTAAGTGTTGTTGAACATATTCCAATTGAACTCAACCTGTTTGATTTGCTTAAGGTTGTATTTACCTACAAGTCAGGGGCTTCTATCCTCCTCTCTTTTTTGTTTATTGGTCTTGTAGGAAACAGAGGTATCTCTGTGGGTGTGAGGAGTAACAAACTCTTCAAGAATCAGAATTCTTTAAATTCTGCCTTTGCCTCTTGTTCTTAGTTTTTAAGTAGTCTGGGGTAAAAGCTGTCTATTACAAAAGAAAGTATTAAAAGTATTAAGTATTTAAATGGTTAAAAACTGGAAAACTTACTTTGTCCAGCAGTCATTTTGTTCATCTTAGTATAGTCTCTTCAGTAGCTATTTCCCTGGTTGAGTTGAAATCTGTCTTTTCTATGGCTTCCATTCATTGATCCTAGTATTAACCCAGGACCACATTTAAGAAATCCAGATGATCTGCCACATTATATACCTTGAATATCCTGAGGCAGCTTGCTTGTGAGATTAGAACTCACCAAACCCATGAATATCATAAATAGTGGCTCCTGTTGTTAATTGAGTTGTATTTATCGCTGTCCTTTTGAACTGTTTCTTTTTAATAAGTCAAGCCCTTTTAGGAAAGTGATTCTCACTGAGTGTTGAAGAACTAACCAAATAGAGGTTCCCATTAATTACATCAATACGTTTATACATCTAACGTAACATTATGTATACATTACGTAATTACATCTAACGTTTATATGTAAACGTTAGACACCAGGGTGCTGGACTACTATTGCAACTGGAGATGTCTTTTCTTTCCATCCTTTTTTTTTTACTTTCCACTCCCTGTGCCTTACCTTTAGTAAGTGCAAAATTACCCTTGAAGACTTGGCTCAAGTTATTTCCTCTTCAGATCTCTTTCTCCTCTTCTAAGGTGAACTGACCATTTCATTTCTTCCCTTGAGTTGAGACTGAATACTATTCCTTCCACCCACCACCCTTTATTTAGAATGCAGAACTTCTTTTGTTATCTCTATTGTCAAATAGAATGCCTGGAACAGAGCATATGATAAGTATTTATGCTCTATTATCTTTAAATAAATATGAAGGCTCTTCCCATCATGTCACCTGGAGTTCAGTTAACTCGCTGCTCTGTTTGGCTACTAGTGTCTTGTCTGTCTCTTCAGCAATGGTGAAGTGGATATCTTTTCCTCAGGGAAGAGAAGTCCATGCCTTTACCAGTAATGAAAATGCTGGAGAGCTGAGTGGCAAAGGTGTTACCATTGACATCTTTCACATCAAAACAACCAGGGTGTCTCTTACTGTTGGTGATCACACCAATTCTTCCCAGATTAGTATCTCTGGGCACCATATGCAGGTTACCAGAGTGAAAGTCCATGAAGTTGGTAATCTTGCCAGTCTCCAAAGCAACCTGAATGGTATTGTACACTGTGATGAGTAATAGGTGGTGTGCATATCACAGGTCACCAGATGAGGGATTCCTTTTATGCCCACAAAGATCTTTTTCACTACACACAACTTGTACTTGGCCTCCTTAGATGTGAAATGATGAACAGCAAAACCACCCCTATGGTGTTGTATATTAGATGGAAATTTTCTACAGTCTTGTGAATGCTGATGAAGTCCATAAAACCAGCAGGATATGTTATAGCAGTTTGGACCTTGTCATCAATCTTGATGAACTGCTATATGCACATCTTCTTTACTTCATCTGTTAGGGCATACTTAAGTCTGTTCCTTAGGAAAATGATGAGAGGGAGACATTCTCTCAGCTTGTAGAAACCAGCGGGTAGACAAGGAGCAAACACACTGGTCAGTTTATCCAGCAGCCAACGCTTTGGAAGTGCTACACATTTCAGAGGCTTCTTGGTACCCAGAGCCATTGATGCACTAGGGACAAAAAGAAGGCTGCTTTTCTCTGGTCCATGAAAAAAATGGCTGGGTTATACAATTTTGGAGCTGGATGGAAATTTCAAAGATTTTTCCATGCTTCAACTCCTTTCAAGAGTCTTAACCTTGACTTTGTATTGGAAAGTATTGGGGAGTTAAAAAAAAGTCCTGAGGTGTGGCTTAGTGAATTAATTGCCAGCCTGCAAACAAAAGGGTCATCGGTTAGATTCCAGTCAGGCCACATGCCTGGGTTGCGGGCCAGGTCCCCAGTGTAGGGCGTGCAAGAGGCAACCACACATTGTTTGTCTCCCTCTGTTTTCCTTCCCTTCCCTTCTCTCTAAAAAGAAATAAAATCCTTTTTTAAACAATGTTTTTTTGTTTTTTTAAAAATCTTTTTAAAAAAGATTTTTAAAATTTATTTTTAGAGAGGGAGAAAGAGAGGGAGAGAATTATTGATGTGAGAGAGAAACATTGGTTGCCTCTTGCAACTCAGTCATGTGTCCTGACTGGACTCAAACTGGTGACCTTTTGGTTAGCAGGCTGACACTCAATCCACTGAGACACACCAGCCAGGGCAATAAATAAAATCTTTTCAAAAAAGTCCTGAGGATATAGTGCTATCTACAAAAATTCTGATGTAATTGATATGGGATGCAGTCAGGGCATCAAGATTTTGAGTATCATATCTTAAGCTGCTGATTGCAGTGAGCAACCAAGTTATTCCCCTCTTATTGCTGAGGGAACTGACTTCCAGGGGGCCATATGTCCTGCCCATGTAACATTTTGGGTAAAAATGAACAAAGAACTCAGGCCTTCTTACATCTGTTATAACACACCATTCATAGAATATCAGTGGTACTATTTATTTTGACCTCAAATGGAGACACTCCACTGGGGCACTGAGGAACAGCTCTCATTTCAACGGCACAGCAAAGCCTGTTCACCCTCTAATTTTAGGATGAAAGCTTAGAAAATAGCTTTCATAATTCTGCTTCACATGTAGCACCAAATAGTACTATTTTTGTGTGGAAAAATATTACATTAATTGTCATTTTAAGTAAAGGGAATAATCTTACTTTTTTATGACATTCTCCTTCCCACATGGGACTTAATAAATGAAAATTCATTTTGATTGAAAATAAAATGCAGTCTATAATCTTTTAAATTTATGACTGAATTGGCCTTCTTCTGTAGAGGATGTTTACCAGCAACCTAGGATACAATGTTTAAGGCAGATCATTGTTGCCTCTGCCCTAGGTGAGGACACTCAGTGTTACACACCATCCACGTTTTTCTTCAACCTCCAAAAACTTGACCAAGTGCTATTTTTACCAATACCACTCTTTTAGTTCCACCATGAGGTTAATTTTACAGTAAGTAGAAGATTCATATTCTTGTTATCTATCACTGTGTGACAGATTATCCTGAAATCTGGCATGTAAAATAGCAATTACTTTATTATGTCTGCAATTTTGAGGAGCAAGGAAAGACTCGAATGGGTAATTCCTCAGTTCCAAGTGACACTGCTTGAGGTCACTCGGATAATCAGCTGGAGGTCAGGCTACTTGGGAGGGCCTAAGACAGCTTCACTTACATGTTTGGCTCACGCAGGGTTGGCTGAAAGGTCGGGATCAGCTAGGTCTATCAGCCAGAGTGCCTGCCTGTGTATGGCTACTCAAGTGATTGTCTCAAGGTATTAGGACTAGGACAACTTCCTCTCTTCCTCCTCCTGCACTTCCTCCTCCTCCTCCTCTCTTACTTCTCCCTCACCTCCTCCTCCATCTCCTTTAAAAAAAATGCATGATATGGCTTGCCAATTTCTTTTCTTGTGATAAAAAAATATGTATAACATAAAAGTTACAATCTTAACCATTTCAAGTGTACAGTTTAGTGACTCAAATATATTTACAAAATTGTACAACCACTATCCATATCCAGAACTTTTTCATTATCCCAAACTGAAACTCTACCCATGAAACAATAACTCACTCTTACCCTAAACCATAGTAGCCTTAATCTAGTTTCTGTCTCTATGAACTTGCCTGTTCTAGATACCTCATACAAGTGGAATCATATAATAGTCACCCCATGGTCTAGTTCATTTAACACAATGACTTCAAGGTTCACCCATGTTGTAGCATGTATCAAAACTTCATTTCTTTGTATTATTGAATATTATTTCATGTATACATAACATATTTTGGTTACTTATTCACCTGTTGATGGTGCTTGGGTTGTTTTTACTTTTTGGCAATTGTGAATAATGCTGCTATAAACATGAATGTATAAATATCTGTTTCAGTTCTTGTTTTCAATTCTTTTGGGTATGGAATTGCTGGATCATATGATAATTCCATATTTAACTTTTCAAGGGGCTACCAAATTATTTTCCATATCAGCTGCACCATTTTACGTCCCTACAAGCAATGCATGAGCATTCCAACTTCCATGCATCTTCATCAATGTATTTTATTTTATGTGTCTTGGACAATAATTATCCTAATGACATGAAATAGTTTTGATATGCATTTGTGGTTTTTATATGCATTTTCCTCATGACTAGAGATATTGAGCATCTTTTCATGTGCTTTTTGGCCATTTGTATACCTTTCTTTGAGAAATGTTTAAATCCTTTGCCCATTTTAAAACTTTGGTTATTTTGTTGCTGTTGTTAAGTTGTAAATTTAGATTCATTACATAACAACTCAGGGTGTTCAGACAGAGTGTTCTAAGAGACTCAGGTAGAAGCTGCAAGACTTTTTATGACTTAGCTTCAGAAGTCCCAGGGCCTCACTTCTGCTATATTTTATAAGTCATGCAGGTCACTGAGGTCAGCCCAGAATCTAGGGGAGGGGTAGCAAAAAAATTTGAGGCCATCTTTAATCTACCAGAGTACAATATTAAAATTAACTAAAACAGTTCAGTTGTTTGAGTAATAGCAATAATAATAATGAATGCTACTACAGCTTTGGATTAATATAGCTTCTTTTCTCAGGGATCTTGAAATACTTTCATCCATAAAAGCCTTCTCCATGAATCTTTACACATTTTTGAGATCTTTAATTAAAACACAGAGATGGGCACAGTTACTTGATTTTTCAAAATCACTTTACAATGATAGAGTGAGGCAGGAGGCCTGGGTTTCAATCTTGGCTCTGCCGTTAACTGGCTGACCAGCCTCTCTTGGGGGATGGGCTAGATGTCCTCTAACTTCTCTTCTAGCTCTGATACAGTATTGCTTTAAGAAGGAAGATGAGCCCTGGCTGGTGTGGCTCAGTGGATTGAGTGCCAGCCTGCTAACCAAAGGGTTGCCAGTTTGAGTCCCAGTCAGGGCACATGCCTGGGTTGTGGGCCAGATCCCTGGTAGGGGGCACGTGAGAGGCAACCACACATTGATGTTTCTTTCCCTCTCTCCTTTCCTTCTTTCTATCTAAAAATAAATAAATAGATCAATAAATAAATAAAAGGAAGATGAATCGATCAAGAAATAAGATGTAGAAACTGTCTCAGTAAAGGACAATCTGTTGCCTAGAAATATTCCCATGTGCCATTTATTCACTGAGACAGAGAAATAACTTCAGCTTAATGGCAATTGTTATAATTGGATTAAAAATAGCAGCAGTGAACAGACACAGGTATGGTGGGTGCTGAAGGAGGGCTGAAGGAATGTCTTGGGGCATTGAGCAGAAGGATAGGGAGATGACAGGTCAGCTAGGTGAATCAGGAATATGGTTTTCTGGATCAAAGTCTCAGTCTAAGAGTGGTATATAGAAACAAGAGCTGCAGACAGTGGCTAAATTCATACAACAAAACATGCAGCAATAGGATGGTGGTGGGTGAGGAGAAAGAGCAGCGGACGTTTGTAGTGTGTGTCGTTCATATGTCAAGCATAGGGCCAGTTGTTTTCATATTGGCTTATTTGATTTTCATAGGCAACCACAGAGTAAGCATTACTTCCGTCTCCCTCTGTTTTACAAACGAGGAAACTAATGCCCGGTATTCTGTGCGTGGTCCCACAGCAAAAGGTCTGGGAGATATCAAATCTTATGTTTTTCGTACATCGAGCTGCCTTCAACAAGCCAAGAAGCTGTATTTAGATGAAAACAGCATTTGGGAAGGATTCTTGCTAGACATTATTAGTCCTTTCAACTTAAGAACATAATCACCATCAGTTTTACAGATCCTCTTTGAATAAGAAGAGAATGTATCCTGTCAAGCTTGGTTTGGAGTCAGAAACTCAGTAGCTGTTTCTGACTACTTGCAAAATTCTCCATGATTATCTGATGACTTCACATGGAGAAAAATGACCTTCAACAGAAGAGATAATCTTAGTCACTTAAATAAGTTTTAAAAAAATATGTAAGTTATGAATGGACCTCAGGACATCTATACTGAGTCTTGAGCAGATGAGAGTTTCCTGTTGCTCCCTCATCTGAAGAAGACCTCTGCTTTGTGTTGCTGCAGCGCACCAGGCTCAGTAGGTTTTTCTAGCTGTCCCCCAGGGAACAGGGCTTTTCCCAGAAGCAGCGGATCTTTGCTTGGGTCCCTGCACGAGAGGCTTTGTAACCCTTCTCCTCTCTCTTAGCTGCTCAAAGCTGTTGCTTTGTATGAGAGATGGTTTTGGGGAGGTGGGCTGTTTCATACCTCTCCTTTATGGGAGCTGATTATTATCTGCATGTCTAAGCTGCCAAAGGTACTCTCACCTATTTCTTGCTCTTCCCCCAATCTTTCTTGTGATCACCTGGTGGATAAGAGTTTGGGAATAAGTACAAAGTTCCTTGTAGAAGTCTAGGGTTCTCATTTATTCTAAACTGATGTGCTAGCCCATATTCAGCTTCTAAAAATTTGTTATAAGTTTAGTTGTGGCAATAGAGAGGGGATTGACTGTAGGCTAGAGGGGTGGGCTGGGTGGGGGGGCAAAAGGAAAATAAATTGGGACAACTGGAATAGGGAAACAAAAAAGAAAAATAAAAGCTTAGCTGTTTTCCTTTTATCTTCCTTAGTGGTGGCCATCCCTTCCTTCCATGCTGTGGACAAAAATTCATGTGTCCCCTTTTTTGTTGGAAGCCTTTGTTATTCTTAGGGATTTAGTTCATTTAGATGCCTCGTGTACTCAGCTCTCTAATGGATTTAAGAAAAATTATGATTTTGTAGTTTATCTGTCTTTTCCTTATTCTTAGGATGGAAGCAATAGTCTCTAGAAGCTTTCTAGATCTTAAAGAGAAGTGGAACTCTACGTGATATTTTAAAAAATCCTTTGTATTATGGAAGTTTTCAAGCATTCAAAGAAATAGAGAGAAGAGTAAGTACTCACCACCCAGTTTCAGCAAGAATTTATTATTGACATTTTTCCATATCAATAAATACAAATTCACTTTATTCTTGTTAGCAGCAGCATATTATTATGTATCAAAATACTTCAGTTTATTTAACCATTCCCATACTGGTGGCTATTTAAGTTGTCTCTAACCAGTAATAATATTACATCAAACTATTTTTGTACATCTTTCTTTGTTTCAATGTGAGCTTTTGTTTGGGATGGGTTCCTAAAAGTGGATTCAATAGGCCAAAGGTTATGCATATTTTACATTTTGATAGATAATGTCAAATTGTCATTCAAAAATGTGTGCCAATTATATTCCTAAATTGGTATAATTTATCAATTATATTGCATGAGTAGCACCAAAAATCTTAACCTATCAAAAATCTGAAGTTACTCACTCTAAAGAAAGTGATAAAACAATTAAGTTTCCAGCTTGACACGTTGAAAAACATTCTCAGTGTAAAAGTATTTGCTATTTCAAAAGAACATTACATACATGGATGTAAACATTGGTTTTGAATTCTTTTAGTCCAGTATTTACAGCTGAAGCTATTTTCTATTTAAATGAAATTCACCAAAATTTAGTGTGTAATCACATGAATAACACTTCTGGTTTCTATTAGCTCCCTATCTTTGTATATCAGATGCTTTGTAATAACTTTTGATTTACGTTATAAGCAAAGAATGTGCTTAACTCTCAACATTAAAGGAAAAGTGACTAAATGATCTTCTATAGCTTCCAGTTTAAAAAGAAAGGAAAACATCAACCACAGATATGCTTAAATTTTCATACTTCTGATTATTGAAATTATAGCATCACACATGTAAGTTTTTTCATTTGATAAGTATTTATATTAGTTCCTACAATACACATGTGTATTCTGTTATGCACTTAGAGGATTAAAAAATTAGGTACTTTTTTCTAAGAACTTCCACATATATACATATATATTTAGAGGAATCTGTCCATCTATTAATTCATTCATCCATTCACTTAATTATTCATTCAATAAATATTTGTCTCTAGTTTCTCTGCTGTAGTGATTCAGTGGGAACTCAAAGTTGAATAAAAGATGGTCCTTGTCCTCAAGAAAACAATCTAGTGGGAGAAACAGATGTGTTCATGTCCTACCAGGGGATTAGAGAAGGCTTTCCAAGAGAGCTGGGCTTCCTTTCTCTTCCATCTTCAAAGGAAAGTCCTGACTATATATAAGAAAATGTTTGAAGGGTATAAGATTTCAATAGATGGTGTAAGAAGGCTCATTCAAGGCTGGGGAAATATGAAATATGTTGGGCAAAGGCATGCAGGTGCAAAAGTACATTGGAGAACAGGTTCAGGAATGGAGTTTGGGTGCTATACCAGATGTTGAAACTGAAATTGAAAAAATTGGTATGGGTAAGAATGATTAGAGAAGACTTTATGGAGAAAGAAGAAATACTTAAACAGGACATTGAAGGATGGGTAGGATTTGATGGGCAGATTGCAGGTGGAAAAAATAACAGAGGCAAAGAGAACAGTGTGAGCATAGCTTTGGAGTAGACCAGGAACGTAGTGTTCTTAGGGGACAAAGGAATGGATCTGTTTAGGAAACAAGAAGTATCCAACATTGTATCACATTATTTCCTGCTTTAGGGTTTTTGCATGGGCTATTTCCTCTACCAAGGATCCTCTTTGCCTCTAACAGAATGCTTTATAGTAGCCATTAATGAAAAACCTCAAGTTGGATGGACCAAGTGGTTGGTTTGACTTTCAGTTCGTAATATCCTCAGGACTGTATCTCACTGTGATTATACAGGTTCTCTCCTGTATGTTGGCTTTATTTTTCAAGCTGTGTTTTATTCTGGTAGAGATGGCTGCTGCTAGCTCCCTAGCAGCACTTTCCCTTCTATCCTCAAAAGGAAGCCCTGATTATCATTCTGATTATTTCAGCTTAGTTCACATGCTCACTAAGAATCAATTGCTTCAACTGGAAGTCTGTCTTGTACTGATTGACTTAGGTCAGTCCATCTCTGAACCAATAATTATGACAAGGAGTTACGGTTGTACCAATTGGAGAAGGCAGGGGGGCACAGGCCTTGAGATGAGCGCAGGCTCTCTATACAACCCAAATCTGTGGTTCATATATCAATACTACATGTGTAAGGGGTATATGGGGTAACGGGGTATGGAGGGAGTTAATCACAAAGTCCACTCTACTTCTTCAGTAGGTTGCCCAGCCAACTCACATGCATTCTTTACTTCTCACCTTAAATGTCAAATTTGCAGAAAGTCTTTTCCTGATCCCCCAAACTTAGTTTCCCTGTTGTAGCTCATGGTACCCTATAATTTTTCTTCATGACATATAATCATCTTTAAATTATATACTTATTTGTGTGATTATTTGTTAGAAATCTTATTCCTCCACTAGACTCTAAACTATATGAAAGCAAGGACTGGATTTTTCTTAGCACAGGTCCCTGGCTGGCACATAATAGGCACTCTACGAAAATATGTGAAATGAATCGATGGATTCATCTCAATTCCTATTCAATGAGGAGAAATCTTGTTTTAATCAGCTTCAAAACTGCTATTGTAGCAGAGGAGGAGGAACATGTGGATATTAAGCTTAGATCTGTTATAATGTGACCCAAAACTGGTAAGTTCCATGTACAACAGTTAAGATACTCCAGGAATTACATAGATTAAAAGACTCACTATTATTGTAAATGACACTGTCAAATGCCAGGTTTGGGTAAAAAGTCTTGTCATTTGTAACAATATTCACTTTCACTTTATTTTCTTATCAAAGTTATATCTCCCAGCAGAGCAAATTTTAAATGCACTTGCATAGACCAGGACTATCTTGCTTTTCCAATAATAAATTATCTGCATCAGAGAGGCACAATCATGGAATCATAAAAAGGCTTTTATATAGGCTAAAGAAATGATTATTAGCCAGTAGAACTGCTGTCATTCAAAATACACATTTTAACTCCTGGTTGTTTCAAAATTTATTTTCATATTAATTTGGTATAGTTTTCAAATAGAGGGATTTAGAAAAAAATTAAGTTTCAATACTTGGGAATATTCATGTCAGGAAGTGTGGGTCTACTTTAGCCTATCAAACCTCAGTATTCTGGTTAAAGATATTTGGTGAAATCCACCTATAGGGCATTAATTAAATTTGGTCAAATTCTTTGGGCAGTCTTAATGTAATTAATTTATTTGCTTTCAGTGGGAAACTGTCTCACCGTTGAGTTGGTTTGGAATAAACAGTGAAGTGTTTTAACGATCACACTAAATAATTATTGATTGATTTTATCACTTTTAACATAAACGTATTTTTGCATTGTTGTGCAAAACAACCCAAGTATCATATATATTTAGATATCTATTAGAATATATGAGGACACTTATATTTAATGTGATTTCATCTCATAGTCTTTTATTCATTCTTAAGTTATTCTGGACTCACAGAGCTTGAAATTTCAGCTCTGTAGTAAAATGAAAATTAAAGGTTTAAGTAATATTTGTTCTATAGGGAATCTAAAATCAGTATTTAGTAGAATGAATATGGGTTAATCTATTTAGTATAATAACTTCACATTGTTAAACAATCTCTGGGAGTAAGAACTCATTTGAGAAAATAAATCATCAATGGAAAGGGACTCTTTTTCCTACTGCCCTTCACCCATTGTTTGTCTTTATAGATTATTTGCTATATTATATATAATATTGATTAAAATTTATAAGAATCTCATTATATGAAGAAATAAAGACAATATGTACAATAAAGAAATAAAAATCCTAGGCCCTTAATTAAGAAAATACATATATTTTTAGATTGTGTGAGACACAGGTAAAGCTTTTTGTGTGTTTTAAAGATTTGTTGGCATTTTGTGTGTGTGTGTGTGTGTGTGTGTGTGTGTGTAGGTGAATCACATGTATTATTTTGTTCAGTCTTATTTTGTTTTGCTCAAGAACACACTTTAGACATATTTGAAATCATTATACTCATCCCAAAACCAAAACAATGGGCTTTTATTTAAAATATTTTATTTCTTGAGAAGCTGCTGGCTGTTCCCTAAATTTAAGTTGGGTTTTTAACATTGGATTAAAAAAAGAACAGGTGTAACCTGGTGAGATAAAAATCTACATTAGGACATTTGTGTTCCAGTTCTATCTCAACAGTAATTGGATAATTGCATCAGATTTCTGTGCCTCAGTTTCTCCATCCATAAAATACTTTGTAGTTAGGTGTTAAGTGTTTGTTGAATAAATGAATGAAATAATAACCAATGCTTACTGAGTGCTGCTCACCATGTGCTAGACATGTTACATGTATTAATGGGGGTGTCCAACCCACAGCCCAGGATGGATGTGAGTGCGGCGCAACACAAAATCATAAATTTACTTAAAACATTATGAGATTTTTCTGTGATTGCGTGTCACAATGTATTTAATGTGTGGCCCGAGACAACTCCTCTTCCAGTGTGGCCCAGAGACGCCAAAAGGTTGGACACCCCTGCATTATCACATTGAAGCCCTATGAAGTACATGTGGTTATTAACTATTTTATAGAGGAGAAAGTTAAGCTTAATTAACTTGCCCAAAGTCACACAGTTACAATGTGTGAAATTTGAACCAAGACTGGCTACACCCAGGGACTGTGATCTCAAATACACTATATCTGAGTCTTCCCTCAGGTCCAGGAGGAAAAAATCAGCTAAAGGCAACTAACACTCCAGCTACCCCTTGCCAATGAACTCGAGTCTGTGCTTTGTCGAGTTACACCATGTGAAGAAGGAATTTGGCACAGCTGGAATCTCTCACCAAGATCACTGGTCTCGGAGACCGCGTCACTAAGGTTCTTCTAAACCAAAGAGAGAGAAATTGATCTCAAAATATGTATTGCTCTTTGGCCCCTTTGGGAGTAAATGAGGGGCTTAGAGCTAAGTATTACTGACACCTCTTTCAGAAATCTAAACATAATGCCCTCAAAAAAAAAAAAAATCAGCACCTGGCAGAACAAATGATCCATGGGTGCTTCAGACCCTGATGGCAGTGGCTGCAGGTTTGGAGGAGGTCCTACTATGGTTTATCAGAGACACAGAGTATCCTGATTAATATTTAGAAAGTATGTACATGAACACTGAAGTTGAGTTTATAAGACTCTGAAAATCTTCATTTCATTTTAAAACACTGCCACATACTGACCTGGCAATGTGGAAGTTGAGATGAGATTCTATGTTCTTTCTTAAAGTTTAGAAATACATTCCATATTCTGAAATTGTATTGAAATCTGATTTATATAGCAAACACATTCTGGGGCATAAACTGAATATTTTATAAAGCTGAAGTGAAGCGACAGTGACTCCAGTACCATTGTGGATATCAAGGGTGTGCTCCGGCAGAGCTAACCCTGAGGGTCTTGAACAAAATCAGAGAAGTCCAGCGTGTGTGAAAGGCCAAGGGCAATGCACAATATATTAGGTCAGCCATGAGAAACAGATATCACAACCAAACAAGTGTATGTCTTCCCTAATCTATTCTGAAAATATCTTTTTAAAAATTCAGTTTGACTGAGAGGAAGAGAACAAAGAAGCTGCCCCAATGAACAAGGAGAGGATAGGCAGAGTGAGAACTATAAGGAAAACGGAAGAAATGTGATTTCTGAGTGTTTTCTTAATCAGAATCACCTATCTAATAGAGATTAATGTTTCATAAGTTCTCAGAAGTATTTATTAAAAACAAGAAGATATTTGAAGGCCCTCCTTCCAGAAAAACACACCCACAAAATTATTAAGACTGCGATACAAGCCAGTAGACAGCAAAATACTCTGTCAATTTTGGAAGCCTACCATATGTCATCATAACACAACAGAATCTGTTTTAATGGCTCTCTTAACATACCCTGTGGTGTTTGAGTGTTGGACAACATAACATCTTTATGGTTTAATTGTGCATTTCCTTGCTTTCTTTGGTTTCTGTCTGTCAAAACAGAAATATTCTAATTTGATGCATATAAATATAAAAAATTAATTATTAATAATTAAACAATTTAGTATGCTTGAAACATTAAAAAATTCAAAGCAAATTATAGTAAAAATAATTTTCTGTTAATTATTTTACCTTCCAAATAACATTCAGAGAAAGAGCTTTTAAGGTGGTTATTCATACCACATACAATGCATAATTATTAAAATGGATATAAAAAATAGAGATAACTAGCTCTGAAGAAATTACTTAAATTATGTAAAACAACAGTAAATGGTATTAAATTGTTAACTTATAAAACTGAGTACCATAAATGTTTAATGTACATTTATGATATCTGAGCACAATTACTTGTATTTACTAAAAGTATTTTTCTTGTATAAAATATCTAAATAGCTGCACTTTAATAATTTGAAATATTTATATGAATTTAAAGTGTGTTTATGGAATAGAAATCTATTAAGAAAATATCTAGATGTTTGATTATATGTGTTAGGAACAACAATAACAAAAAGCTAGAACTGCTCAGTATACATTAAGGCAATATAAATACTGATGTACTCAAGAATGAGGACAATCAGAGTTCTTACTCATAATGCCTTGTAGGCAAATATCAACTTTCCTTTTCTCCACAGGTCCTCTTATTTCCACATTAAACTTAAAGGGAACTTTTCCTTTTAAAGAATTTAAAGATAATGAAATATTATAATGAATATTAAGTAACAAAAATTGCCACACATATGAAGCTTTTAGTTATGGATCACACACTTCAAGGAAATAGAATACAATAAGATGATTTTAACATTAAGACTAAGTCAGATAGATTTGTACTGCTTTGTGCTTCAGAAGCCACTTACATCTCACAGAGCTGAAGGACCATCTAAGGAAATATAAATTATCATTGTCTGACTACAAAGAATTCTGGTTATTTGGCTCTGGCTGGATAGGTGTTTATGTTATTTGCTTCAATTCTACTTTTGACTTCATATAAACAGTACCTTAAGTGAAATGGTTTTCAGAACTTTTCTTTAAGATCTTTTTATAATACAATAGATTCTTCTTCTGCTAAATATTTTCTTTTTAAATTTTTAAAAAAATTTTAATTGTTGTTCTTATACAGTTTTCTTTTACTCCCTTCCCAGCCCACCATCTCAGCCCTCCCCACCTCCCTCCCATTTCCAGCCCCCCTAGTTTTTGTCCGTGTAGAGATATTTTCTTCAAAGCTAAAATCACAAAAGAGAGTACCTTATGTCCTATTTGTTCATTTACTCTGATTTAATATACTAAATTATCTATCTATCTACCTTAGTGTCAGGTAAGTCAATGTAAAATTACATTTGTAATGTCCATGACTGAATAGGGCATCCATTTAAGAATCAAGTTTAATTGGGAGATCAGTGAGGGGAGCTAATCCTTTTGAACTTTTCAATTTTTGAAACTATGTACATCATCTATTGTTTAAAAAATGAAAACAAAGTAGTTGACATTTTCTTAGGCTAGAATGAGAGCAATTAGTGTTACCAAAGGTAAAATGGCTTATTTTGAAAAGTATCTTGCAGAGTCAGAATTAAAGTTTTATTCAGTTCTGATTGCTTTTCTTCTGGAAATACTATTTGAATTTCAGTTACTATACTGTACCTATGTCCAAAAAATAATTAAAGTAATTAAAGTAATAAAAATCATTTGTCTTATAAGAACATTATAATTAAAATGAGATATCCTGAAGTCTTTAATGTTTTGGAAAAACATTTGTCATGTAAGAAAAAAAATATTGAGTTAGGACAATGCATGGAGAAGCTAGTTTCAACAGTGGTTCTTTTAAGGGAGTTGATGTTTCCCATATTGGAATATGTAGAAAATAGGTGCCTGGCTTCAGAGTTTATTTTTCCAGCGGATCTAATAAAACCACATACATAGACTTATGTTTTATTCCTGGGAAGACACATGACATGTATGTTGTTGTTGATTTTAACTCAGGATAGTTTAGGTCCTGTTAGGACAAAAGGTAGGACCCAATAATCTGGTATTTGTTTCAGTGGAATTATGGAGACAAAATAATATTAAATACTTGTCCTGACCAGTGTGGTGCACTTGGTTGGGTGTCATCTTGCAAGTCAAAGGGTTGTGGGTTTGATTCCCAGTCAGGGCATATGCCTGTGTTGGGTTGTGGGTTCAGTCCCCAGCTGGGGTGTATACCAGAGGCAAATTGATATTTCTCTTACATCAGTGTTTATATGTCTCTCTCTCTTTCCCTTCCCCTCTCTCTAAAACTAAGTAAATAAAATCTTTTAAATAACAATATTAAATATTTTATCTTTGTGTCAGAAGTTGAGATTTGGGAACTGGTGACATCTCATCATTTTTTTTTTTTTTTTGAATTGGCGACCATGCAACCAAGTAATGGCATCACATAATTCTTATTTTGTTGTCTCCAAATTTCCTGGTGGTTTTTAATAAAGATATTTTATTGATTTCACTAGTAAGATGATTTTGTAAGGTGACTTTCCTTATTCTCCTAGAGAGATTTGCTTGCTTTCAAATGTTCAGCTGAGAATATATCATAGCAATAGTTCATTTTTATTGAGTGCTTACCATTTAATCCTCATTATTGTTACTTGTCCTTTACCAATAATGAAACTGAGACTCAGAGAAGTTAAGAAACTTGCCCAAGAACCTGTTCATAAATGTCAGAAGTAGGATTAATTCAAGTCTGCCTGATTCTAAAACATGGGCTTTTTCTACTGTACCATCATCAGATTCCAGATCTTAAGTTTATAACTGGTTAGACAATATTTTATTAAAAACACATATATTTATTAAAGATTACCTATACCTAAATGCATTGATAAATTGTCCTTAACTCGCTGCATTAACTAATGGACCACTTATTTATCTTCTGAGTTTTGTTACTGTACATTTAATAATGTACAGTATTATTATCTATCATTCTTTTAATATTTTTATGGATTGTATCTAATCTGCACATTGATGTTCCAGATCTTTAAAAGTGACAGACATAATGAAGTGTTTCACATTTCCAATTTCTTGTTGATTTACATGGAAGTCATTGTCTTTACATAATCATAGAAAAATCCCCAATTTTATTTTTATGCCTTTCTGGGTTGAAGAACTGAATGCCAGGAAATTCTTCTGTCTATAAGATGTCACTCATTTAAAAAGAATTAAAATCTGAATTTGTTTTCAAAAGAAAATAATCAGCAGTGCAGAGAAACTGCTGATGAAAGAAGTAAATAAAGACAATAAATCACCAGCAAAGGGTCATGGCCATCGTAATTGACTCTACTTTACATGCCTTGAGCACTGCCCCTTGTAACTTCTATTGCATTATTTTGTACTTATTTATCTGTTGCATTCATCTTAACTACTTTGTCATTTCACCAGAACCATCTTCTAGGTTTCTTGGATTTTTTTAAAAGATATGATCCAAAGGTCTCAGTATTATGAATAAATCGGCACTCAATAAATACCTAATGAAAAATACTGAAATTATTTCTGTGTGAAAGAATTCACACCATAAACTAAGAAATACACATCTATTAAATACCCTTTTCTAATTCTAAAATCATAGTGTATGTTAAAATGTGTGCCTCCTCAACAGCAAACACCAAGGATTAAGCTATCAACAAACTCAGTTTTTCTTGGAAAAATTGTGGGGATGAAAAATGTTTATTAAGTTTTATGGATGCAAAGTCTTGGGCTGTGGGTGGTGAGTATCTCACCAATCTCAGTTGCAGGTTTTTAAAAACAGAAATGGAAGGAGCATAGAAACCTCCTTGTCTTGGTACAAGAGCATCACACTCTTTCTTAGAAATAGCTAGAGTTTTTGGTTTGTGGCATGTTACTTAGGCTCCTAGTCCTTCATCAAGGAACCCAAGAACATTGGTTCTACTATGTAGTTTGTCCTTCTGTATTAGATTCATTTGTGATTATTTGCCAAGTGTTATATACTCATATTATCTGGATCTAGACAATTTGAACTAACCCCTTTCCACGAGAGAAATCTAAGGCATAGAAAGAGTAAATGACTTGCCTGGAGTGTTTTTCTACTTAAATCCGATCTTTTCCCTTCTTGGCCTATTTTTGGGGTATAAGAAAAACACCAGGTGCAGCTAGCAATGAAACTTACCTCTGAAGACCCTAGGAAAGATGCATGGGTTCTACTGGTATATGTTTGATTTATAATTTAGATGTTTTCTTTTGTTTTGTTTTGGACAATGGTTGAAGTAAGGTCATCTGAAAAGGACCCAGGATATTCTTGACTCCTATAGCTGTCCTGCTCCAACCCCTTTAAAGTGCTTGCTAAATTTTCTGAAGCTGGGACAGCAATTAGACCCATAAAAATGAAGTTCATTAATGAGAACTAATTGAAAATTAATTCACCACGACTCCAGGGAAGAGCTTGCATTTAAAATGTTGTGTTGTTAGTGAGCAAGTCTCTAATCATCAGAGCATGGCAAAATACTTCAGAATGACACGTAGGTTAATGAGGTGGGGAAGCATCAGAAGAATAAAGTCTTGTAATATTAAAATAGCCACCAAGCTTAAAACAGCTGCCTTGTCCCTCCCTTCTGACTTCCCTTTCTGCCTCATTCCACCTTCTTGTTACATTGTCACCAGACAAAGCAGACACTCATTACATTATTTCTTTCCGTAACAAATCTTCCCTAGATAAGAAATTCTACAATATTTTCCAAGTTTTGATTACTAAATAGGAAGTTGGCAAATGCCAATTTATCTACTCTTCAAATCTTAACAAATTCACTTTTTCGTTTTTTAAAATGTTTATTATGGAAATTTTCAAACATTTGCAAAAGAAAGAATGCTGTAATGAAATCTCATTGACTTCTACAGTTAACTATTAAGAACCTATTTAAGACCACATTCTAGTACATTTGAATGAACAAATATTTATTGTATTTTTTCCATTACCATTTATCCCCCTCACACTTCCCCCACCCTGCAATCGCCACACCGTAGTTGTCCATGTCCGTGTCTCCTTTTGCCTTTGGGCTTGATCCCTCCACTCCCTAAACCGCCCACCCATAGCTGTTATTCTGCAAAAGAGTGAATATTTAGACTTACAGTATTTTCTTTCTCATAAAATATTGTGTCATAATATACTTGCTTTTTATTTTTTTAAATATTAAAGATATTGTATATATAAGATAGAACTAAGATGGACGGGACATTTATTCCTTTAAAATGCTACCCATATCTCTTGTGAGAAATCATCTAGGATTCTCTTGAATCATATTTACACACAGATAATTTCTAATTTTATGTTTATATTTATAAAGTTTTCTTTTTCTCTGTTAGGTTTAAGCTATCATTATCATTTTCCTGTATCTTTCAGTTGTTCCAAGTAGGCTTGTTCTCCATGAAAGCATCCATTTTCATTCTGTTCTAACCACAATTCATAGTTATGCCAGTATTTAAAATATAAGTAAACTGGTAATGAAAGAATCTGATAAATCACTTCCTTTCTTCACTATAGTATTATTATATTATGTTTGAAAATGAGAAACTAAGGGAAGAATTCTGAAGATAAATTCTTCTTCTCCATTTGGTTATTACCAGAGCCAATTTGTACTTCCTTTATCATCAATCCTTTTAGCAAATCTCATCTCTCAATTTGTCCAAAGTTCATTATTCAAGTACTCCAGTTTCAATTCAATCCAAAGAAGAGAAGAAATACATTCTCTCTGTTACATCTTTTAGAAAATTTTCTAGAGACTTATTCCAAACTATCAAACTGTTCTGAAAATTATTAGTACATTCTTTTAAGGTATAGACAGAGTTTAGCTATCTATACTTCACAGTAGAGCAAGGGCCTCTTAAAATCCCTTCTTTCTTCACATACTCCTGTGTATATATGACTTTAATTCTCCACTTTTCACAAATCCTTTCAGAACAATTTCACTTCAGTATGTGCTTTTTAAATTTTATTTTAAAATATTTCCTTCCATATCACTTTATTCTGATTTAGTAAACTAAATTGTTTGGGCAAATATATATATATATTTATAGCATTGCTTTACTGCTATGTTTTGAAATAAGAAATTTTAAAATGGAAAACAGAAAACCTGACAGAGTAAAAAGTTAAACAGCCTATGAAAACACCTAGCACTGACTGCCCCAGGTGGAGTAAAAGCCTGGTGTTCAGCTCTGTGATTTTGTTTCTTATTTATTTAATTGCTAAGAAAAAAGTTCATGTGTAAGTCAATTTTTAAAAGATTTAATGTAATACTAGCCATGACTTTATTAGTTCTAGAATCAAGTTCAAAGGAGAACTGGAGACATGAAAAAAACACATGAATTATCTCAATTTTAAATGTCTATTAAATTTATCTGATATGTTTGGTTAGGTATTTTCCTCCTTTGAATTTCTTCTGTATTTATAGTTATTGACTTAAGAAATATTGTACATCTATTTTGGGTTTATTCCTTGCCTTGCTCTAGGATGTAAAAGTATACTATGTTTAGTAGGAAATACAATGTGATGAGTTAACAGGAATCAGGGAATAGAAAAGGAAATATGATAGGAGTCCAAGACTGGATACAAGAAGAGCACATAAAGTTGTCTTCTCCTTCACAGAGATACAAGCTGAAATGCAGCATGTGTACCAAATGAGATTCATATACACGGCATTTCTTGAATTTCTGCACCTCTCTTTATTTTCTAAAAGTCATACTTATTTTTGGTGCATCAAGTTCCTTGGCACTTGGTAATAAGGGAAATTTTAGGACATGAGCAAAGGATTTGAATAATAGTATCAAAGAAAATATGTCTGTTTTCCTTTATTAATAACAACCAGTCAATTACATAGCTCTAATTTTCCTTTGATAACTTACAATGGAACTTATAGTTGAGATTTCTTCTTGTAAAATTTTTTTTTAACTATAAAACAACAACAACAACAACAACAACAACGAAAAAAAGAATCCTTGGCTTAATTTGACTTTGAGCATTTCAAAGCCGGTATTTGCAAACTCAGAAAAAAGAGCTTTTCATTAATCCATGATTTTGGAAACAGTTACTCTAACCCACAACCACATACAAATACAAAAATCCTAATGGGACTATTTTCTTACTAAGCCTGTAACAGTTTACATTCACCTAATGGCCTGGGGTTATGAGCAAACTACTCAATTAGAGAATTTAGGCTGGTTGCCCACATATTTTAGAGCAAATTATCCCTTCACAAATGCAGAACCCCCTATATAAAACGCCTAACCAGTATTTCCTGTAAAAAAATACTATTCCCTAAATTCCCACCTTAAACCTACTAAGAATTTCTCTTTTTGCTAGGGCAAAGATTTTATGGAAATATTTGTTTTTATATCACATACCTTACTGTTGGTCTTCCTGTGGGCTTGTGTTTTGACCTTAAAGCAGCTAAGAAATTATAATCAAAACACTTCTAAATAAGATATTTCTTTTCTAAGTACTTTTGCTAAGTACTTAAGCTAAGAACCTGAAGTTGGGAGGAATAGAGTCCTGCCAATTCTTTGATAACAGATCTTCTGCTTGGGGGGTTAAATGAATTTCATGGTTATCCTTAACACTTACTATTTCTTCTTAGGCCTCTTTCATTTAAAAGGGGGTCGGTGCTTCCAATCTATAAACACCCATTAAAAGTTCTCCACCCTTTTATACTTGGCTGCTGGTCTTAATTGTCTGCAGATGGGTGGATCACTGCGTTTTTATTTCAAAGGTAGAGATTTGCAAAATGTAAACGAGCCTATTAAAAGTTCTAAATCAGGACTCTCAACATCCATTAAAGGGATCCATCTGTAAATGCATAGAATTCAATCTGAAAGTGTCTTTTTGTAAAAAAAACATTTTCATTCACATCTAAGTAGAAGTGTATATCACCTCCAATGCATTATTTCATGTATTCAACACAAACAGTGCATTGCTAGAGCGGTATTTAAAAATGTCAGGCAAAACCTGGAACCCAGGAAAAATCAGTGTTTGCAAAGCATTATATTTTCCTTTTATAATAATTGACAGATGACATGCCATATAACTTATCCTACATTATAAATTCCACTGGGTTGAAAATAAAGGCATTTTTATATTTCAAACAACAAAATAAAGATTCAATATATTATAGACCTACAGTATTAATAAACATTTTATTGCATTTAATATAAAATCTTTAAAAGTGACTATTTTCAGTTCACCTACAAAATTATAATTTTCTGTCCTGGCAAAATTCCTTTTTAAAAAACGAACCTCAATTCACAGTATTGCTTGTGACGGAGACCTGAAACCTGAGCTAGCTGTTCTCTGCGCTGTGGTGTTCTGGCTTATCTTGCCTAAGGGACTGACAGTTTATCTCAGATTCTACAGTTTCTTCCATCCTTCTTTCACTAGCATTTCCCCTTAGTCTTGCTTTTCATTAGCCCACCCTCATGGCTGACCACTTCTAATCCATAAATTAAACAGAAGGAAAACACAAAAGCGTGCTTCTTTTATCTTTAGAAATCAAACCCATCAAACCTCAGTTTAGGTTGATTTCTCTGGGTCTAAAATAAAATATTTCAAGCAGAACAAAATATTGCTAGAATATCTGTGTTAAAAATAACATCCTTGGATATATTCACCTTGCAATGGAGGATGCAATGGAATTGTTTTGGACCATTTTATTCACTTTGGCTTTGAGCCTTATAATCTGTACTCAGTAGTCAAATCAAGATTTGAACATCTGACAACTACATTTCCTTCATCCTTTTTCTAAATGCAATGTACAATTTATTTAACTGTAGGGGAATGGTGTTTTTCCTGAACTCTAGTTTTAATATACAGATTATAGTAACAATATTTAAAAGATGGTCCAGTCTTTGAAATTGCATTTTCTTTTATTACCTAATTTTTCTGCATGACAAGAAGGGAAGCAAATATTGGGTATCTAAATAGAAACAAACAAACAAAAAAAACCCCAATTTAAGTTATTCTCCTTCAGCTTGCAAAAATACATTTACAAGCTCTCAACAAAATTTTACTTTTAAAAGCCATTTTAATATTTGTTATCTTTTTCAGAGTAAAATAAGCTGATGCTTTTACATGTGGATCTTATTATGTGAAAAGCTGTCTAAGCCTGCTATTGAACATAATCATATGAATTACGAACTGTGACTTTATTTCTTTTATAATCTTTGTAGTTCTTGCCATTACTTTTACATGTCTATGTCTGGCATTATGTAGCTTTGAAACTATGCCAAAAATATTTATTGTCGTATATCTGGCATTCTCATACTACACGGTTGAGTTTGGTTTCCAAGCTGGGCAAAACTTATTAGCAGATATAGTTCGTGGCATTTGTTTGAAAAAAAAATCATATGTAATTTTAGTACCCCCCTGAAATACAACCTTTTGCACTCTTTGAAACATGTATGAAGTTGAAATTCCAATGCTTGAACTATCTCTTTTTTCAATATTGAGTAATTCTTCAGTTATAAAGCACATAAAAATGGAATGAAATAAAAATAACCAAAGAAAACAGAAAAGGAAAGAATGAATTTAACTGCAAACAGAAACATTCGGAAATACTCACATGGATGGTCTCTGTAAAAGTATTTCCCTAGTATGCAAATCCCTGGATGCTGGAGCAGGGCCCCAATGATCCAGTGCAGTGCTAGTACTTTGTGGTTACACGAATTAATAATAATGATAGAAAGCAAAACATGTACGAATAATTCTTTTACCAATCTCTGTTGCTTGACTAGTAAAATTATTTAAGGAAGTTATGATGATATTCAGTTCCTGCACTTTTTTTATTATGCTCTAGTGTAACACAGTGATCTTCATCTATTTCATCCTCAGTATATCTTTGTGTACATAGGTAAACTATTAACATTATTTAAGATGTTTTATGGTATTACTGAGATTAGGGTATACTTTCTAGATGAAGGTAAAATCATGACTCATATGAATGTAAAATGAACACACATCAAATATTTTATTTAATGCTTTAATTAATGAGGGAACCAGTGGAGTGTTATAAGCAAATCAAAAGAGAACCCAAAGAGCCTCATACACATGGACAGTATGGAAAGCTAAAATACATTTATAAAGAGATGCAAAAGCTGATGCATAGAGCAGCGATTTTCAACCTTTTTCATCTCATGGTACACATAAACTAATGACTAAAATTCTGCAGCAAACCAAAAAGTGTTTTGTTTTTTGCCGACCCTACCAAAAAAAAAGATATAATTTTGATTCATTCATACTAGAGGGCTATTGTTGTGTTGGCTGTTGTCATTCTATAATTTGACAATCTAAGGGAAAAGAGGTCAGTGCCCCTCACTAAATAGTCAGGTATTGCATGTTTTAAAAACTCTTGTGGCATACCAGTGTGCCACAGAACACTAGTTGAAAATTGCTGGCATGAGCAATAATTGCATTCTACTGAATATAATTTATTTGCATTTTTATGCACAAGAACCATTTGTATTATCTGTTTTATATAATTTCCACATTAATAAATAAAAGTGCTGTATCATGTACTTTAGATGGTAAATATTCTATTATTTAAAATGAAAATTATTCTGTATTTATATACTCATTAGTGCACTATATTTGATGATGAAGATATAATGATGATTAAAAGTAGCCCTCATAGATTTATAGTTCAGTGTAATAATAGATAGGTGTTAATAAGCACAAAAGAAATGTACAATTGTAACTGTGATCAGAACCACAAAAGTCCCTGAAAGAAGTCTGCAGGATCTGAGAAGGTAAAATGTGTAGAATGGTAATCTCAATGTAAGTTAATTTTACTTTAAGTAGCATCTGTATCCTGATTTTTGTATTTATCAAAGGTGATACTTTAAATTGAAAACATATTTTTAATAAATTCTGCCTTACTGAATCAATTATTCATATGAAACAGTAATTCTGCAACACATAATAAGTCTAATATTTACATACTTTAATATTATTGTAAATAATACTTCATGACATAAACTGTAGTGTTAATTTATTAATTTGGATCACAGATGAGTATTATAGATGGTTACAACTAATTAAATTAAAATTAAATCAGCTAATCTTTTGCCAAATGCTCTCTCTGGAATCCTCTCTCCCACTCCACATTCTTCTCCTCTATAGTTCAGTGGTCAATGCCCTTGTTCAAAGAAATGACATTTGGTCCACAGAAAGGTATTACTCTTCAATCCATTCTGTTTCTGACATGCTTTAAGTCCCTGTTGGGTTACCCAGTGCTCAGTAACACTGAGCATTTTTGTTGCTTATTCTCTCCATTCACTTAACTGTATTTCCTTTATCTTCAAGAATCTAATTACTTTTATGAAGCTTAATTTGATAGAATAAGATACAAATGCATTCACTTTTGCAACAGGTTGTGAATATGCACATCACGAAAGCTAAATTTATATGTATGAATCTGATCTTAGCAAAATAATAAAAATATGCATTTCAGGTTATTTTCCCCATAGTAGTGGGGATAGTTATGAGCTAAGTTATTCATACTTGTCCAAATGTATGGATGAGTGTGATCTTATGCGTGAAGACCCAAAGAATGAGCTAGCATCTTTAACCCCTTACCTTATGTCTTAGATTAAGTTTCCTAGAAGCAGACCATCAAATGAAGATTCATATGCAAGTGATTTATAAAAAAATACTCCTGGGGAAAACCAGTAAGGGGATGTGGAAAGCAGGGCAGGAAAGAGAATACAGCCAAGCAAGGATGAATCTCAGGCCAATTCCCATAGAGGGTTGCTTCAGCCTTTGCCTGCACGGGAACTCTGGAATGTATGTTATGCCTCAGAATTATTGTGACCAGAGGGAAAGAGAGTTAACTGGCACTTTCAGTGTTGGCTTCTTTTAGAAAATAGCCTGGTGTCTGCTGTTGAAAGCAGAAACACACAAATAGATAAAAAGATCTGAGGACATCAGGGGGAAAAGCACTGATAGTGTTTGCAGCACACTATTTGGTCGCCCAAAATCCAGTCCCTTCTTCCTGGACACATGGTTAGACCATGACTGCAACTTCCCTTGCCAAGTGTGGCCCTGTGACTGTCTTTCCTTAATGGAATGGAGTATAAGTGATTAATGCCACTTCTGGGCCTAGGGTAGCTTCACCCATCCTACCTTTCTTCCTTCTGGCTGGAATTCAGGTTGACCTAGCATATACTATAAAGGGCGTGGCAATAATCTTAAGATATGGTGATGAAAGATGACAGAAGGACTGGGGCCCTGAATAACTTCAAGGAGCTGAACCTGATGATCCAGAGAAGTCACACTGGACTGTTGGGCAAACACCACCACCACCACAACAACAAAACAACGAAACAACAACAAAAGAACCCTGTTCTTCAAACCACTGAATTATTGTTGGATCTATAGTATAGCAGCCTAGCCTTTTTCTAATTGATACAAAATGCCTTGTTTTTATCATAACATTGTATTATAGATCCATTTTAATTTATTTCTGATTTCTTCTATTAGAATATGCATTATACGAGAGCAGGAGTTTGCCTATCTTTTTCTTGTTGGCACAAAACACCCAATCAGTTATTTAGTGAATAAATAAAGGTGTAGTTACCTTGCCTTATAACAATTAAAATGAAAAAGGCATTACAATGAACTACTGCAATACTGTTACAAGTGATATAGAACAATGGAGTTTAATGAAAAGAAATACAAATTATTAATGAGATAAAATATTGACGTATTAAAAATTGACGGAAGATAAATTATATAACCTTGAAAAAAGGTTGAAGGGCACCTGGTAACTGTCTTTGTGTCTTAGAAAGGTGATTATAAAGAGGTTGCTGACCAATGGCTTTCCATGTCTGCAGAGGAAAAACTGGCAGGAAAGAGCTTAAACTGACCTGACAGTAATAGTGACTAAACATTAGAAAAGGCTCCAGAGTAATATTGTACAATCTCTGTTCCTAGTGAATTTTAAGGACAAGCCATCTGTCTTAGACATTTTAGGCAGAGCCTTGCAGGAAGAGAGAGGTCTGGATTAAATGATTCCTAGAGCTGGCTCCCTTTCAATTTCAGGAGTCTGTGCTATACTACACAGGGTCACAGGGAATTTGGTGGCAACATCTTTCACTCCAGTGACCAGTCGAACTGGTTAATTGGAATCTCTTATATGTAACTTGAGAGAGTGATTTCTCTGGGTGAGGCTGATGGTGTAGGGTGTGACATAGGAATAGAAAGACCAACTTTCAAGTTAATGATATTAAGAAGTACATTTTGTACCTAGAACTCTAAGACACTAATTTCTGTATGAGCAATACAAGCTAACTGGAAAAGTGCTGAGATTTTTGATACATTTCAAGTGCTAGGTTTTATTTAGTAAGATTTAACTTCTATAGTAGTGATGGAAATATAATAATTTAATGTCAACAGTGAAATGTCACACAAGATAGAGAAACATTACTATTTGATATTCATTTATAATATTTATCTACATTGATGTAAATCTAGCAACAATGTAGAATGCTATTTATAGATACTGCACTAAAATTTATACTATATTTATATTACTTGTCAATGGTCATGTTAGAAGTCTCTATAGACAAACTCTTACTTTTTAGAAGTGAAATTTAGAAGAGAAATTTTCTAAATCTTGGAAGTTTGATTTTTATAACTAAGTATCACAGCTGTAGTTTTGAAAACACTTTTTTATTGGTATATACATTTTGCATTTTGGCATGGAATTGTGAAAAACAAAATTAAAAATGAGGATTTATATATTGTGAGATTTCCAACTTTACTAATAGATACTTTTAGTGAAACTTTACATGTTTGTTAAAAGTCCAAAGATGAACCTTTAAGTTCTTCCAGAAAAGTGGAAAATCCCTGCTTTTATATTCTAAGATGTTATAGTATTCTATCTATCTATCTATCTATCTATCTATCTATCTATCTTAACAGCAGATGTTACAAAGTTGCAACTCAGTAGGAGCTGTTTCCTTCATTTAGGGGAAAAAATCTAGTCAAATTTAGAAGGAAAGTATTGACCACTCTTTATGTATGTAATGAATATTGAAAGTAAATGTTGCTCTTGAACACATGAAATGATGTTCAACCTCCTTCATAATTAGAAAAATGCAAAATGACAATGGGATATTATTATGGAGGACATTTGTAATAGTGTCAACAATAAAATAATAAAATAAAATTTAACAATTCTTTAAAAAAAAACTGTGATACTGTCAAAATTTTTAAAAATGTGATCATATACTGTGCTGTCCAGGATGAGGAAAGAGGCACATTACTGGAGGGACAGTGATTTAATACAGCCTCTGTAGAGGGTACTTTGGCGATATCTACTGAATTTACAGCTGCATGTATCCTTTAACCCAGCATTTCCACTTGTAGAAATTCTTTCTCATGGGTGTATATTGACACACAAAGAAGTGGCACACACACAAGGTTATAGATTGCTACATAGTTTGTAATTGTAAAAATATCAGACACAACCTAAATCTTCATCAATAAAAGACTGGATAAAGAATACTACAACTTTTCAATTGAATATAATGCAGCCACTAAAAAGACTGAGAATTAATTCCTAAGATATATCAGAATAGTGTATAGAACAACTACTCTTTGTGAAAAATAAAAAGTAAAAAAAATTAAAGAGAGAGTGATCATATATTTAGAAAAGATATCTGAAAAGCTACCCAAGAACTGGCAAGAGTGGTTGCCTACAGGTAGGGAAACTGTGAGTCCTGAGGACAGAGTGGAAGAGAGAATTAATTTTCACTGTATGCATACCTTTTTGCCTTTTGAATTTTGTATCATATGCATTTTATTACCCATTCAAAAATAATTAAGAACAGAAATATAAAGAATAGTATAACAACTCATTTATTCTTAGTTTGAGGAATATTATTTACATTTAATATAAAATTATCTTCAATTACAAAGGGTAGAATTAAGGCAATTTCAAAATTTCTAAGACTATCATACTTTCTGAGTGAGTTATTAATATTTGAAATATGAAAGCATACCTCAAACCAATTAAAAAATATCACCCTATGTAAAAGTCACAAGATATCATTCTTTTCTCCTTCATCCTTAAAGTATGAGGTCCTTGAAGCCAGGGACCCTGTACTCTTTCACCTAGAAGGATAGAATGGGAAAAAAATACCCCTACTTCTTGAAAATATTATTTTAATTATAAAAGTAATATGTGTCATGCATATTTCAAATTTGATAGTTGTTCAAATTGATCTTAAACAAGAGCCAATTTATACTTCCACCAACAGTATATGAGAATACACATTACAGAGCACATCTGAAGTAGAATATTTGAAGTGTGTTATTCCATAATCTCAGAGAAATAGTCATAAATACATTTAGCTAAATAATTTATATGGAAAATAAGAACTTACTGATTTATAGGGAGAGTTTCTATAGGAGGCATAAGGTTTCTGAAGTACTCTGAAATGAGCCATTGTGCAAAAGGTTGAGAGTGAAATTTAAATCATTTCAGTGTAAGAAAGCAGAAAGTAGATTATTCTAGAGTGAAGTTATCTCTAATACAAATTATTAAAGTATTTTTAAAACAGTAAAGACTTTTCAATAGCACAATGTTTCTAAGATAAAACAAAGACAATTTGCTCATATCATCTTATGGAGGGTCGAGCTTTAATGCTAGAAAATTACTTTTGGAGGTGTTGAAAAATGGCATCTGTAAAAAGAACTGAATATAAAGAGAATAATTCAAATTTACTATGAATAATTATAAAGAAAAATAACATTCCAAATCCTTTCATCAAGTTTTGATCACTGGTACTAATGTGAGCCATAGAGCCATATTAGAATCTAAGAGAAAAGGAAAAAAAATCAGTAATACTGATGTCTTTATATAAAATTTTGATATTTTATTCATCATAATTTTTAATAATACTGAATTAAAATACTATTTATATTGATTACTGAGATTTTTGACAGCTCTTGCTATATTTTGGACTTGAGGCAAATGCTTCACTCACTTTACCCTAGTTCCAGTCCTGTTGATCACCAAATTAGTAAAATGTTAAAAGAAGAGAAATAAATAAAGCCTTTCTTAAACACCATTTTCTCAATGTTTTTAAGTCTATGGCAAGATAATAAAATGAGAAAAAATAGAATTGATTAACTGCTAAATTTTTAAAAATTCTTACCAGTTAGCAAGGTACATATATTTTTATTCATATTTTTTGAAGAAATTGAGACTCAAAGAAGTTAGTAATTTGCTTGTGACACACAATTGGCATACAACCCAGCCAAGATTAAAACCTAGATCCGTCTTTTATTAAAGTCCAAATTCTTTCCAATACACTAGGTTCTTTCTCAGGAAATTGACATTTGAATCAAGCTCTGAAAGAAGAGTACAGATTGCCAGGTGCAGAAAAAGGGATAAGACATTCCAGGCAGTGGGGGGAATTGCGGATAAAGCCTGGAAGTAATGTCCAAAGACAGATTTACCTTGAAGTTAAGGAGGTCCATGTGTCACAATTCCTTGGAAGAAACTGTTACAAAGCTTCTTGACAGGGACTCTAATGATGTGTTCACAGGATCGTATAGTTTTGTACACTTTGCCCCAGTAAGATATTCTAATTCCAATCAGAGAAGTTTGCTGTGTCTTTCCCTTTTGGCTTTCCCTCCACCACACTTCTCGTGCTAGGTGGCTTTGCAATTGCTCAAGCATTTTTAGGATCCAGCTTAAGGGCAGTTGATTTGGAGATAGACTATTTTGGGTTTAGTGCGATATATTTACGTGGTTTACAGCCACTCCTGCGGTGATTACTACCCCTCTCAGAGTAAGAATAACTTCTAGGCATGTTCCAATTGCCCATTCTGCTGATTCACTTGGTATGATGGTATAAAGGTTCAAGGCCAGAGACTATCACAAAATGAGTGGCACCTGGGAGTGGGGATAGATTATTAGTGGAGCAGAAACAAGGTTGCAATGTAAGGAGCTGAAAGCTAATCTGTGGAAAATTCTTTCAGTCATCAGATGAGTACAATTTAAATGGAATATTGAGTATTCATTAACATCTAGTAAAAATTAAAAGTCTTGTCTATCAGTAGTGTACTTGATAATGCAGCACATGCAAATATATGACTCTTTATTTTAACGTGGGAATTCTGCAAAATAAAGTTTATCAGAATTCCTGTTTGTAGGGCACATACCTGTTGCAATACTAAAACAATGAGCATTCTGTGCATTTTTCTGCATTCCAATGTATTATGAGATAGTGTAGTCTAACTGATTCATCTTACCCTGACAAGGTCTGGTGGTTCAGGGGACTAAGCATACAGAGTTGCACTAACAAAGTGCAGACAAGTATCCCAGTGACAAAATTCCTGCACACCTTCATCAATAAACCAATGTACACAATATAAGTAATTTGGTTACACAATTTTTCAGCCATCACAATATAGCAGCAAATTAAAAAATACATTTGAATTGTTCCTTTGTATGTTTTAATTTTAGGGTTAAAAAAAAAACCTCAGGCTTATTGATAGTTCTAACATTCAAATATAGCTGGAAGAAGGTATCCTTTTGGAAGCCAAAAATTTAAACTGAAGATTCACAAAAGCTAAAAACTATCTTATTATATTGGTATGTGCATTGAAAGTGTCAAAATCATGAAGAAAGCATTTGTGAGAGCAAAAAAAAAACCCCCAAAAACCAGACAATTAAAATGACAACAGAAAAGATAAAGCTTATAAGAATCAGGACACTTCCAAAAAGGAAATGAAAAAGCAGAAGAAATAGAGACTAGTAAAGCAAAATATAATTTGTATAGTCAACAAGGGTTGGCATCAGTTTCATGCTGGTGACTTCATTGGCTTTAATAAGGACTGGTGTTTCATTATGGCCTGTTACAAAAAGTAATGTCATTTAATAATTTAATTACAGATTTTTTTCTTCAAACTTTTGATCCCAATAATATTTATATAGAATCAACAGAATATGAAATGAGCAAAAGATATTTATTGAAAAGATAGTTATCAAAAAATATTTCAAAAATATTTTAAATAGTCATACTCTTAGATTCTAGCTAGTTTATTCCAAGGAAAAAAGAGGGTTATAAATATTGTTTTGTTTGTAAATTATTTTTAACAAGACAGACATTACTTATACTGGACAGTTTTTCAGACTTCATCACTATGTTAAAAAAGCTGTGTCTATTGTATGAGCACAAGACAACTATCTTTTCTTAGATTACACAAAAATAAAAAATTAGCTGTGAAAGAACATTCCATATTATTTTGAAGTGCTAAAAAGAATAGTTGATGTTGTTGAACTTTTAAGGGAATTTTCAGGGGTCACAATGAAAATAATGATACTGATACAAAAAATAAATTTAAAGGGAATCCAATAAATGTTAAATTTAAGTAATTTTGCATGAAAACTTGGATAAATACCCCAAATGAAGAAAAGTAACAGTTTATGAAGAATAAACAGAAATAACCAGAAAACATACACATAATGAAAAGGTTAACAAGTAAACAAACCAGACACCAAATATTGCTTCATTATTGTAGATTCTATGCCGGATGTGTCCAACACTGATTAGATGGCCATTATTGCGCTCTACTGCTGCGACTGAAAACTGTATAGTTTTAAACTTTTTCACCAACTGAAAACCAGCCTGTGGCTTTATTCAACAATGTGGAATAACTTTTGGACAATAGTAACTTGTGGTTGAAAACATTCATGGAGTGTTGTCCAACAACATGGCTGCTATGAAAGGTGAGGAAAAGGGCTTCTAGCACTCTTTAAAGATATTAATAAGTGTGCAGGATGTACACCATGTGCAGCTCATTTCTTTAATCTGGTAAGAGAAAAAGCTGCCTCCACAGTTGTTAACCACGTTGGCATTTTACGACAGTTATTTTCCTTTCAGGTTCCTCTCATAAATGGAGTATTTTACATACACATATTAACTTGGATTAAAAAAAGTCAAGTGTAATATAATGCGTTGTCCACTATAAAGCTGTTCAAGTCTTGCAATATGGGTCAAGGACATTTTATGGACTCTAAAATATATTTTTCAAAGATTTGGAAGAAAAACCACCACACAAAAGAGCAAAAAGCTTATTTGAAAAGATGATAAAAATCAAATACAATATTTTAACTGCAATTCAAAATGACACTTTGAAATGTTCCTGTAAGATTTAAGAAATTGCTATCATGTTATTTGAATTCTATGAAGGGATAGTTGTTTGTCATCTTTAAATCTATTTGTAAAGAACTGAGAAAATTCAGATAAAATAATTAATGATACATGAAACAAAAGTGAAAAAGATAAGCAATTAAATCAATAGAAAGTATTCTGTTATCAAGAAGTATTTGTAACAAGAAAGATTTCAAATCATCACCAAAAGCAGGAATTCACTAGAAGGAAGAGATACATTTCAAATAGAAGTAATGAATAGGCTCTTGGATTTTTTGCTAATCCAATTAATGGGAAGAGGGAGTCAGCCATATAAACACATTGGAAAAGGAATAAAGTACTTGTTGATTTGACTTAAAATGATTACCTTGAGAAAAGTAATATAAAACTCATAATATGTCATTACAACAAGGACAATACAGATGGGCAATAACTGTCATTGATTCAAAGAGCATTTCAAGTTAATTATTGCACAAAGAAATTTAAAAGGCCCTGACATCTAATTGTACATCTATTAAAAAAACTAACAACCTGATAGTAATACTTTTCCCAAATTTGACAACCATTCTAAAAATTTACATAATATTAATATAAAGCTGAAAATTTTCCTAGTCAGTAAGTAATGCAATTTTTAATCAACCAAAAGACTGAAATATCTTTCTATTCTTTATAGGAAATGACATTACAAAACCATTGTCATAGGAGGAAGCATTTAAAAAGTGTGCAGGGTGAAATTTGAAGTGGTCAAGACGCAACAAGCCCACTGAAGCCTATCTCTCTGCTAAATACAATGGAAAGCTCTGGACAAAATAAAAAAGCAACTATCTGAGGACTTTGGAAAGTTAAGAAAAGTAGGCATATTGGGGAAAGGAGTCAAAACCTAGAGAGGTAAGTTGTATGGAGGTGAGTTTCCCATTTTCCCCCTCCTTTTCCTCAGCTAAGGGTGGGCCCCTGGCACACCTGAGGCAGCTAAAACTCAGAGAAATACTATCTTTCTGTCCAGAAGACCAGGACAGGGGATACTGTGGTCAAGAGAATGTGGGGATAAACTTTTTTTCTGTTATACCCCCTTTTAAAACTCACTTATGGCATACAGAGACCTGGCCCATGGTAGAGCTAAAGCAGTGGGTTTCCTGTCTTTGTGTTCAGAGGAGTTGAGAAAAGGGATCCGAGGGCCCAAGAAGGTAGGGAGAATTTCTTTTTTTTCTCTCTGCCTTGCTCCATGAGTGGCCCCAGTTGTAAGAATTGTGCAGCAGCATGAGCATCTAGGAATTTAAGAGGAATCCCATCTTTCAGTAATTGCATCAGATGATCAGGGCAAAGGATCCCTGTGGGCTGGAGAATGTGGGAGAAATCCTGGAGAAAGAGACTTGGAGATGATCCTCAAATTCTGTGAGAAGCCAGCATAATGCCATACACTGAGGTGCACTTGTGTGGTTAAGCTGTTTTTACTCACAAGACTTCTGACACCAAATGTGCGGGGTTTTTTTCTGCACACCCACCAATTTTCTAACTCTGGACATCAACTGGGTATCCTACAATTCAATTCAATTCATTTCTGACACCAACTGTGGAGTTGGCCTCAGACTCAACAGATTTAAGGGCTCAGTCTCATAAGACTGCCCTCACGTCAGATGCTACTCACAAGTATTGAGACTCCAGGTTATCCACACTTATGACTTAGCTGTATATCAGGGGTTTCCACAATCTTCCTCCCTCAGGTTCAATGATTTGTTCAAACAGTTCCTAGAACTAAGTAAAAACAGTTTACTTACTATTTCTAAGTTTATTATAAAGAACATAATTCAGCATTAGCCAAATGGGAGAGCTACATAGGGCAAAGTGTGGGGGAGAGACAGTAAGAGTTTTATGCCTTTTCCAGGCCTGCCACCTCCCCAGCAACTCAATGTGTTCACCAAGCCAGAAGCTCCCTGAACCCCATAGTTTAGGGTTTTTTATGGAAATTTCATTATGTGAGCATGGTTGATTAAATCATTGGCCATTGGAATCATCTTCCCTTCTCCCCTTCCTGGAGGTTGGGGGAAGGGGCTGAAAGCTTTAAGCTTTTAATCAAGGTTTGGTCCTTCTAGGGACTAGGTCCTATCCTGAAACTGTCTAGAAGCCCTCTAGGCAACAGTCATCTCTTAGCATGACAAAGGAACTTTTATACGAGATTGCAAGGATTATATGAGTCTGTGCCAGGACCCTGGGACAAAGACCAAATACATATTTTTATTTTACCAGTGGGAAACACAGAGTTAAATAGCCAAGGCTTTGAGAATGGAACTACGAATCGTAAAACTCAGACAAACCTTTAAATGGAACATGAGACGAATACAAAACAGCCTAGAAAATTAATCAAAACAAAACAAAGTAAAAAAGCCGGAAATAATGTTGGAACCATCACCTATAGAAGGACAGACGAAACTTGTATTTTGAGCATAAATAGATGGATTGCTTGTTACCTAGAGTTAGCCAAACTGTGAGGTTTGAGGGTACAGTTCTCCAGACACCAACTGCAAGTTCAAAGGGATTCTCAAAACCATGGTCAGGTTTGATCATTCCCTAGAAGGATGCACAGAACTCAGTGAGAGCTATTATACTTATGGTAACAGTTTTGTATAGGATTTAAGATTTGAAAATTAATGTCATTTATTATATCTACTCAGTAAAGAAGAAAAACCATGTGATCATTTTAATAGATGCAGAAAATGCATTTGACAAATTATTTTTAACAGATAATTCCCTGAGTATGACCTGTTTGGGGAATAAAGAGAAGTCTATATAGCTTCTGTGTCCACAAAGGTAGTGTCTGAAAATGGTTTGGGCCCTGCATACACTGCACAAGAAGTTGGTCTCTTGTAAGGAAATACTAGGTCTGACTTCAGTACTGCTTTAGCGCTGGGACTTTTCTAGAACATATGTATATATAAAGAAAACTAGTGCTTTCGAATATATCTCCTAAAGTGAAGTTCCTATCACACTGTAGCTCAAAAATACTACCCTTAACTTTTTAAAGTTGTTCACACTTCAGCCACATACAAATCTGTGTGGAATTTTATTTATATGTACATGTTATAGATGGAATAATAAGCTTGAACAAGAGGTTTGGTTTAATGTTTACTCTTTGGGAAAACTAGATCTTAAGTTTTATAAGAAATGGGTTGTATAGTTAGGATTTTCACTTTTCTAATTTCAGAGGATTGTCAAGCAAATCACTCCTCCCTTCTTTCTCATGAATTGGTACCTCACAGCACCCAGTCTTTTCATCTACTTTTGTCTTCCTCTTTCCTCACTTCTTAGAACTTTGTCTTTCATTTCTGTCATCCCTTTTTCATTCTTTGAGCTTTCACATTTGCCTTTTATCCAAATCCCTGGCATTTTCCAATTCTCTTTTTATAGGACATCTTTTTTAATGCCCAGTCTTCCATTGGGGATCACTTTGTAAATCACCATGACTTAATATTTTTCCTGTTGGCTATTGCCTACACATGTTTTACTAAGCTCCTCAGGCAGAAAATTTGTCTTTCATATTTTATGCTTTGTAAAACATCATGTACTCTTACAACTCCTATTAACAATAAATCTTAGTATGACTTAGCTAAAGCTACATCTTCCTTATTTTATGTGTAAGCTTTACATGCATACAAGAGATCTGAGTTTCATCAGCCACCTGATTTGTCATGTGTATCATTATTTTTTAGGAAGCATTAGAATGCCATCTTTTGGAAGTACTGGAAGTACTGGGCATCAAGCCAAGAATTTATTTTAACCTGTTTAATTTTATATATATGTTAATATATATATAAAATATAAGTATATATAGAAGCTATATATAAATATATACATATAGTGCAGAATAAGCAAAGTAGTTTTTTATTGTAAGAAGAAAATGTTCCTCTTTTTCAATAACTACATTGCATTCATATGGAATTGTGTACATCCCAGAATATCTCATTCAAATTTTAAACCATGCCCTTCAGATACAAATGGTCTCTGGAATTATGCACTATGATAATAGGAATCTTTATGTTAGACTTGACAAATGTCAATATCAAAAAACATTGATATTTTCAAAGTTATTTCACAGCAGTCTAGACATCACTTTGTACTTTTTCTTTTTATTGGAACAGGGAAACCAAATTTAGCACACATTTGCTTCAAAAGAGTGTGATGGATGAGTTTATACTGAAGTGAGCAGAGGTTGAGGAGCCACACTGTTCATTCTGCTGCACTCTGAGCTCTTGACTTCAGTGCTGTCCTATTTCTAACTTGTCCCTCTTCTCCCAAGTACTCTCTGTATTGTCTACCCAACCCACCTTTAGGAGGTAGTTGAGAGTAGTTTTAAGTGCCACTTCCCTTAGCTATATGTGCATTTTTAGTCTGCATTCTAAAAGTTGAAACAATTTCAGCAACAGGGTTTGAGTATGACCTTCCTGGTATCATTTTACTTAAAGATTTACTTGATGAGCCAACAAAAATATTTTTGCTTAATAAGAAAGGTATGTATTAGTTTTCTTTTCTGGCCATAACACATTAATACAACTTAAGCATCTTAAAACAGCACTTACCATCTCACAGTTCTATAGATCAGAAATCCAGGCAATCGTGGCTCAGCTGTTTTTCTGCTGTGTATTTCCCAAGGCTAAAATTAAGTTATCAGCAGACATGTAACTTTCTGGAGACTCCAAAGAAAAATCTGTTTCTAGGTTCATCCTGGTTGTTGACAGAATTCAGTTCCATACAAGTGTAGTACTGAGTTTTCTTTTTTAAAAGTATATTTTATTTTATGTTACAGTTTTCCCAATTTCTCCCCCTTTAACCCCCATCCATCCTGCATCGCCCCAACCCTCCAGCATTCCCTTGCTCCTTAGTTCATGTCCATGGGTAGTATATGTAAGTTCTTTGAGTTCTTTGTTTCCTATACCATTTTTTTATCTCTCCCTATCTATTTTATGCCTACGAATTATGCTTTTTCTTCCCTGTACCTTTTCCCCCCTATTCTTCCCTTCCCCTTCCCCACTGCACTGTCCATTTCTCTGATTCTGTTCCTGTTCTGGTTGTTTGCTTAGTCTTTGTTTTTGTTGTTTGTCTTTTATTTTAGGTTTATCTGTTGATAGTTGTGTTTGTTGTCATTTTACTGTTCATATTTTTATCTTCTTTTTCTTAGATAAGTCCCTTTAACATTTCATATAGTAATGGCTTGGCGATGATGAACTCCTTTAACTTGACCTTATCTGGAAGCACTTTATCTGTCCTTCCATTCTAAATGAAAGCTTTACTGGATAGAGTAATCTTGGATGTAGGTCCTTGCCTTTCATTACTTGAAATACTTCTACCCAGCCACTTCTTGCCTGCAAGGTTTCTTTTGAAAAATCAGCTGGTAGCCTTATGGGTACTCCTTTGTAGGTAATTCTCTCCTTTCCTCTTGCTGCTTTTAAGATTCTCTCTTTATCTTTAATCTTGGGTAACTTAATGATGATGTGCCTTGGTGTGTTCCTCTTTGGGTCGAACTTCTTTGGGACTCCCTGGGTTTCCTGGAAGTCTATTTCCTTCACCAGATTGGGGAAGTTTATCTTCATTATTCAAATAAGTTTTCAATCTCTCACTGCTGTTCTTCTCCTTCTGGCACCTCTATAATTTGGGTATTGGAACGTTTCAGGTTTTCCCAACAATTCCTCAGCCTCTCTTCATTTTTTTGAATTCTTATTTCTTCATTCTGTTCTGGTTGGATGTTTATTTCTTCCTTTTGTTCCAAATCATTGCTTTGAGTCCTGGTTTCATTCCCGTCACTGTTGGTTCCCTGGATATTTTCATTTATTTCACTTTGGGTATCTTTCATTTGTTTTCTAATTTCTTGACCAGGCTCAATCAGTTCTGTGAGCATTTTGATTACCAGGGCTTTAAATTCTTCATCAGATAGGTTGGCTATGTCCACATTGCTTAACTTTTTTTCTGAGGTTTTTCTCTGTTCTCTCATTTGGGCCATATTTGTCTTGGGCTCCTGTTAAGTTTTAAGGGGGTGGGGCCTTAGGTATTCACCAGGAAAGGGCAACCCTCCTTGCTGTGCTGCATGCTGCCTGTTCCCAGAGAGGGAACAGTGAGGCTCACCTGCTCATCTCTAGCGTACTTTCCAATAGACTCTTGTGTGAGACTGGGAGTTTCTCCCACTGTGGCAATCCCCGCCATACTCCACAGTCAGCTCTGAGTCTCAGTTGCCCGTTCAGCCATCCCTGCCCACGTGGTCTGCAGCTTTCCGAGGTTTCTCTCAGCCGGCCCCTTCCTTGTGGTCCGCTGCCTCGCTGCAGGTTCTTACCTGTTTGGTTGTTATGGTTGACAATTTCTTTCATTTCTTGGTTGTCAGAGTTCCATGCAGTTTGATTTTCTGGCCCTTCTGGTTGTTTACTGACTTTAGATTGGCTGTTATTTCCCTTTTGGTTGTGCGAGGAAGTGAAGGGTTTCTACCTACACCTCCATCTTGGCAGGAACTGGACTGAGTTTTCCATTTGCTTGCTAGCTATCAGCCAGAAGCCATTCTCAGCTTCTAGAGCCTGCCTACATTCCTTGGTTTATGATCCTTTTGCTTCATTTTGAAACTCAACAACAATGGGCCAAGTCCTTATACTTCAAATATCTCTGACCTCCTCTTCTGCTTATACCTCTCAGCTTCCTTCTTCTGCCACATCTCTCTGACTCCAGAAAGAAAATTTCTGGGTTGGCTGCTTCAAGATGAAGCTGAACATCTCTTTCCTAGCCCCTGGCTGTCAGAAATTCATTGAAGTGAATGATGAATGCAAACTTCGTACTTTTTATGAGAAGCATACGGCCACAGAAGTTGCTGCTGACACTCTGGGTGAAGAGTGGAAGGGTTGTGTAGTTTGAATCAGTGGTGGGAACAACCAACAAGGTTTCCCCATGAAGCAGGGTGTCTTCACCCATGGTCATGCCTGCCTGCTGCTGAGCATTCCTGTTATGGACTAAGGAGGATTGGAGAGTGCTTTTTTGTGGGAAGCACAAATCAGTTTGGGGTTGCATTGTGGATGCCAATCTCAGTGTTCTCACCTTGGTTATTGTAAAAAAAAGGGGGAGAAAGATATTCCTGGTCTCACTGATAGTATTGTGTCTTGTCACCTGGGGCAGAAAAGAGCTAACAGAACCCACAAACTTTTCAATCTCTCTAAAAAAGATGAGGTCCACCAATATGTTGTGAGAAAGCCCCTAAACTAAACAAGGAAAGTAAGAAACCTAGAACCAAAGCACCTAAGATTCAGGGTCTTGTTACTCCACATGTCCTGCAACACAAACATTGGCATATTGCTCTGAAGAAGCAATGCACTAAGAAAAATAAGAAAGAGGCTGCTGAGTATGCTAACTTTTGGCTAAGAGAATGAAGGGGGCCAAAGAAAAATGCCAGGAACAAATTGCCAAGAGACGTAGGCTGTCCTCTCTGAGAGCTTCTACTTCTAAGTCTGAGTCCAGCCAAAAATGAGGTCTTCTGAGAGTAACAAATAAGGGTAAACATAAAAAATTCTCTTTGCTATATTATTCAGGATAATCTATACCTTTAATTACATCTCTGTTGTTCACTGTAGTACCTAGACTAGACTAGTTTTTTTTTTTTTTTTTATCCTCACCACAGGACATTTTTTTCATTGTTTTCAGAGAGAGAGGAAGTGAGAGAGAGAAACATTTATATGAGAAGCATTGATTGGTTGCCTTCCGTATGTCCCCAGACCCAGGATTGGTGCCCACATCTGGGACTGTATGCATTGAAATTGGGATGCCACACACTAGCCCCCAGACTGAGGATTGAACTCGAAACATAGGTATTTGCTCTACCTGGGAGTAAACCCTCAACCTTTCAATTATATGACGATGCTTCAACCATCTGAGCCACACTGGCAAAGGCCCTAGACTAGTGTTTTATTTGTTAACCAGGGGATAGAAATCTTGGAGGGACAGCTTTGGAATTCTGCCCACTATAACATATGAGATCTATATGATAAAAATAACAAAAATTTTGAAAAATACACAAGGACACTTGAACAAATATAGAGTCATCCAAATTCCAGAAAGGGGAAACTCATGTAAAATATTATTCTCCCTTAAATTAGTATACATGATTAAAGAAATGTTAATAAAAATATAAATTTTGGGGGGGTCTTGACAATTTTATTCTGAAGACAAGAATAAATGGGTAAAAAGAATGACATAAGAGAGAAAAAAGGATGTATATTCCCCAACTCTTTTTATGAGACTAGCTAGTATAACTGATGCCAAACCCAAAGGACATTACAAAAAAGAAAAATTTCAGGTCAATCTCATTCATGAGAGTTCCTCACCCCTAGTCTTAAAAATATTTTCACGTTGAATCTAGTAACATATAAAAAAACAAAATAGATCAATGGAATGAATACCAAAATCAGAAACAAATCCACACGTATACAACTACTTTGTTTACGACCAAAATAGCACTGCAGGGTAGAGGGGAGAGGACAACCTGCCAATAAGTAGTGCTGGTTAAAATTTTCACACTGGAAGGAGGTGGAAGGGTATGAGGACTACAGATGTCTCACTTTCTTCATATATAAAATGTTAATTTCAGCCCTGGCTGGTGTGGCTCAATGGGTTGAGCACCAGCCTGTGAATAGAAGAGTTGCCTGTTTGATTCCCAGTCAGGGCACATGCCTGGGTTGTGGACCTCACACATTGATGTTTCTGTCCCTTCCCCTCTCTCTAAAAATAAATAAATAAAAATTTAAAAACAAGTTTATTTCAGGTCTGCTTAGAACTAAATTTGAAAAGCAAAGCAATAAAATTTTAGAAGACAATATGCCCTTAGAGTAGGAAAAGATCTCTTAAGCAGGATACAGGTATCACTAATCATGAAGGAAAGGAGTGATAAATTTGAGCCCATTAAAAATTTCTTTTCAGCCCTGGCTGGTGTGACTCAGTGGACTGAGAACTGGACTGTGTGCAAAGCAAACTGTCACAGATTCAATTCCCAGTCAGGGTATATGCCTGGGTTGCAGGCCAGGTCCCCAGCAGGGGGCAAGTGAGAGCCAACCACACATTGATGTTTCTTTCCCTCTCTTTCTCCCTTCTTTTCCCTCTGTCTATAAATAAATAAAATCTTTTTAAAAAGTTCCTTTTCATCAAACAACATTACTAAATGAGTGAAAAGGCAAGTCATACAGGGGAAAAAAATATCTGTAGCACATTTAGTGAATCAAATACTGGATTCCACACTATATAATCAATTAATACAAATAAGAAAAACAACCATCCAATATAAAAATGGGAAAACACCTGAACAATGAGCCAAAGCTCATATGAAAAGATTCTATTCCTCATTTATAATTGGAAATGCAAAATAGTGTCCAACAAGTTGGCAGCACACATCTATTAGATGGACAAAAATTAAAGTATCAGACAACCCTAACCAATGTGGCTCAGTTGCTTGGGCATCATTCCTCAAAGTGAAAGGTCACGGGTTCAATTCCTAGTCAGGGCATGGTCCCCAGTAGGGGCATGTACCAGAGGCAATCAATCAATGTTTCTCAAATAGATGTTTCTTTTTCTCTCTTTCTCCCTCTCTTCCCCTCTCTCTAAAAATACATAAATAAAATCTTCAAAAAATGTCAGATGATTCAAGTGTTGGTGAGGATGTGAAGCAACAGGAACTTTTACATATTGTTTTGGTTATATACATTGGTACAATTATTTTGAAAAATTCTGGCATGGTCTTGTAGAATTGAAGATAAACATGCCCTATGAACCAGTAATTCCATTCCAAGGTTAAAGATTCTATAGAAATCTGTGTTTATGTGCTCCAGCATACAAATACACATGCCCAACAGCATTGTTTCTAATAGTCCACACCTTGAAATAGCCTATATGTCCATCAATAGAATAGATAGATAAATTATGGTGTTTCCATGCAATATAGTGATCTAAGCAATGAAAATGAATAAACTACAGCCACTTCCCACAGCTGAATCTTAAAAACATACCATTGATCAAAAAAATTTAAGATGTGAAAAAACATAATTCCATTTATGTAGAGTTCAAAAACAGGCATAAACTATATTGTTTAAAAATGAGCAATTAGGCAGCAAAACTACAAAGAAAAGCAGGAAAGTGCATAATCTGATAATCAAGATAGTGGTTTTCTCTAGGCACTTGGGGGTTTTAAGGGAAAGGACACATTGGGGCCTTTTGGGATGTTGGTAATGTTCTACTTTTGACCTAGTGGAGTTACATGAGCATTTAAGTTATAGTCTTTAAGTAGTACACTTGTTTTTACGAACATTTATTGTTTTTAAGATTTTATTTATTTTTAGAGAGAGGGGAAGGGAGGGAGAAAGAGGGGGAGAGAAACATTAATATGTGGTTGCCTCTTGGGGGCCCCTCACCAGGGACCTGGCCTGCAAACCAGGCATGTGCCCTGCCTGGGAATTGAACCAGTGATGCTTTGGTTTGCAGGCCTGCGCTCAATCTATGAACATTTATGTGTGTTTGCTATATTTCTTTCACATAAAAAATAATTCTAATCTTCTTCTGCTCCCCATTCTTCTTGATTCTTTCCCTAGTTAGAAGCATCTACCATGCCTCATAGGGACTTAAGAGTTGTTATAGCAAGACTACAAAGAGAAAAACAATTCAGTCTTTAAAAACAAAAAAAAACCTGCCAAAGTAGGTTCTCAAGAACAAAAGAAAAAGCTTTCTCGAGAGTGAAACATAGGATTTGACCCTATTTCCCTCCCAGCTCCGGCCAGATTAGCTTAAAAAGACCTACCGAACTAAGAGGTGTATGTGGAGCATAACACCGAAGAAGACTGAGAGGGAAGAATGAGGTTTGATGGGAGTGGTGGAAAAGGGCATCGGAGTGGGCTGAGTGCCATTTCAGTGGACAGGGATAGAGGCCTGGGTAACAGGGATAACAGGGATAACAGCCTAGAAAGCTGTTATCAGAGCAGCTTTCGAGGGCTGCCTACTGCCTACATATGCTTCATCCAGCAAAGGATAACAGCTTTCCTTAGAACTTTCTGGTAGTGAGCCCATGACACCTCTGTCAAAGACAGAGAGTGAAGTTGGGTGCACAACCACTGCCTGGTAGTGCACAATCTTCCTCTTTATTCCTCCCATCCATTATACCCATAGAGATTTTAGTCTGCAGGGCTCAAGAATCTATATTTTAGTAAGCACCTTGGGTAACTCTCATGCAGGTGGCCTCTTGTTTTCTTGTGTTTGAGTACCATTGCCCAAGGAAACTCCCACCATTGATCATGTTAAAAATTTAAATTCATATGCCCCATACCAGTCTGAGAGAGACTGAGAATTTCCAGAGAAGGGGTCTGAGAATTTGTTTTTTTTTAACAAAGACCCCAGGTGATCCACAGGGAAGTCTGGGGAACTGCTCTAGAGACTTCTACATTTTGTTTTTTTTTTTTTTTATTTTTACTTTTGCAATGTACTTCAAAACATTTGTTTGTAATAATTGCATTTTGAAAAAAATAAGTACCTTGTAGAAAACAACAGATTACAAACTATATATTTTTTCCCCAGTCCAGAATCCTCCACAGTGCTGAAGGTCCATAATCTGTTTATATGCCACCTCTCCTGGCAGTCCAAAAACATCTTAAACCCAATGTGTTCAAATGGAAATCATCATCTTCTCCCAAACCCAACTCTGTTTCAGTGTTCCCACATCTCAGTGACAGCATTAGTATCTACTCATTGTGCCTGACAGAAATCCTCCTGCCATCTGTAACTCCTCACTCTCCTTCAATCCCCATTCAGCCTCACATCTAAATCCATCACCAAGAGCTAACATTTTACTTCCTAAATTGTTTCATTTTCCTGAATGTCTTCATCTTCTTGTTCCTACACCAGTCCACTTGTACTACCACCAACACTAACCACCACCAATAAATCCTAATTGGTCCAATGCTGGTCCTGTTCATATTCTCACACGATAGCTGGAATGATCTTTTCAAAACACAGATCTGATCAGATCAAATCCCCTTCCCACTTTGTTCTCAAGAAAAAGTGAAGGTTTCAGTATGGCCAGTGAAGTCTTGCTTAGTCTGGTCTTAGTGCTTCACAGCGTAGCACCTTCTCCCTGCAATCTATGCTCTAGCCACAATGGCCTACTTTCTATCCATCATGCTCATAACGTTCCTTCTGACAAAACACCTTCACCTAAGATGTTTCCTCTGTTTCCCTTTCTCCAGTTTTTTCTTAACCCTTTAGATCTCCATTCCAGAGTACTTCCTCAGAGGCCTTTCGTAAACTTTCCTAAACCAGATCAATGAATGATCCCATTGCAAGCCCTCTTAGCACCTATCTCTAGTAACTTTCATTTATTTCTCTAAATGTGGCTTATTTATTTGTTAAACTAGACCTTTTGAATTCCTTTGGCTAGTTAGATTCCTTTCTCATCTTTTCTGGTGTTCTTCCAATGTCACTTCCTTAAAATCTATCCCAGGATAATTTTAGGATTAGTAGGGAATAACTCTTTAATATTTGAACACAACTAAAGTACCACTTTCATTGGCTGCCTCACATTCTCTCTGGCTGATCATCGTCCAATCTCTTGAACATTTGTCTCTATCACAGTACTTACTCATTTTATATTGTATTTTTGTTTTCTTGCATGTTTCTTTCACTAGAGTCAGTTGCTTTAGGGCAGCTGTTTTATTTATCTATCTTCAGCACTTAACATAAGGTCTTGTCCTCAATAAATATTTAGAAGAACCCCTGTAGCCTGCAGTCCAGCCATGTAGTAGAAACACTGATATCTCAGCTTGTGATGTCTTCCCTCACTGTGTCTAACAAACGTTTACTACTTAATATAAAGGAGGCAGTGGAACAGCACCTTCAACAATGTACATAGTATTTCTACTCTTCAGTTTCCTCATTTTAAAAATGATACCTACCTTAAAAGTTTGTTGGGAGGATTAGAAGAATGATTCAGTACATTCTCCATCCCCTCACCATGCCAAATCTCTGTTCTTTCAGAGCAATTACCTAGAGAATTTTGTTGCTGGATTAGGTTTTTGAAAGCTCTTGCATCCTGCGAGCTCTTCTGCCTTCCACCTCCTGTTTCTTCCCCTTTACAAATAGACCTTGATGGCTCAATTAAAACCAGAGAACAAATCTTCAGCAAGCAGAAGGCATTTCTTTCCTATTCTCTTAGGAAAAGAGATCTTCCTGAGGTAAGATGTAGTATCTGCATAACCGCACAGGCCCTTTTTTTTAAAAAAGTGCGTTGAAATAGCAAAGGTTAAAAAACAAAATGATTCAATTTCTATATCAAAATAGGTGAAATGCTTGTTTTCATTTTCTTCTAGGTTTGTGAAGCACCTGACCCAGAGTACACAACACGTAAACTTTGGTTCCCTTTCCTTCATCCCGTAACTAAAGATTTTGGCAGCTAGGAGAAGCCACCCCACCATAAATTATCTGGTAGATTCCAGGATAAATGAAACTTACCATCTAGATACTACTACGTAGATTTTTTCTTTGCCTACTGAAACAATTATACTCTTTAAAATTCATAGCAACTTTTAATTTTAGAATGTGTATGTAACTAAATTAGAAAAATCACATGGAAGTGTTTGCACACAGGGTTAAAACATGACAAAAGCTTTGTTGACGTTTCTCTACCCTTCTCCGTGTTACATTGTGTGATTCCAGTATCTTGTTATTTAGGATGGTCATTTCCAGTTGACTAGGAAATTAAATGCTTTTTAGGTGATGTTTTAAATCTGAGACAAATGTAGGCTGGGTGGTTTATTTGTGGGCCCACGTATCAGGCAGGACCCGTGAAGGGTGTTTTTAAAGTAAGAGTTTTAAGAAAGAAAACTAATTTTTTGTTATCCAGTTTAAAATCAACCTTTTGGCATTTGAAGCTTACCACACGCGGATGAGGTAAGCGTTCAGTCTTCAAATGACTCTCTGTGACGTTCTTGGCTGATAAGAGCCTCAAGTACTTCTGGCGGCTAGGCTGAATTTTTCTCCACTGGCTTCTTTGGGAACCGGTTCTTCTAATATGTGTAGTGCTAGTTTGCTCTGCTGCCCGCTGGATGACAGCCCAGTCATGACTCTTCAGGAGAAAGTACCTTCCAGGGGCACCCACCTCTACCTTCAAACCCACTCCTCTCTCGCAGTGGTAGAGGACCAATTTCGAGGATTTTCCCTTTACAATGAGATTTGCGGAATGGGCTTTAAAAGAAAAGGAGGAGGTAGCGGAAGAGATAGAATTAACTGCATTCGTAGTAGTCAAAATAAACAGCATCACACCTCCCAGACGTGACGAAGCGCACCCCGTTTGGCCATAAAGTCACAGCAGCAGGACTCCCAGGGCCAACCGCCCGGCTGCCCTAGCCAACTGCCCGCCCCCGCCCCGGTCACGTGACGGGGAGAGCGGCGCGCGCCGGCCGCGGCGCCGATTGGCCGGCGGCGGGAGCGCGGGGTTTGATGGGAAGGAATTGGCAGGGCCCACTCTCTGTCAGTGGAGTCTGCTACCCTTCCTGTGGCAGGCTGCGCAGTGGCGCCCGAAGCTGGCAGAGGTGGACTCCAGCGCCGGGCTTTGCCCGCTTCTTGAAGGTAGAGCGCTTAAAATGAGGGCAACTGGAAGGGCTCGGCAGAAGGAAGGTGCGCTGAGCCTTTTGCTGGGAACTACGCTCCCGGTTCCCCCGCTAGCCTCTCCCAGGCGCCCCCGCCCCGTGCCGAGTGGCCTAAGGTCTACAGTGGCGGCTCTTCAAATTGAATGCCGGCTGCGCGCTGACCTAGTCCCGCCGCGTGGTCCCTCTGATTTTCTAACACAATGGCAGGGGTGGCTCAGGAGTGCTGGAGACCCCTTTCTCCGCTCCTCCCCCCAAGGGAGGTAGTTCCCAGTCCTGATCTTGGCCGGGGCCGGGGGTGACTAGGGTGAGCTGAGCATCGGTTCTTTGGCTCATCTACATGGAGGCAAAGGGTCAGAAGATCCTACGCTACGCTATCGTTTCGAATGTTTTGCTAGGGTCCTGAGCTGTGCGGAGGCGCTACGAGTTGGAATTATCGGGAGGGACCGAAAACTGTCAGTGTCAAGCTGCTCGGCCCAGAAGTGTGGGCGTGGATTCTGGGCAGTTTAGAGAGCCTATGCACAATTGTCCTTATTTGAGTAATGGTGGGCGGTGTAGGGGGTGGAGGGAAGAGCAAGTTTGCTTACTTGTTCTAAGGATGGCAGAAGAGAAAATGTAAACTACATCAATAGTTTTAATTCTTTAATATTGTATATGGGGGTTGAGAGAGAATTGGGATTGGTGATTTTGCTGGTCGTTTCCTCACAGTACTAAGTAAAACCTGTGACTCACTGAGTTTTCCGTGTTCTGCTTTTCCTAGTTGGCTTCTGGTTTGTGGTGCCTAGCGTCAGCTGTTTTCTTCTTTCTCTGTGGCCTGGGTGTCACCATTGACACAACTGACCCTATTCAACAGGGGTTTGTGTGGATGTGAGTGGGCTTGGTTTCAGGCACATGTTCAAACTGGCAGGGAACGCTAATCTCGTGTCCTCAGCAGTCCATAGTTACTTTTTAGGAGAACCAAGTTGATTTTGAACACATTTTAAAAAACATGAGTGATGCATTTTAAAATTAGAATGTTAAGTTTCTCTGTCATCTTCTGAGATTAGCCCAATGTTGTTAATGTGTTTATATATTGTTAATTTGAAAAAGATTATAAGAAAAGTTATTGGCTATCATAACTTCATATTGAATCTTCCTAATCATAATTAGTTTTTGTAATATTTAGTTAAGAATGAACATTGACTTACCACAAGACTGTAACTTAATCATCATGTAGTAAAAGTGCTTTTGGAGGTGTCCTACTTTTCAATAACTTTATTTTAAAGCAATAAATGTGTCAGTTTGGGATATTTCAGAATTCCCTTTTCAGTTATGTGAAAGTTTGAGTTCTAGAACAACTCACTTTTAATCTTAAATAGTACAGTGTGTTATAGAGATACTACTGATAATGATTGAGTAGTTTCTACTTAAGTTTTAAACTTGATAAGCATAAAACTAAATTTCCTTTGCTGTTAAAGACCTACATGTTATTTTAATGGAAGAATCTGCAGAGTATTTTGCTTTAATTTTTATACTACAGAAATGAGATCAATACAATTTCAGTAAAATACAAACTAATTTTATTTTATTTTAAGAAACAGGTTCTTTCTTTAAAGGAAATTAGAAAGAAATTTGTTCCAGATTAGAAGTATTATCTGTACTACATGTGTTTTCTGGTATTAATAATAATAGTGGCTACAATTTATTACACACTTGTAATGTGTTGGACACTGTGCCAAGTAATATATAATTTTATTTAATTCATATAATAATTCTGTGTGAAATATAGATATTTTTGCTACTTACAAATGCGGAACCTGAGGCTTTGAGAGTCTAATTTACCCAAGATCACATATCCAGTATGTAGTTGAGTCATATTTTGAACCTAGACCTCTTCTACTCCATTATTTTAATCACTTGAAATGAGTTGTAAATTTAAAAATAACGTGCCCCAAGATTTGCTATGCTGACATCCAAACCTCAGTGTGAATTGCAGTTAAAAGAAAAAAAGTCCATATATGGGGCCATTATTATTCACTGAAAACATGTTACATGTGCCTTGCTTTTAATGTCATATCAGGTCCCATTGTGACATCAGAGTGGAAAGAGACTCTGTACATGTTCATGGGAGAGTTCTTGGGGACCAGCCACTTGAGATTGAGCCATTTGTCCACTCAGGAGCAAGCAAATTGATTTGTGCTTCAGCAAGGAATGCTAGTTATTTGGTTCCTATGTAATTTCCATGTGTTGAAAAGAAGCAGAGATGGGCTAGAAAACAGCAGTGATCACTGCAGTTAAAATAACTTGTAATGACAAATTAACATGGGTCAGTTACTGTAAATAGTTCAGAATGCATTATGTCATTTAAGCTTTTCAACATTTAAGAGGGTCCTTAAACTATCCTTCCTTTGCAGATGAAGATATTGTGTAACTGAGAGGACAAGTAATTTATTTGCCCAAGGTTTCATAGTAAGTAATGGGCCACAGGAAATGGAGTTAAGATGCTTGGGTGGCAAGGAAGGAAAAGGCATTTGAAAATAGAAGAAATGTGAAATTAAGGCCATAAAGAAATAGTTATTTCATTTTGTTAGGCTTTTATATCTTTTGGAAAGTACTGCCATTACATGTGTATTATAGTAGATCAGCTTCTTTAACAAATATCAGAATTTGATAGGAAAATTGCTGAAACAGTGAGGGTTGACTGGTTCTTTGATTATGAATCTGAAAGCATGGATATGGCATTTAATGACTGTTACCCTAATGTTGTTTTAGAGGACAATTGAAAAGCACAACCCTCTGCTTCAGGGATCTTGAAGGCTTAAGCCATGGTTTGCTTCATTAACACCAAAACAATTTTCCAAGGAAATAATTGATGTCAAAGTCAGCATTAATTGCAATTTTATGCATCTATTTCATATTACACTTATTTTAAAAGTGATGTACAGAAACAAGTAAAGGAAGTGCTTTCAGATTTCTAGTGTCAGTTCTTCCCTTAGCTGGAGTCGCATGATTTTGGCAACTCATTTAGCATCTCTTCCATGTACATTTATGCATTCAAAGTTAATCAGATGAAGAAATTGGGCTGCCATTGTACATTGTACTAACACTGTCTCTTGTGTTTATATCTCACTTTCCACCTTAGCTCTGTTTACCAGCTATTTGGGAATGTCAAAGGTGCCTTCATATATTTTGTGTATAAATATTACAATATAATATATACAGCGGACTTTATTTCTGATTTCATGTTATTGGGTATAACTAGTTGATATTTTAAAAGTCAAAACTAAAATGCTTTGTCTGGCCTTACTACTTAGTATCTTTGGGGTCTTAACAAATTACTTCACTCCCTTAGCATCAGTTTCCTCGTTTATAAAATGGAGCAACAATAATATCTAAATGATAAAATTCATGTAAAGCATTTGTTTTAGGGCCTGCTAGAGAGTAAGTGCTTACTTAGCAAATGTTTAACTGATATTATCCTTGTTGTTACTACTTTCAAATATTAAGAATTCTGATTTTTGATGGCTGTGAACTGAACTTGGAGGCATGTAATTCTGTTAGAAACCAAAATGTGTAGGTCAGTTGTGTACCAAACACTGGTAGACACCATCCATTAGTTTCAAAATAGTGAGATGATGCATACTTTGAAAATACCAAGTTAAAGTGGTTCATCTGAATCTCCCCTTTCCAGTCACTTTTCTGGGTGATTATTTTTAGCATCTTAAGAAGGGTTTAAGATCTACTTAATGCCGTAACTCAAAAATTTATACCTTCATACATTAAAGTTCCAGGATTTCCTATAACTGCATTTCAGAAATTTGAATACTGAGTTAATATTGAAGGATTGATAATATTTAGATTGCAACATAAATATGACTTACAGCATTCACTATATTGATAAACTTCAAAAATTTCAGGACAGATTATAGTTATTTCTGTTTCTAAAAATTACTTTGTAAGTGAGAGTATTTAATAATTAGGCTCTTTGTTACTTCTCTAATCAAGAAAGTTCAAGATAGGTATGGCTTATGCTCATTCTAATCTATAAATAGTGTTGCAGAGAGTACTTACTTAGTACTGACATTATTTTTTAAATTATATTTATGTTTTTTAAAAAATGTAAGAATTATTGCCTAACTTGTTTTTTTAATGGAAATGCAATAGTATATACTGGTGGTATGCAACTATAACCTGGTTCAACTTAAAAGAATACATATTTATTTAATTATTGACTGGTAATTTGATTTAGAATATAATATTGCTGATAAATTTTTAAACATGATAATATTATAATGCATTTCAGAGAAATAGAAAAACAAGTAAATGAAGGGGATATGCAGATAGCTGATGTGAAGGTCACCTAACGGGAGGGGGACTTGGACACGGTTTCAGAAAGAAATGTTTGGGTGTCTAACAGTAGTGAACAGCCAAGAAGTCTGAAGACAGAGTGGTTTTGGGCCACATTTCTTCTGAGCTACTGGACAAATCACTAAATCTCTTTTCACTTAATTTTTTGTATCTGTAAAATGGTAAAAACAAAGGCCATCTTGTGAAAAGTGAAGGTTTTATTAACTCTAACTTACAGAAAACACAATTAAGGCTCAAAAACATTAAGTGATTTGCTCAATATCACAGGTAGCCTTGAAATCTTTCCATTCTTATTCAAAATCCAGTTGACTTTCGATTATTATTTAAAAAGTGATTTTTTTTAAACATTGTAATATATCTTTAATTCCAAATAAGTAATTTAATTGGGAATCAGCTGAGTGATAGAAAAATTTGTGTTTAATCATGTAGAATGAAAGTAATATACTAAAACTTTTCTTACAAGAACAGCAAAGTGGATCTACTTTAAAGAACAGAAAATTGCAAACTGGTATGAATATGTATTCTAAAATGTCTTGCCATTAAAAAGCTTTTCCAGCTTTATTTTCACTTTTAAATATGTTCTGGCTTGAAAGAAAGGATTTTTTAAAGGGGGAACTCCATCCTAAGACTGTCTAAATTAAAATTTGACATGAGAGGGGTCCAAAGAAATTAATCTTCTATAGTATTTTTAAGCAGTATTACAACTTCTAAATTTTATGGTGGGTGGTGTATGTATTGTAACTTACATTTTAAAAATACTTGCTTCATTTCTAGCTGTGAATTCTTTTGGACAATTGATGACATTTATCATTGTGCTCAGTTTCTACAAATAAAAGATGGGTGGATTATTTTCTCGATGGAGGGTAAGTTACTTTTCTTTACAGCCAGTTTTTAGTCTAATATTAAAGTGTCAAAGCTATTTGTAAAAGTTCCCTTTGTGGTGTAGACTTGAGTAGTAGTTTGATATTATCCCTGAGTCTAATTTTTCTTTTTTCTTATAAATTAGTTTTTTATTTGGACTTTAATAGTTCTACTTGGTATGTAGGTATCTAATATCTCTGTTGAACAGAATTAGTTCACTCTTACTTATGAATTGTTTTTATTTCCCTGTTTATGTATTTATGTACAAATGATTATCTTGGTTTCTTCTCATAGTGCCTAAAATTCAATCTTATTTGAAAAGTAGTTGAAATTAGTATTTTATACAATACTTATGTTTTTACAGGCTATATCTTTTTGCTTAAAACTTATCACAAATATTTACTGATGTTACAAAATATACTTTTAGGAAATATAGGTTAAACAGATTTAAAAATGTAGTCTGGCTTTATCAGTTAAAACTTAGAGGAAGTAGCTCAACTTGAGAGCTATAAAATATAAAATATATTGATAAATCCTCTTCTCTAGTATAAGAGGAGATAATGTAGTCTAGGCCAAATTACTTTACTTATTTTTTGGACTCCTTTTTGCCTTAGTAATACTTGGAACACAATTTAGTTTTGAAGTACTGCTGGAACTGCTCTGTTTTGGATTGGCATTATATTGACCCCTGCCCCCTTTTAAAAACCTTTTTACACTTTTGCCTACATATCAAACTTATCTGTTCTTCCTTTGTCTTTTTTGTTAGGGTGAACCCTAGGAAAGAGCCAATATTCAACAGCTTTGACTTACATGAATAGCAATTTCATATGGTTCAACCTAATGTTAACAACTCTTATAGGAACTACAGTGAATTGATATTCATTACCCTCTTAGATTATTGAGTATATAATTGGTAAACATTTTCTCAAGTGTTGTGTGAGTCATTTTGGCTGGCTTTTATTCTAGGTTGTATAAAAAAACACTCTTAACAAATAAGCCCTGTTATAATGAAGTATTCTTAGATGCCCTTTTAAAATCTGATCTTCAGAAAAGTACTTTAGGAATTGAGAATGAAGGTAGTGTATTGATTTTGACCTCCAGAGTCCTTAGTGAACTTTTAGCAATAGCAAATCAGACCAATTTTAGCATTGAATTTTTAATATATGAATTCTTTGAGTCATCATATCTAAGAAAATTTCTCTTTGAAAAAAATTTGTTTTTGATAAAAATATGTTCTGTGGGGATTAAGAATGGTAAAAATTGAGGTATCAAAGTTGAAAGTACTTCTAGGACTAAAAAGGAAGTTAAATAGGAAAATGTTTATTTAATCTTATATAGTCCTGTTTATAATTATAATTTTTACTTAAATCTCAATCTTGTTTATAAATAAATAGGAATACATAAAGTTTGACAACATTTTAAAAAACAATTTTGGATTAAAGTTTTCTTTTATGATTATATAAATCACGGTGTTTCTAAATTTGCAGTAAGAATTTTTTTTTGTGCAGTAAGAAGTTTTAATGCTGTCTCTTATTTTTATAACAGACAAAACCTTCAACTGTAGAAGTTCTGGAAAATATAGATAAGGTATGTTCTTTGCCTCTGGGGAGTTTTAATTCATTTTAGGTGTTACATAAATATTATATTAATATATATTATTTTGGAGACTGAATTTGGTATGAGAATTTAGAGATGATAGGAAGCATGACAACTTTAATGTTGCATGATCTCAAAAAAATCCGAAGTCTATCACTGACTTAAGACTGTGCCAAATGATAGAGTGTGTTTGAATGAAATTAGAAGTATAGCATTGTGTAAATCAATGTTACAGATAGGATAAAGTAGATTATAAGATAGTCTGCAACAAGTTTTATTAGTCTGCAGACTTCACAGCTTTTTAGGCTTTCTGTGACTATTAAATATGGCTATTCCTTGAGAATAGCAAGAATGATGAATAGATTGAAAGAGTATAGTATAGATCAGTTTCAATATATATTAATTATTTTTATAGCCAGATATTTTATAGATTTTATTCAGGAGAATTATTACTTGTTTGATTTAACAAATACTATTTATCAATGCTAATTTCATACCTCTGATCTTTGCTAATTTGCTAGGTAAAAAATAGTATCTTAATATGGCATTTAAAAAAGTGATTGTCAGAATAGGCATTTTTATTTATTCATTTATTCATTTATTTATTTTTTAAAAGACTTTATTTATTTATTTTTTGACAGAGGGGAAGGGAGGGAGAAAAAGAGGGAGAGGAACAACAATGTGTGGTTGCCTCTCACACACCCCTTATTGGGGACCCGGCCCGCAATCCAGGCATGTGCCCTGACTGGGAATCGAACCAGGGACCCTTTGGTTTGCAGGCTGTCGCTCAACCCACTGAGCCACACCAGCAAGGGCCATTTTTATTTATTTTTAAATTTACTTTTAGTTTTTTTATATTATGTTCTGTTTTATAATATTAAGGTATTACATTTCATTGAAATGTCTATCTAACCTCTCTATCATGTGAAAAAATTTTGTTAACATTTTAGCATCTTTATGAAATTTGAGACTTAATAATATAATTTTCTCTTAACAGGAAATTCAAGCATTGGAAGAATTTAGGGAAAAAAATCAGAGACTACAAAAATTATGGGTTGGAAGATTAATTCTTTACTCCTCAATTCTCTATCTGTTTACATGTTTAATTGTGTACTTGTGGTATCTTCCCGATGAACTTACAGCAAGACTTGCCATGACACTCCCATTTTTTGCTTTCCCATTGATGTAAGTAAATTGTCTTTTTGTTGATCTTTCATCTTTCTGATCAGATAGTTTTAATATGTTCATTCTTTTTTATTAGAAAAAAAGCAGTGTCTCAGATTGAATAAATTTGCTTTGTTTTTGCAGTTTGAAAAATGTTTCCTTAAGAAAGTAAAATGCTGTGTTAAACCTTTATTTACAATCCAACATACCTGAGGAATGTGACCTGGTTACATTAGTAATAATGGCTGTATATGGCAGTCTTTTGTAATTCTGTAAAAGATGGTCATGCTTCCCTAGGTGTATTGGGCATGGAGTGGGCATTTCAGACTGTGGGTAGAGGCAAATGAGGGAGGATTTGTAAAACAAAAAGAACAACAGCCCCAATGACTCTGAATATATTCCATTCATCCTACCTATCTTCCCCTCTTTTTAGTCACTGCTATTGGCCTGCCATAGCTGGTATGCCCCAGTGGATTGAGTACTGGCCTGTGAACTGAAAGGTTGCTGGTTCGATTCCCCGTTAGGGCACATGCCTGCTTTGTAAGCCTGCTCCCCAGTTAGGGACGTTGAGGGCTAGGGGCAACCAGTTGATGTATCCCTCACACATTGTTGTTTCTCTCCCTCTCTTTCTCCCTCCCTTCTCCTCTCTCTAAAAGTAAATAAATAAAATATTTCTTAAAAAAGCAGTTGGCCCTTAAAATAGAAATATTTTATAATACAGTACATTACAGAGAGTTTGTTGTGATTGAGAATTTTGAGAGATAATTGAAGAAAAAATTTGTCCATTCAATCAACAAACCTTTATGGGTACCAATTACATAGATATTGGATTATAATGCTTTATGGTACGCAAAAATACAAAATTTCTGATTGTAGACCTTAGACTGCATACATTGAAGTAAGTAATAAGTATGGTGAATATTATGAAAGAGAAGTATCAAATGCTATAGGAGCATTTAACAGGGGTCCCCACACAGTGTCGGGTGGAGGTAGGGGTGAGGAAAGGGCCTTTGCATTCATTTTCTATTGCTGCCACAAGTTTACTGGCTTAAACCAACACCCATTTGTTGTATCACAGTTGTGAAGGTCAGAACAGATGGCTTGCCTGGGTTCTCTGTGTAGGGTCTTACAGATCTAAATCAAGGTTATCAGCTGATGTGGAGTCTTATCTGGAGTCTCCGTGGGGAGAACCTTCTTAGAGATTCATTGAGGTTATTGGCCAACTTCTTTTTATTTTTCATTTTGTTAATCTTTATTGCATTTTTTTCCCGTATTTTTTAGTCCTCTTAAACTACCCCTCCCCACCAGAAATCACCACCGCACTGTTGTCCATGTCCATGAGTCCTTTTTCTTTTTTGCTCAATCCCTTCATCTCCTAACCACCCCCCTGTCACCAAGAGCTGTCATCCTGCTCTCCATCTATGAGTCTGTCTCCATTTTCCAGGTTACTTCAATTGTTCATTAGATTGCGCATATGAGTGAAATCATATTCTGAGGCATCTCTCTGACTTCCTGTTCTGCTCTTGGGCCTATTCTGCTCTTGGGCTTTTAAAGGTTTAACAGACTATATTAGACCCACTAGGATAATCTCTCTATTTTAAAATCACCTGAGTAATAATTATATCTGCAAAATTCCTTCATAGCTGTACACTACTATTTGATTGTATAACCAGAGGATAGAAATCTTGGGGAAGGAGAGGGCTATCTTTAGTATTCTGCCTACTACACACTCCTTGAGGAAGTAATGTTGGAGTTTGAGACCCAAAGGATGAGTGTGTATATTAAGGGTGGTGTGATGTGGTGGGTGGTGTTTCGGGCAGAAGAACAGCATATTTGAAAGCCCCGAGGGAGGATAGAGCATGGAAGATTTAAAGAATTGAAAGAAGGCTGTAAAGACTGGATTATAGAGACAAGTCTAGATAATCAGGCAAGGGATATTTCTTGTGGACCTTTTAGATCATAATAAAGATTTTAGGCTTTAATCTAAGAGTAGTGGAAAGCCATCGAAGATCTTAAAGAAGGAATATGGACGACATGATTACAGTGTTATTTTAAAGGTACCATTGAGGCTGTGGTATGGAGAATAAATTAGAGGGGAATAAGAATGGATCTGGAGGAGCAAGCTAAAATGTTATTATATTGTCTAGGGCAGAAATGATTCATGGTGATTTACACTTGAGTGCTGGTAGCAGGGAAGAGAAACGATGATGGATTGAAGAGATTTAGGAGGCTCTTGGTGGTTAGTTGGATGTGGGGTGTGGGGGAAGAATTGGATCAAAGATAAAATTCAAGTTTATAGCTTGGGAAATTTTGCTGATGGTACTGTCATCTAAATAGCGAACAACCTCAGGAGGAGTAGATTTGGTGACCCACTGAGACTAAAATACCTGTTTTCTCATTGGATAAAGCTACCCAGTGGGATGGTTAACTATGAGTATGAAGCCTAGGAGAAAAGTTTGAAGAGGAGATATAAACTTAGGACTTGGCAGCCTACAAATATTAATCAAAGCCAACATCTGTTTTTTCAGTAAATATTGGCATTTGCAATCTGTTCGAGTAGTTGGCTAGATCCTAGTGATTAAGAAGTAGTGACAAGATTTGTGCCCTCATGGAGCTTACATTCTGTTGGACTTGGACAGACAAAAAATGAAGAGACAAACAAACATAGGTAATTTAGAGAGAGATAAGTGCAATGAAGAAAGTAAACAAGGTGATATGAGAAAGAGGAATAAGCTACTTTAGGTTGGTTCTGGAAGGTCTCTTGAGGAAGTAGAATTTGAGTTGAGAACTAAAGTATGAGAAAGAGCCAGCATAGAAAGAGTTGGAACTTATGGAATGTTATTTATAGAGTATATAATAGCACATATATCCATAGAGAGATCTGGGAAAGGATTGTCCTCAAATTATTAATGGTAATTCTCTGGATAGTTGGTGGAAAGCAGTGTTTTTTCATATGCTTTTGGTATTTGAATTTTTGACATCAATGTGTTCTTCAAGTCCGAAAAACAAAAACCAGTATTTAAGAGTTGAGAGATCTTTCCAAGAAGAGAGAACAAAAAATGCAAAAGCTATAAAGTAGGAGAGAGCATGACTTATTTGAGGGTTAAAAGATAGATATATCTGGAATGTGTAATGGAGAGGGAGAGTGATACAAAGTGTGCTTGCAGAATCAGGCAGGATCTGAATCATGGAGAATCATGGAGAGAAGTTTGAATTTAATTTTGGGTGAAATGGGAAGCTTGTAAAAGTTTTAGTGGCAGAGTGGTATGGATTTCAAGTTGAAAGGATGATCATGGGTGCAGCCTGTAGAGACTGAGTAAGAGGAGGACAAGAGAGAAACGGGGAAGAGGCTGTTATAGAAGTTTAAAGATGGAAGATAGGTTGGATTGCCCCAATGGCAGTGGAGATAAGTAGGTAACTTATAAATGTTTTTGAAGTAAAACTGTGACAACTTGGTGGGAGGAAATAAGAGGTAAGGGAAAAGGAGGAATCATGTGGATAGAGTTTTTTTAATTTGATGTGGAGGAGGGATAGGATCTTTTTTGGGGGGACTTTTATACAATTTTTTTTTGTTTGTTTCTTTAGTCTTTAGTGCAGGACATATTTTCAAATTGGAACTCCTGGAGCTCATAAAATTTTAACTTTGTATGTGCATGAAAGAGCCAAAATTGAGTGTATACATATTACAAAATAAATATCTCTGCCATTTTATTTTCCTTTTCTTTTGAATTCTTTTGGAATCTTTCTTTCTTTAGGTATAATAGCAGATTTTATAATACTGAGCTTCTTTTTCTTGTTTCCCTTTTATGTTTTCATAAACAGAGGGAGAAAAGAAATTTAGAAAGGGAATTAACATTACTCTGCTCATTTTAATTATACCCACAAGTTGTGATCTACTGGATCTGCTATTATGATTCAGAAGACATTTTTTGGGGAAGGTCAAATAAACCATATACTAATTGTTTTTAAAAGTAGAAAAACTTCAGTTCTTTAAAAATGTTTGTTTTTACTTTAGTTTGATCTTTCTGCTATTTTTGAGTGTGAAGCTTTATTATTCATTCTGTGTCCTCTGCCTGTTCTGTGTCCTCTGCATCTAGGATTTCTTGCTTTGTTAAACTTCAGAGCCATTTCTCACTTGTCTCATTCACATCTGTGACCTGGTTCTCAACTACTGCAGCTTCTATTTCAGTGAGCTTTTCGCTTTTGGAAGTATAGACCAGTTACCAACAAAGAATAGAATTGTCCTTCTGATTGATGGCCATCAAAAAAGCATGAAATAAAATACAATGTGAAAGTGGATGTTGTAGATAGAAGGAAGACTTACCAAGGGACATTTTCTTTTGTGTATAATGTGAGTTATCACCCAAACTTATTATCCCTGGGCTTTTTCCTTTGGAAGTAAAAGTTTTGAGGTCTAGACCAGGGTTTACTTAAAGAAATGGAGGTAGAAGGGGCAATCGAATGTGTTGTTTTATGCATCGCTATCTACATGGATTGCAAAGCTTAGAAATCTACCCAATACCTACAAAAAAGTGACTGCTGTCTTTGCAGTTTAGGTTTTCCAAATGCTTTTACTGGACAGAGGTCATGGATTCAGGAGTAAGAATATATGGCATAATCATAACTATTCTAAAATTTTCTTTTATGATAGATTATCAATACATTACATAAGATGCTTTGAGATTTTATTATATCTTCTTTTCAGGATGTTATATGGAGGAACTTGCTGTGATTCCATACTATTGCTTTTCTCCCTTTTAGATTCAATAGTATATGTGTCTCTGATCTTTTCAACTCTTGTGAAACTGAAATTATAAGTGCTGAATTTATTTCATAGGAGTCATTAAGGCTGTATTTAGGATAGATATGGATTATGGTTAATTTTGTAAAAAAATTTCTGCATCGTGCTGGCAGGCATACATATTGATAGTTGGTTCATTTTCTAAGAATGAACAACCATTAAGCTTTGTCTCTTCCTCAACGGACTCTATAAGCAGTCTTACAGACTTTTATTCCTGGATACCTTATTCTTACAGATTATAACTTTCTAGAAGTTCCATTCATTGTAAGATCCTTTCAGAGACCAATTAGCATAAATTGTTGATCTTTCAGAGGGAAAATGTTATTTTCCCTTTTTCCCTTTTTTTTTTGTTTTGCCTTATAAATGGGGTTATAGTGAAAATTTTTAAGCAAAAGAACTCAGGATGGTGGTCCTGTCCCTATTTCTTAAGTTTTCTTGTTTTCCCATTATAGCGTTTTTCAACCTTACTCATCTCATAGCACACATAAACTAATTAGTAAATTCTAGCCCTGACCAGTTGGCCCAGTTGGCTAGGCATTGTCCCACAAGACGAGGGGTCACCAGTTCAATTCCCAGGCAGGAAACATATCTGGGTTGTGGGTTCAGTCTCTGATCTGGGCACGTGCTGGGAGGCAGCTGATGAAAAAATAGGTATAGTTTTGATTCATTCACACCAGATGGCCATTGTTGTATTGGCCTTTGTCATTTTTTTTATTTGACAATTGAAGGGAAAAGAGATCAGTGCCCCTGACTAAAATAGTCAGGTACCGCATGTTTTAAAAACCTTGTGGCACATTAGTGTACCATGGCATTGGGGTTGAAAATTGCTGTTCTACTAAATTGACACTCATTTGAAGATAGGGTTTTGATCTTACATAATTTTTATATCTCCTTTATACTCCTCCTCCTCCTCCCAGCTAGCTGGTAACATAGTTTCTAATTCCTGCCAGAAGTTTAGCAAACTAATTTGTAGCTTTTTGAGAAAAGTTAAACATTTGTTTCATGGCACTTTAATAAGAATACAAAGTAGCTCTCAACAACTGTAGTTGGTTCTTAAAGAAGGAAGGTACTTGTGAACATTTCCCGGTATTTACTCAAGGAGAATACAATTGACCCTTGAACAATATGGGGGTTCGGGGCTATAACCCCACCCCTTCCATGCAGTCAAAAATCCATATATAGCTTTTGACTCCCCAAAAATCTTACCTACTAATAGCCTACTGTTGCCCAGAAGTCTTACCAATAACATGAACGTTTGATTAATTATACATATTTTGTATGTTGTGTGTATAATATTATATACTATATTCTTAAAACAAAGTGAGCTAGAGAAAAGAAAATGTTATTAAGAAAATCTTAAGGAAAATACATTTATTGAAAAAAATTCACATATGAGTAGACCCACACAGTTCAGACCTGTGTTGTTCAAGGGTCAACTGTATTTACTTTGGTAGGTCAGAAAATCATTTTGCATGCATTTCTTTTGCAATATTGATAAATATTTGAATATTGATAGATAGTCACTTGATTGAATTTTGTTCTTAAAGAATTATGTACTGAGATTTAATTAAGAGACACATACATATCTTACTCCTTAAATTTTTTTTTAACTATTCCATTTTTTAAAAAGATTATTTTATTTTTAGACAGAGGGAAAACAAGGGAGAAAGAGAGGGAGAGAAACATTAATGTGTGGTTGCCTTTCAAATGCCCCCAACTGGGGACCTGGCCTGCCACCCAGGCATGTGCCCTGACTGGGAATTCAACCAGCAACCCTTTGGTTTGCAGGCTGGCACTCAATCCATTGACCATACCAGCCACAGCAAGAGACACATCTTACTCTTGAATGGGAAGACTCAATATTGCAATGAGATCCAGTCTCCCTAAATTAAAAAATGTGTGATCATAATAAAAATGCCAGCATACTTTAACAATCTTGGCATGCATTTATATTTTTTAATGGAAAAATAAGCACATAAGAATAGTCTTGAAAATTCAAAAAAGGAGAAAAATGAAAAGGAGAGGTCTACCAGGCATCAAATGCATTATAAAACTTTATTAATTGAAAGTTTGGTACAGTGTATAGAGATACAGACCAAAGAAAGAGACATGGAATTCAGAAATAAGTCCCAGTGGGAATTTTTATGATGGGTTTTATATTAATATATGATAGAGGTGATATTTCAAATCATTGGGAGAAAATGGTGTTGAGTTTTACTGAAAAATAGATGAAAATAAAATGTAAAGCTTTATTCCTGCCTTGTTCCTTGTGCCAAAATAAATCATTGGGTTTTTTTGTTTTTGTCTGATTGTGAAGGTTATTCTTTCTAAAGCAAAATAGTTAAATGAACAAGACAAAATAGTCAATATAATTATAAATATTGAGACCTAGATATCTTTTCATTTTTAATTTTATATAGTATTTAAATCTCATCTAAAAACATTTCAATAAATTGGAAAGGGCTTATGTGGTTTGGCAGAAAAGGTTTAAGTTTGGCAGAAAGAATGAATGATTTCTCTTTAAGCTTTGCCTTCTCTGTGTCATTGCTGGAACCAAACTGAGAAGTTTCTGTCTGTAGCATGGTTAACTTGTTTTCATTGTTATAAACAGGGGTTTTAGGCTTCACATTTTGAGAAGTTTGTCTTGCTACCTTTGTGAGATAAGCAGTTTTCTTTTTCTGCTTTCATTCTTTTGAGCCCCTGCATGATATCCATTGCTTTTGGGAGCCCTTCTGCATATTTTGAGGGTTGGATTTTAGCTATACCTTAATTTTATCAGAAAAGAAATGTGCTTTGGTTCTCATTGTTGTTTGAATTATTTCTAAGAAGAGGAGGGAGAAATGTTGATTATGTTACTATTCTCAAAGTAGAAGTCAATAAAGTATCTTTGATATCTTCAAAGAATATGTCACCACATTTTTCATAAATTATATTTAATTATTCAGAGAGGAAAATGTTTATTGAATAACTAAAACATAGATTCCTAAAAGTACTTTAATTCTTTTCTAGATTTTATTTTAAAAATACTCAAGAACTTAATTTAGCCTTAAAGAATCACTTATATGTTGTACCTTTTCAAATCTTGAAGATTTGGCATATGGAAATTTGGTAGCTCATTTTCTCCTGCACTAGTTCTGATAAAAACCAAAAGGGGAATTTATTGTTTGCCTAGGGGGATTAATAAGTTTTATTTTAAATTAAGGGAGTCTATTTCAATTCTTGTAGTTTTCAAACTTTGAAAAGTACATATGCTTTTAAAAAAGTGTCTGCTCATTTAAGAAAATGTGCTGATTCCTTACAGAATTCCAATCATTATCGCTGCAATCCTTTCTCTTGTGTTCTCTGTTTTCTTTCCCTGTACTTTTTTCCTAACTAAATCATCTCTCTCAGTTTGCCATTGTTTCAGTGTGTGAAGTGGAGAAATACTATGGTACTTTTCTACTGTTGTAGGATCCTTGAGGGCTATGAGCAGTATGTTTAACCTCTTCTTTCATCTTTCTTTCCTTGATAAAGACAATGCTCAGGGGTTTTTTTGTTGTTTGTTTGTTTTTCTTTTTTTAATTATTGCGTAGATGGTCATCCAAGTACTATGTGGGAACTGGTGCTGGTTATAGTGTTTTCAGATCATAAAAATAAATTGTAACAATATGAAAAGCATATACTAGTTATCTGTTGTGGGTAACAAATTGTCTAGAATTTAGTAGCCTAAACCAGCAAATGTTTATTATCTCTTGCAGTTCTTGAGAGGCAGCTTAGTTGGGTGGTTCTTCTGGCTCAGGATCTTTTATTCATATGAAGGGTGTATAAATTTCAGTTAAGCTGTTGGCTGGGGCTATAATCATCTTAAGGCTTAACCAAGACTGGGGAATTTTCTTTTGTACTAACACATGTAGTTGTTGGCAGGCTTCAGCTCCTCACTGGTTGTTTGCCAGAGACCTCTGTTCCTTGCCACATGGGCATTTCTATAGAGTCCCCCGAATGTCCTCATGTCATAGCACCTGGCTTCTCTTAGAATGAGTAATCCAAGAGAGAGAAAGATAGTGGAAGAGGAGGCCCAAGATGGAAGTGTAGTCTTTTATAACCTAATCTTGATGTGACATATTGTCTCTTCTGCCATATGCTATTGGTCACACAGATTAACTCTGGTGAGCAAGGACTACACAAAGATGTGAATACCAGGATACATGGTTCATTTGTGACCACCTTGCAGGCTGAAGAATAGCAATGATATTTTAGAGTAATGAACTAAGTTTCATACTTAACCTAAATTTATATTCAGAAGGGAAGGGTAGTCAAGGAACATGTATAAAGGACCCATGGACAAAGCCAAAGGGTGGGTAGGATTGAGTGTGGGTGGGTGGGTTGAAGGAGAGGGGTGGTGGGGAAATGGTGACAACTGTAATTGAACAGCAATAAAAAGAGAAACAAAAATTATATTAAGATATAATGTATTTCGTAGAAAACAGAAAACTGTATAAGAACAACAATTAAAATAAAAAAATATTTTCAATAAAAAAGATATAATGTATTTCTTTTATAAAATGATGAATAATGTTTGTATACTTATTCTGCCATATTCTATGAAGAAAGAGGTATTTTGCTATATTTACATTAAATTTAGAAGATGACCTCAACAATCTTGTGATTAGGATCATTCTTTGATTTTCTTTTAAATGCTTTTACTATTATTTATAGTCTTACTAGTACAAGGTTTAAATAATTATTATCATAAAGTCTTTGGAAGTATTTAGCTAAATTAACTTACCAGTGTTTGTTTTTTTTTTTGAAGTTAAATTTTTCTCCCTCCAGATAGTTTATTCTATTTAGTAGAGAAGATCCCTCCAATGTTAAATGATAGGGAAGGAGTAGCAACTTAACTTTGGTATAATGCTCTGAATTTTGAAAACATGCTTTTCCCTAAATGCATGGGAATAGATAAGTTTTTGGATTGATGCTTATTTAGTAAGAAGGGATTCTAAAATTTGTTCCTAATCTTTTGTGGGGTTAATAGACTCCTTTGAGAATAATGAAAGTAGTAGTCTCTTGAGAGAAATGCATTTATGTACACAAAGGCACTTTCGCAATTAAGAGCACCCTCAGAATGTCCATGGATTTTAGATTGAGAACTTCTCCTTTGAAAGCACAGGTAGATTTCTGATTGTCTCTGAAAGAAAGGAATACTTTTTGATTTTTAACATATCAAAGGAAATAATGGATCTAACTCTAGTTGGAGATGTGTATTTGTTTTCATTTTATATGGCTTCTAATTTACATATCCTAATGATGCTTTTTGTTTCTGAATTTTGCCTCCCCTCTAGCATCTGGAGCATAAGAACAGTGCTTATTTACTTCTTTTCCAAGAGGACAGAAAGAAATAGTAAGTCTTATTTCTAAGTTTTTAGAAATGCATTAGAAAACTCACAGTGCATTGGTTTCTAATTAAATGGTAGGTTGTGAAATGGTATATTGCAATGACAACACGGTAAATATTGAAGAGTTGTTTACTGTGAAGTATTAGAAAAGTCAACCCTGGACAGGTAGCTAAGTTGGTTAAGAATGTCATGCTGATACGCCAAGATTGTGGGTTTGATTCCCTGTCAGGGCACAAATGAGAATCAACCAATGAATGCACAAATAAGTGGAACAACAAATTTGATATTTCTCTCTCTCTCTCTCTCCACCCCCCTCTCTCCTTCTCCCCCTCCCCCTCTCTAAAATCAATAAATTAAAAAACAAAAGATGAATTCTTTAAAAAAAGAAAGGTCATGAATAATCAAGATGGTTCTATTTTTCTTTGTGTTGCCTTGTTATTTAGAATTTTTGTTTACACAAAGCAAAATAATTCATTTCCTTAAGTCAAGAGAAATTGTATTTGTTAAATTAATCTTATAGAAAACTTACATTATTATGGAATAAAATGGTTTTACACCTTTTGATTTATTTTATTAATTACATCTTTCTCTTTAACCTTACAGTACCCAGGCTTTTTTGTGTGTATTGAAATATGCAAATTATGATAAAATAAATCTATATGTATACAGATTTTAAGCATTTTCAGGCCTTAAAACTATGAGCTATAATTAACCAAAGTTAGATTTAATTTTTAATAAAATTTCTACGTGACTTATTTTTTCTTTTCTTGTTTTAACTTTTCATTATAGAAAATTTCAGATATATAAAGAAAAGTAGGCTGAATAATGTAATGAACCCTCATATACTATCATACAACCTAAACAGTCTTTAAATCATGGTCATTTTTCTTTCATTTTTGCCCCTCCCCACTTATCTACCTTCTGTATTATTATTCTAAGGTGTACCCCAAATATATCTATCCATAACAGGCTTTTAAAAATTAATACAATACTTATAACAGCTAAAAAAGAATTTTAAAAAATTCTGAGGTTAACATTGGTTAATAACATTATGTAAGTTTCAGGTATAAAACATTATAATTTGATATCTGTATACACTATGGTGTGCTCACTACCAATAGTCCAGTTTCCATCCATTATCATATATTTGACCCTTCCCCTACCCCTTCTCCTCTGGAAACCTCCCATCTGTTGTCGGTATCTATGAGGGCTTCTTTTTTCTTTTGTTTGTTATTTGTTTCTTTAAAAATAATTCTTAATATCATAAAATATTAAACATAAAAGGATTGAGTTTCCATTTATCTCATAAATATAATTTTCTTTAAAAATATTTTGTTTGTTTGACCCAGAGTCCAAAGAAGGATCATATAGGTCTATGACTTTCAAACTGCCCTGCTTGCACTCAGTTTTGAACTCAGTTTAGGTTCTGTGGTCTAGCCCAATGACCATCCCTCGTAGACTCTCTTAATTTCTTTGCCCTCTTTTCCAGTCTACTTGTCTGGCAAACCATACCTTGTTTAAATATAATTATATGCTTAATCAATGACTGGTAAAACCCTATCTTGGTTAAAAACATTTATATGCTTAATCTATACCTGCAAATGGAAGGCTGAATTTGGTAGAGGAAAATCATACAACATGTTGACCAGACTTATTTTAAAATATCTATGATTGCAAACATTGAACATATATTCAACACTGCCATACAGTCCCATTTTATAGTTCTCTAGTAAATTCACCTTTTTCTCTTTGAGAGCACTGTTTGAGATTTTATTTCTCCTCAAATTACTAATACCCACTTCCCTACTAGAACCCCCACACCAAACCAAAATAAAACCAACAAACTAACAAACTAATCAATCAGATAAAATTCAAAAGCCACAAACAAACAAAACCCTACAAAAAATACCTGGCCAATGTCACCTGCTATAGTTTCACTTTATGGAGAAAGTAGATGTACACAGACAGATGGCAGCTACCTCTGTCACCAAGTACTCTTGTATATCAAGTTAGCGCCATCTGTTACTCAGTATGTTGTTGTCCTTCATGGTATTCTGGAAAAATGACTTTGATCCCATTCGTGGCTAAGTCCTTCATTTAGGCTCTGCATTCTATATACTCTTGCCATCTCAAGAACTTTGCTCTTGTAGTTATCCCTTCCTGGAATTATCCCTTAACATTCATCATCTGTTTCCGTTGAATTTTCCCTATTGACATATAATCCTGCCTCAGTATAATCATCTGGGATGGGATGGGAGGTACATATCCTGACTCCATATTCCCTTTAATCTAACATACAATTCTCTCCCTTCCCCAAAGTCCTGTCATCTTTACCTTTAAAATTATCTTAAATCTTACCACTGCTAACCTTTACTACTTCTACAGTTAAAACTCAGGTCATCATCATTTCTTGCTTGCACTACTGCAGTAGCTTCATAACCAGTCTATTTTTGGGGTATAAATTAGATCTTGTGTCTTTTCTGCTTAAATTTTGAATGGCTTCTTATTGCAACCAGAGTAAAATCTTAATTCTTAACCCAACTCTATGGCTTATGCCATTTCTCTAACTTCATCTCCTATCACTCTTCTTTTTTCATTTTTGGCTCTAGCCATACTGGTCATCTTTTTGTCCTACAAATAAATTTAAATTCTCTGAACCTCAGTTTCCTAATTTATAAAATGGAAACAAATATTTGTTTTTGTAGGACTATTGCCAAGTATAAAACAAAACTGTGTGTAAAAGCATATAGACACTGCTAAGTGTTATACACATGTGGTCTGATGGTACTAATTTTTCTTTTGCAATCCTTATTTGTTTAAAATTTTCCTTGCCTTAGTTAATTGGTTAGGACCTAGTAGTATAATATTGAATTCAAATAGCGATGGCAGGTATCTTTGTCTAGTTCCTGATTAACCATTAAGTAGTGTATTTGATATGGCTTTAAAAAATATTGATACTTTTTAAAAAAACAGTTTCAGGAAATTAAGTTTATGGCATTGTTTCCTAGTTATATTTAGTAATATAATATAGTAGCTTCTGGGAGAATAGTAAGAAGTTTAAAACAAATATGCTCTTTGGCCTCATGGAACTAACAAAATAGTGAAAAATACAAGAAACCTCACTGTAAAAGAGTCCTTGGAAACACTTTTCTGAGGAAATCAAATGTGTGAAATTTTTTTTATTAAACAAAATTTTCTATTACCAGATGTTGAGTTTGACATACATGCTTTTTTTCTCTCTTCTTCAAATGTATATTTTAACTAACAAATAGGCACATCAGGACATGGTTATTATATAAAAGGATTTTTGCTTTAAGAATTTATTTTCAGGTCCTGGCTGGTGTGACTCAGTTGGTTGGAGTGTTACCCATAACTGAAAGGTTGCAGGTTTGATTTCTGTAAGGGCACATACCTCGGTTGTAGGTTTGATCCCTGGTCTTAGGAGGGGTGTGGGCAGCGACCGGTCAGTGTTTCTCTCTCACGTTGATGTCTCTCTCTCTCTCTCTCTCTCTCTCTCTCCTTCTTTCTTTTCCTCTCTCTCGAAAAGCAATGAAAAAATGTGTCCTCAGGATTAAAAATAAAATAAAATAAAATAAAATGAAATGAAATAAAATGAAAATTTATTTATAAAATTTACTAATTCATTTGAATAAATTTTGCATGTACATTTAAAATAGACTTCATAAAAGATTGCCTTGTAGTCTTACACATTTTTTTTTTAGCATCCAGTCAGGTTATGTATATACACATGTATATCCTGAAGCTATTTGTCATATTCTTGCATTTTGTTCTCTATTGCTTTTATTTCCTTTGTTTTACAAGTCACACCTAGTACATATTAAATTAATGGTTGGAAAACTACAGCCTGGGTGTCAAGTCCTGTTCACCACCTTGTATATAGCTCATGATCTAGGAATGGTTTTTACATTTTTAAATCATTGAAAAATTTTTAAAAGAATAGTATTTTGTGACATGTTAAATTTGAATGGAATTCAAATTTCTGTTTTTATTGGAACGCAGCCATGCCCCTTCATTTATGCTTTGTATATGGCTGCTTTTATTCTACAATGGCAGAATTGAGTAGTCATGACAGACTGTATGTGGTGTTCTCAGTACTTCAGACTGTTGGCAGCATGTGTGACGAAGCACAGTGATATAGTTATAATTTGACAGCATTTCAAGTGCCAACTATATTTCTGTATTGTGACAATTTTATTTTTTTGTAACCAGTGCACACTCATCGTGTAAAAACAAGAAAAGAAAATTGGACTTTGAATGTTGCACTTTTAGGGCACAATGGAGTATCAACAGTATTAACAAAATGCAGAGCATCATGTTTATTATGCAATGACATTATAGCTCTACTAAAAGAATACAAATATACATTGACCTTACTATACTAAGTACTCAGCATGATATTCCCAACTCACAGAAAAGCAATGGTCAGAAAATTAGAACATTTAAAATGGAGTATCTCATCATAGCAAAATTTTTTCATAAAAATAAAAAGTGAAAATTGAACTTCAACCAAAGTAAGTTTCTGAGTGGCTTATTTGTGAAGCAGAGAAAGCCACTTACTAACAGTGAATTAAATAAATTGCATTTGATTGCCGTAGCTGAAGAAATGTGTTCAGAGAAAATATATTTGTTTGACTAGTAATCTTTGGCAAGAACAATTGCTTGAAGGATTGAGAACATTGGAAGCAACATAGTCAATTTAAAAGCAAGGCAAGTGATTTCATGAGTTGCCAGATGTTACGGATACCACTCAGTTATAGTTTATTTGAGGAATCAATACTGAGCTTGAGGTGACTGAAGAGTTAGCCTCTGTGAACAGTTGTGTAGAGCAACTCCAGGGGAGAATATTTTTGAAGTTGGAAAAACCCCCACTAATTCAGTATAACTTGAAGTGGAATCTGCTAAGATGTAACTGTTGGTAGTAAAAATATGTGTGAAGCATAAACAGGCTTAGTTGGATTAATTTATAAAGCTCGTGAAACTCTCAGGGGTGTCCAACCTGTGGCCTGCAGGCTGCATGTAGCTCAGTATGGCTGTGAATGCGGCCCAGCACAAAATCATAAACTTATTTAAAACATTATGAGATTTTTTTTTTGTGATAACGTGTTGCAACGTATTTACTGCGTGGCCCAAGACAACTCTTCCAATGTGGTACAGAGATGCCAAAAGGTTGGACACACCTGCAAGGTGTTTAAATTCCATGGTTATTCACTGTGTTATTAAATAGCAAGCACTTTGCAGAGCATATTTGAACTCATGTGTTATTGAACTGGGGAGCTTCATTTGCTCTTATAGATTTAACCATCATCAGTTATGTGAACATTTATCAGAAGTGATATTTTGAACTTAGAGCCGAGACTGAAGTTTTGTTGAGAAGAAACACCTTCAACCACTGTCTATGATTGAACATTGACTGGCTTTGGAAATTAGCTTTTGCTGCAAACTTCATAATGGTTCTTAATGAATTTAACCTAAAATTGCAAGACAGAACAATCCTATATGCGAAATCTGTAGTGCCATAGAGTCATTTAGAAAACAACAGCATAATTGCAAAAAATAACTTTTAGAAAAATGCTATGAGAAGTTAAAACAAGAAGCAAGATCTTCATTCAATACAAATTTGTAGTAGATATATTACTTGAGCTCAAACTACAGTTGAGAGTTTTCTCCAGAGCTCCCACAAGTGTAAAGTAAATTTCCATATTGCAAAATCCATGTAACTGTACAACTGAGGAGCTTCCACTAATCTTCAATTAGAAGCAATTAATTTGCCATGAATAAAATAATAAAAGGCAAATATCAAGAGGAAAATCTAAAGAATTCTATAAATGCCTTCCAAATAGTAAACATGCTCAATTAAAATAATTTAATTTTAGTATTTAGCAGTACCTATCTGTGTGGAAAAACATTTTCAAAAATCAAATGTGCCCTGGGTGGTGTAGCTCAGTGGATTGAGCGCAGGCTTGCGAACCAAAGGATCACGGTTCGATTCCCAGTCAGGGCACATGCCTGGGTTGCAGGCCAGTTCCTGGCAGGGGACACATGAGAGGCAACCACACATTGATATTTTTCTCCCTCTCTCCTTCCCTTCCCCTCTAAAGGTAAATAAATAAAATCTTTAAAAAAAATCAAATGTGTAAAATCTCATTACAGATCAGCATTAATAGATTAAAATTTGCAACCAATTTGATGATAGAAACACTAACTTTGAACCTCAACTAAATGAAATGTTACCTCCCCTACCACAAATGACTCCATTCCTTTAATTGGTAAATCCATTACAAAAAAATGAGCTCAGTTATTTTTATATTTGAATTTTGTCAATAAAAATTTGTCAAAATTTATCTTTTGTTTTACAAATACTACTGGATTTTGATTTTGCCTTTTGGTCCATAAAGGCTAAAATATTTACAGTGTGGTCTTTAACAGAGAAAATTTATTGATCTCTGGGTTAAAAATTAGATATTTGGCTTTGTCTTATGTAAATAAGATGACTGTTCTCTTTAAAAATGGTAGATGAGCAGATTTTCCTCCTTTTAGTCACAAGTTTGCTAGCTTGTTAAAGACTCCTTAATATATTTTGAAAAAAAATTTTATATTAAAGTCCTCTTTTCTATAAATTTGTATGGTTTTGGACTTTTACACAAATAATATATTTTGAATTGGATAGTCACATGTTTGCTATCCCACAACTTCAATGAAAAGATTTTATTTATAAATTTAATTAAAAATTAAGAATTATTTAAATTCTCTTTGGTAAAATGTTTGAATCAAGTTACAATTTTTTTGTGTAGCTGGAGTGGTACTACTATTTGTACTAATTTAATATTTTTGTATAAAAACTACAAACCTAAAATATATTTGTAAAGCAGACAATGACATTCATAAGTTATATTGTTTTGAATTGATTCTTCACCATGACAACCTAAAGAAGTAGATAAATCTTACAAAAGTTTAATTTTGAAAAGTGCTTAGTATTCCCTTCCTTTCCAAGTTCCTCCTCAGGTATACTATAAATTTTCAAAAGGTTTTCTTTATTAGTGCTCAATTTCTTAAAGGTTGAGTAACTTAATAAAATATATTATGCACTTATTTCCTTATAAACAAAGATAACATTTTTATTACTAATATATAAAACATTTGTTATTAATTTTGTAAATTTGGGTAGGATGTTGAAAGGAAGAAGAAATAATAGTAATATTTTTTAAAATATTTTAAAGATGTGTATTTTTTAAACTTGGAAAGGTGCTGTAGTCTGTTAAGGCAATTTTTTTCTCCTCTTAGATTGTAATATATACTATAGGCAAAAATATGAAATATATAGGTAAAGACAGATCATTTTTATCTGTACAGATTGGTAAGAAATACTAAATTAAGAAAGTTTTCTTATGGTTGATTAATGTGAATATCATTTGGCATGTTTTTTTCTTATATCTAAGTATTTTAATATCTGATATCTTGTTTCAATCTTGTTTTCTAGATGAAGCATTGGATGATTTAAAATCCCAGAAGAAAAAAATAGTAAGTTAACTTTTATTTAAAATTAATTTATATAAACTAAATTAAAAACTGAAAATCAATGTTTATATGTAGTAAGTAATGACTCTCTCTAGAAATAAATATGCTTTTACATAACATTTTAATGATGAAGCTAAATTATGAATATTTTTGCTAGTTAATGATTGACAGGAAAAAGTAGTTGGATTTTTGAGATCCTGAGAATTTATGTCAGTTGGAAGCTGAGAAGTAAGTAAATGAATCATACTGGAGGACTAAATAAGACAGAGTCATAAAAAGATGGTTGTCCAAATTGATTATTAATTAGGGTCACAAACAGGACCAAAGGTTTACTTATGTCACTTTTCAGGTTTTCTTGACATGATAAAGCTAAGGGGAGAGGGAATCAAGAAGATTGGTTTTAAAAGACAAATTTAACATGAAAAGGCTGAAGAAAGGTGGGGAAGAGACAGAATTTTTTTCTTTTCTTTTTTTTCTTTTTCTGTCAGCAGCTCTGGTTACATGGGTAACTATTGTGGAGCCAGTTAAATGCATACTTCAGGTGTGTGTTGGAAAGAGGGCCATAAGTAGGAGAAAGGGCTCCAGATATTTGGAGGTAGATATATAATAGCTTCTAATAAATGAATTGAACTTGGTTTTTGACTTGAATTTACATGTACATTTTTGTTATTTTTGAAGTATGAAAATTATAATTGATAGCACTATCATGCTATATGGACACTTATTTAATGGAATTTAATCAGATGTAAATGATCAATGTGTTTTAGTCTAATATGTAATGTGTAACAATTATTGTATGAAATTAATAAAAATTATCATGGTTAAGATCAATGTTAAAAATAGTTCTGTGGATTTCTGGACAAGATGCAGGTGTAGGTAAAGATGGCTCACCTCCTCACACAACCATAGCAAAATTACAGGTAAACTACAGAACAACTACCATTTAGAACCATCAGAAAATTGAGCTGTATGGAGTCCGACAACTAAAGAATTAAAGGAACTATATTTATCCAGATGGGTAGGAGGGACACAGGGATGGAGACATGGTGATGCGGGATGGGCTGGTCCCAAACCCATGTGTGGTGGATATAAAAGGAAGAATATCTTGGGAGTGAGGGAATGATCCCAACTCACAACAGACCATCCAGCCTGTGATTCCAATGCCAGGAAGATAAGTCCCCATAACTTCTGGCTTACAAACCAGTGGAGGTTGGGTCAGTAGAAGAAATTGTGGGATTCTCAGGTGTCTCCTCTTGGAGGGCCCCACACACAGACTTATTCAGACCCACTCCCTCAGCTCCAGCACTGGGGCAGTACCTTGAAGGACACTAGGGGCTTTCGGGGAGGAACTGAAGTGTTTGGCATTAGAGCTACAGCTGGCAGACAGCTTCCTCCTGGACAGAACTGCAGACAGTGGCCATTGTTCTTCCCCCACAAAGCGCCACAGTGCCTCAGTACCATGTCTGAGTGTCCATCAACCTGGCTCACATGGTTAGCCCCTTAGATAAACCGATGATTATCTAAGGCTCTGCCCCGTCCAACTTATGGGACTACCCAAGCTGGTAACAGTGGTTTTTCCATATGAATAGCTGGGCTGGGTGCAGGCTTCACACCTTCCTAAATCCACTCCCACATGCAACAGTTGAGCTCAGCCCCTGTACCTCTTGCTGAGTGGCCCCAGGCTTGGCACTAGTATCAGCCATCTGCAGATTGTTTATAGCTTATTCTAAGGGGCCCCAGACAGAGCACAGTTGGTGGCTAACCTTGGCCTTCACCACCTTGGGGGAAACCCAAGAACCTGCACACCCAGTGGACAATTATAGACATGTCAGTGCACCACCACCCAACCATCTCCAGAAGCCATGGAAGGAGGTGTTTGCTGGCCAGGGGTCACAGCCAGTTCTACCAGCTATTTGGCCTGGGTAAGTCCCTCCTGTTGGCCTGCTAACAACAATCAAGACTCATCTACAAGAGAAGGGAGTACTCAGCCCACAGAGAAGGTACACCTGAGTACCCAGCTTGGGGGGGGATAGGGAGGCGGTGCCACTGGTCCCTACAGGACACCTACTATATTAGGCCATGCTACCAAGACACAGAGTCAAAGCAGCTCTACCTAATACATAGAAACAAATACTGGGAGGCTGCCAAAATGAGAAGTCAAAAAAAAAAAAAAAAAATGGCCCAAATGAATGAACAGAAGAAAACACCAAAAAAGAACTAAACAGAGTGGAGATAAGCAATCTATCAGATGCAGAGTTGAAAACACTGGTTATAAGGATGCTCAAGGAACTCAGTGGGTACTTCAACAGCATAAAATGATCCAATCAGAAATGAAGGAGACACTAATTTAAATAAAGAACATTTTACAGGGAATCAACAGCAGAGTGAATGGAGCCAAGAATTAAATCAATGATTTGGAATATAAGGAAGAAAAAGACATTCAATCAGTGCAGCAAAAAGAAGAAAGAATCCAAAAAACTGAGGATAGCGTAAGGAGCCTGTGGTAAAGCTTCAAGCATTTGAACGTTTACATCATAGGGGTGCCAGAAGGAGAAGAGAAAGAACAAAAATTGGAAACCTATTTGAAAGAATAACAAAAGAAAACTTCCTTAATTTGGTGAAGGAAATAGACATACAAGTCCAGGAAGCACAGAGAATCCTAAACAAGACAGACAATAAGGGGATCACACTGAGACACATCATAATTAAAATGCCAAAGGTTAAAGAGAAAGAGAGAATCTTAAAAGTAGCAAAAGGAAAGCAAGATAATTATCTACAAAGGAGATCCCATAAGACTGTCAGCTGATTTCTCCAAAGAAACTTTGCAGGCTAGAAGGGACTGGCAAGAAGTATGCAAAGTGATGAAAAGCAAGGACCTACAACCTAGATTACTCTATCTAGCCAAGCTATCATTAGAATGGAAGGGCAGAAAAAGTGCTTCCCAGACAAGGTAAAGCTAAAGGAGTTCAGCATCACCAAGCTATTATTATATGAAACGCTAAAGGGAATTATATAAGAAAAAGAAGTAGGTCAAAACTCTGAACATTAAAATGGCAATAAATTCACAGCTATTAACAATTGAATAATCTAAAAAACTAAGCAAACAAGTAGAACAGAAACAGAATCATAGATATGGAGAACATTGGGATCATGTCTAGTGTTTTGGGAGAATGAGGGAAAAGGTACAGGGATTAACAATACAAATTGGTAGGTACAGAATAAACAGGGGAATATTAAGAATAGTATAGGAAAATGGAGTAGCTAAAGGGCTTGTGTGCTTGACCTATGGACATGAACAAAGGAGGGGGGATCACCAGAAGAAGTGGGTGGGTGCTGGGTAGAGGGGAGCAAATGGGGAAAAACTGAGATAACTGCAATAGCATAATCAATAAAAGAAAAAAAAGTTACTTGTTGAATACTACTTGTCAATAAAAAAGAATAAACTGTTGAAACATGTGATAGCTGGGGTGAATCTCCAGGGAATTATGCTGAGTGCAAAAAGCTAATCATAAAGGATTACATACTGGTTGATTTCTTTGTATAACACTTCTGAGATGGCAAAATTATAGAAATGGAGAGCAGATTAGTAGTACCGTAGGTTAGGGGTGAAGAGGGAGGGCATGGGCGGAGGGGTATGAAAGGGCCATGAGTGGAATCCTTTTGGTCACAGAGTTGTTCTTTATCTTGGCTGTGGTGGATAATTGACCCTACTTATGTAATGACATTTCATAGAACCAAAGACACACTCATGTAGAAGTGAAACTGGGGGAAATAAGATGAGTGAATTGTATCAATGTCAATATCTTGGTTTTGATATTATACTATAGATCTGTAAGATGTTACCATTGAGAGAAACTGAGTACATGAAACTATTTCTCTATTATTCCTTACACATGCATATAAATTTATAATTATCTCAAAAATAAAAAGTTTAAATTGAAAAAAATAGTTCCATGAATTGGTAATAAAAGACGTTGGTCTTGATTGTTTTAAGTACTTGAAAAATAAAGGAACATTAATTCTTTGTTTAATGTTTCTTCAGTGTTCTGTGAGGTATTTTTCAAAATTGCATTAACATTTCTTTTTTCTCTTTTTTTAATTATATTTTATTGATTATGCTACTTCAGTTGTCCCATTTCTCCCCCATCATTCCCCTCCACCCTGCACACCCCCTCCCACCCACATTCCTCCCTTTAGTTCATGTCCATGTGTCATAAGTTCTTTTTTTAAAATTATTATTTATTTATTTTTAGACAGAGGGGAAGGGAAGTAGAAAGAGAGGGAGAGAAACATCAATGTGTGGTTGCCTCTCATGTGCCCTCTATTGGGGACCTGGCCCACAACCCAGGCATGTGCCCTGACTGGGAATTGAACCAGCGACCCTTTGGTTCGCAAGCCAGGGCTCATAAGTTCTTTAGCTTCTACTTTTCCCACGCTATTCTTGCCCTCCCCTTGTCTATTTTCTACCCACTGTCTATGCTACTTAGTCTCTGTACATTTTCCCCCTCTCTCTTCCTCCCACTCCCCTGTTGCTAACCCTTCATGTGATCTCCATTTCTGTGTTTCTGCTCCTGGTCTAGCTGTTTGCTTAGTTTTCTTTTGTTTTAGGTGTGATTGTTAATGTCTGTGAGTTTGCTATCTTTTTACTGTCCTATTTTTTATCTTTTTCTTAGATAAGAAAAGTTTTCTTAGTTTTCTTACATAAGACCCTTTAATATTTCATATAATAAGGGCTTGGTGATGATGAATTCCTTGAACTTGACTTTATCTGAGAAGTGCTTTATCTTGCCTTCCATTCTAAATGACAGCTTTGCTGGATAGAGCAATCTTGGATGTAGTTCCTTGCCTTTCAAGACTTCAAATACTTCTTTCCAGCCCCTTCTTGCCTATAATGTCTCTTTTGAGAAATTAGCTGACAGTCTGATAGGAACTCCTTTGTAGGTGACTGTCCCCTTATCCCTTGCTGCTTCTAGAATTCTCTCTTTCATTTGAATCTTGGCTCATGTAATGATGATGTGCCTTGGTGTGTTCCTCCTTGGGTCCACCTTCTTTGGGACTCTCTGAGCTTCCTGGACTTCCTGGAAGTCTATTTCCTTTGCTAGATTGGGGAAGTTGTCCTTTATTATTTGTTCAAATAAGTTTTCCACTTGTTGCTCTTCCTCTTTCCCTTCTGGTACCCCTATAATTCGGATGTTGGGATGTTTAAAGATGTCCTGGAGGTTCCTAAGCCTCTCCTCATTTTTTTGGAATTCTTGTTTCTTCCTTCTTTTCTATTTGGTTGTTTCTTTCTTCCTTCTGGTCCACTCCATTGATTTGAGTCCCAGTTTTCCTCCCATCACTATTGGTTCCCTGTGCATTTTTCTTCATTTCACTTACTGTAGCCTCCATTTGTTCCTCTAATTTGCGACCAAAATCAACCCATTCTGTGAGCTTCCTAATCACCAGTGCTTTGAACTGTGCATCTGTTAGGTTAGCTACCAGAGCTTTGAGCTCTGCATCTGACAGGTTGGCTACCTCTTGGTCGCTTAGATAAATTAGCTCTGGGGCCCCTATGTGTTCTCCTGTTTGAGCCATCCTTGTTTTTTTCCCCCCCCTCTGGTCACAGCTGTTTTGTAGTGAGGGGCAGAGCCTTAGGTATTCACCAGGGCGGGGCAACCCAGTTGCTGGGTTGTGATGCTGGATGTGGGGGCGGGGTCCAAGAGGGAACAATGGCACTTGCTCTGCTGTCTCATGGACTCCAGTCCCCTCTGCCGCTTTCCCCAAGCAAATTGGGCCCCACTGGCACTGATTTCTGTGTGGGCGGGCTCCTACACGTTCTAGGACCCTGTGGGTCTCTCCAATGAACTCAGCTAGGCTGGGATTCCCTCCTGGCACCCCAACTCCCACAAGGGTTCTCAATCCATGCTTTTTAGGCTTTATTCCTGGCGCTGGGCCCCTGTGCTGCGCAGTCTCTCTCGCTGCCTGTTTTTGCCTGGTTTATCTGTGCGTGAATGTGTAACCATGGTCGGCCACCTTGTGCACATCGCTTGGTCTGCTCATTGCCTTCCTGCGCTCGGTAACCGCCGCCTGTGCGCCTGGGACCACCAGCTACCCCTTCTTCCCTCCGCGACCCCTCTCTGCCAGCTGCTGACTCTGCCCCTCTTACGGGTCTGGGTGAATTGTTGTCGGACTTCCGTACAATTCAATCCTCTATCTCTTCTGTTGGCTTTTTTTTTTTTGGTTCTATATTTTTGTTGTCCTTAATCTTGGTTGTGAGAGGAGGCACAGTGCGTCTGCTTACACCTCCGTCTTGGCCGGAAGTCTGCGTTAACATTTCTGATGGTCCTAAATTGAAACAGAAATATTTCCATTATATAATATTTCTGACATTCTGCTTGTTATGGAACAGCCAGAATTCAAATTGAGGAAACACTTCACTTATATGTGGGATCTAAAGAACAATATAAACACAAATAAAACAGAAACAGACATGTAGATACAGAGACCAGATTGATGTTTGCCAGAGGGGAAATGGGTTAGGGGTCTGAGTGAAAAAGGTAAAGGGATTGAGAAGTACAGACTGGTAGTTACAAATTAATCATGTGCATTTGAAATGCAGGGTAGGGGAATATAGACAATAATATTGTAATAACTATGTTTGGTGCCAGGTGGGTATTGAAAATATCAGGGACAACACTAAAGAATATGATTATCTACTCACTATGCTGTATACCTGAAACTAATACAAATGATATTGAATGTGAACTGTAATTCAAAAAAAAAAAAAAAACAAAGTGAGGAAATACTGATGCGTCTCAGTAATAAAGAAGTTGTGATATGATTGGTTTGGTTTGCTATATTAAAAAGAGGGGCTGGACTGGTGGTCAGAACCTAGCTCCACATGTATCAAAATGGAGAAAATATTGATTAAAGTAGAAAAAAGAAGGAGAAAGACAAAAGTAAAAAGAAGAAAATAAAATATCCTAAGTGATGAGGAACTGTCCCAATGTTAGTGTCATGACATCACCAGAAAAAAGAATCTTGGAGAACATATGACTGGGGAAAAGCTCTCAATGGAGTAACAGAGCAGACTTGGACAATTCTGTGGAAGGGCAAGGCAAGCTATTTATTACTTCTTTAATAGCTCCTGAAGGACTCACAACATGAAAAGTGCTTAATCTAGTTATGACATTTGGGAAATTCTGTCTAGGGTTCAATAGTTGTGTATATCAAAATGGTTCATGAAGTATTAGTATTACAGAATAGAATAGTTCAGTATGGCATTTTTCTTGCAGTGTGATTAAAAGAAAATAAGTTGGTTGTTCTAATTCATTTTATTAATTAGGGAACACAGTTTACATGGACTTGATTGTTGCTGGTTATAATATTGTTGCTATTGGGAACTAGTCCCTGGCCTTTATTGCTGGAGCCCTAACAACACTACTTTGTTTGAATTGCTTGACACTTTGTTTAGGACAATAGGTGTGAGGAGTGAATTAGGAAGTAGCACAAGGCTAGTTAATGATTGTGTTGGTAACTAGAGGAAAAAGGGACATTACTTTGAGCAAAGTCTAAATATAATCAAAACTTATCTTGTTCATTGATGTTTAGAAGCTTTAAAAATGCTTTTATTGTTGAAATTCCTGCAGGAAAAATGACTGTCAATCTAAAATTATCCAACTCCTAAACCTTCTCTTTTATTTATTTTTTTTAAAGATTACTTATTTATTTTTAAGACAGAGGGAAAGGGAGGGAGGGAAACATCCATGTGTGGTTGCCTCTGGCGCACCCCTCACTGGGGACCCGGTCTGCAACCTGTGCATGTGCATGCGCCCTGGCTGGGAATCAAACCAGTGACCAGTTTGCAGGCTGGCACTCAATCCACGAAACCACACCAGCCAGGGCAACCTTCTCTTTTATTAACAAAATAAATATGTTATATTTACTACTTTACATTTTATTAAAGGTGGTTTTCCTAGTGATCCATCTCTTTAACATGAAGATTTGTAATGCAATTTGTAAAAGTGTAATTTATAACAATGAAAATGAATTATCAATTGATTAAAAAGTTAAATTACTTAGAAAGGAAAATGAATAACATCTTACAAATGTTTTAAATCTAAGAACTTAATGTATTTGCCTTTTAAAATAAAGCTAAGAATTAATGTTTGGTTATCTAAAAAACTTTCAAATCTGGATATGCATATTTTGCCACTCACATATTTTGTGGTCTTTAAAAAAGCAACTTGGTTTTTTAAAAAAATCACTATTCAGTACATAATCCTTTTACATCCAATAGCATCCTATCAAAACAATTAAAAATCAAGATCCAAAACACAAGAGTCAAAGTGACCTCTTTAAATAGCTTCATGAGGATGCAGTGCTCTTTCCAAAATAGTATTTCTATGTGGTAATTGCTTTTTGGCCTCTCTCAGGATATTTACCAAATCCTGAGAAAAATCAGTTGAGAAATTTGAAACATTAGAAGAAGTGTTATAATTCTCTGAGAATTTAAAGCTTAACAGTCAACTACAAATATTACTGGTTCAAAGGAATCCAGTAATGTCAGTTGAAAGCAAGAGCAAGGAATGCTGACACGCAGAGCTATAGGTTAATGTGGACATTTCTGGAAATAGGACAGGACCATGCAGAAGAGAAGTGGAACAATCTGATTAGTCAGTCAGTCTTGCTCTTGTGGCCATGTTATAAGTATGTTTTTTTACAGGCCTGTCTGTTATTAATGGTGAGTTATTCTTACAAATATGTATTAGTAAGTTTATACACATAGTATACTTTGTGCAAAATCCTACAAATGATATTCCATGAAATAAATTTTGGAAGCAAGGATGTCCTTAAATTGGCAATTTCAGCATGTGATTCTGTGTAGGGCTCTTAACCTCACTGTGTGTTTCAAATATTAGATTTTTATATTATCCAGCAATGTTTGCTGGCATTTTCCAGTGTTTGAATATTCACCTTAGGCTACACAGATCTTTGTAAAAACTTTAACAGAGACAGGCAGAGAAAAAATATGTAACTATTAGGGTGAAATACTGCTGTGTGAAATCAGAAAATGTTATAAAATCTAAATTAGTAAAAACAATATTGATGCCAGCAGCAAAACCCAAATTAGTGTAAACAGTGTTATTTTTAGTGTTGTAAAAAGGTGAGTTTAAATTATGCAACATGTACCCTAATGCTCTGAATTGAAGGTGTCTTTGAGCACACTCTTAATAATTTGTTCAAAGTTTGTACAAAATGAAAGAAACTTTTCCTTATCTGGGATATTTGTCATGAAACAAAAGTCAAGAATATTGGACAGGGCAATTAATAATTTGTGTTTTTTAAAATTTTATTTTGAGACTAATTTAAATATTAAGTATTTGTAGGATTATCTTTCAGAATTAGAATTTTTTTGACATTTGTGTTTCCTTTTAGTGTTCTCTATGAGGAAATATCTATGCCAGGTAGAAATAATTGTTACATGTTATTAAAATATATAACCTTGCCAAAATAATGTTGATTCATAACAAATAAATAACCATGTATCATTTTCTTAAAAAGCTCTGAAACTTTTGATATAACTGTATCATAGAAAAAATTCTTTGTTATATTATTCATTATTATTTAAAAATATAAAATATTGTGAAAAATACATAGTGATTTATATTTAGGGAATTCTGAGAATGCAGTTTATTACTCCTGAATCCTGGGATTAATATATGTTGGGTATTTGGAAACACTGCTTGTTTGAGACTCATTTTGAATAATTGAGGTATCATTGAAGATTATGTATTATATTAGGTACTGTTGTAGACTCTTTCTCCTACATTATTTAAATTGCACAGCAGTGCTGTGAAGAAATTGTTAAAGCATCTGTTTTACAGAAGGAGAAACTGAGGCTAACAGACTCTCTTAAAGTATTTCTAGCTGATTAAGAATAGAGTTGTCTTTGAATACAGAACTTTTCTGACTTCAAAGTTTCAAGTTTATGTTCTTTTCATTGATCAGAATGTCTATTTAAAATAAACTATTCACTTAAAATGTTGTATAGATAAGTGTATTAAGCAAGCTATTATGTAAAAAAATTTGACTAAAATGCAAAGGGAAAGTTAAGTGGATTTATGTCATTTAGTGCTTTTAAAATTGATTTTATTTAAGATACTATATATGTACATGGACATAAACACGAATATTTATTGAATGATGTACCAGGAAATAGTAGAATCATTTGATGAAGTGGTATTTTGGTTTTGAGTTTTGTGTGTTGTTTTAATGATTACAATTGTAGCTAATCATCTTTTAAACCTAGCAGTAGTCTTAGTTTAGAACTGCCCTGTCCAGATCAGCAGCCACTAACTCCTTGTAGCTTTTTAAATTTACGTTATTTAGAATGGAATAAAATTACAATTCAGTTTCTCAGTTGCACAAGCAACATTTCAAGTGCTCATTTATCATATGGCTTAGTGGCAACTGTATTGTGCAGATATGAACTGTCTATCACTTCATAAAATTTTGTTGCCATAACATTGGTCTGAAGCATCAAAAATTAACCACCTCCTGCCCCTGCTGAGCTGTCAGCCTGCTCTCTGTCAGTGAGTCTGTCTCTATTTTGCTTGTTAGTTCAGTTTGTTCTTTAGAATCCACATGTGAGTAAAATCATATGGGTACTTGTCTTTCTCTGGAGGGATCAAGCAAAAAAGAAAACTCATGGTCACAGACTGCAGTGTAGTGATTGAGGGGGGAGGAGGGTGGTTGAAGGTAGAAGAAGGTATGGGGAGATAAATAGTAATGGAGAAAAACAATAAAATGCACTGTTAAAAAATGAAACCATACAGCCTGTCTTCACCAATAAACAGTTCCCTCTGCTGCATCCCAGAGAATGGACTCTAATAAAAAAAAAAAGAACCTTAAAAAATAAAATATCAAAAATTAATTTGTAGAGATCAGGTATTCAGGTCTTTGATATTCAATGTAGATTATGTTGACTTGGGGATATATTCTATCATATATGAGGGGGCCCCCTAAAACAATTTATTTATAAAAGATTGTGTATTCTTATATGTTTAAACTTCATTCACCTTCAAAGTACTCTCTATTTGATGCAATACACCTATCAAGACATTTTTCCACTGATCAAAACAGTTTTCATGCCCTTTGTGCTTCTGCTGTTTTCTGTTTCATCCCTTCCACATTGACAAAACATTTTCCTTTGAGGAATTTTTTCATCCACAGAAACAAAAAAAAGTCACTTACTTGAGGGTGAGATGGGGTCAATAGGGAGGTGTGGGGTATAGAGGTCATGCCATTTTTGGTCAAAAACTGCTGAACACTCAGCGTGGTGTGGGCAGGTGTGTTTGTAAACAATGCGTCACAAAATGGGCAAACAGATTTACTGAAGCAGAACGCAGTCTCTCACAACAACACCAATGGGTACACTGATACAGATGGGTTCGTAGAACACTCACTTAGCAGGGGAAGCCAGTATTACAAGGAGCCTCTCCTCCAGAAGATAATTCCATTTTGGGGGGGGCCCCCTCTTATGTCTTCTCTCTCCCCACTCATTCTATTTTTCCCCAACTCTAAAGTGATGTTACTTACAAGCATTTCCTTTACCTCATGAGATTCATTTGCTTACTTTGGGAATTTCTGAATTAGGAAAATGTCTTAGGTTTACTAAACCAAGGTTAATAAATCATTCATCTAAGCATTTAGCTTCTTAAATGTTAAATTGAGTTTTTAATGAGGAATCTATTAATTTTTATTGTGGTAGCATATTTTTAACTTGGTAAGTGTGTTCTCTGTTGCATTTTAAAATAATTGTTCTTTGGAATATGGCATTTAATGAATCCAAGTGGCAGTCTGTGGTCACTGATAAGGAAAAGGTCCCATTCCAGTTATTGTAAAAGCATTTTATTCTACACATTGGCTATTTGTCATAACTATGACTGTCGTGATTACTCGTGATTACTTTTAAAATTAAACCCATGTATTAAGCCATAAAGTGACTTGAGTGCATTGTAAATAAACTGCTATAATAATGAAGTGTTTTAATTACAGTCCCTTGTGTGAGCATAGAACTCAGTAAAAATTTTACTTTAATTCTTACTATGTTCATGTTTTTTTCCTTTAAAGTTGTTTGAATCTAAGTAAAAAAAGGGGAGCTTCAGCTTTTAAAGTCATTTGAGCAAATTCCATGGCTGTTCTCTCAGTTAGTGAGTGTTCACTGCATTTGCAGCAAGCTAATTGCTTCTGCTAATAAATAATCTAAAATCGATGCTGACAGCAGTTAATTGGCACAGAGATTTTATTTTGTAAAGCTCTTGCTAACGACCTTCTTTAAATTAATAGCATTAAGTGCTATGAGGAAATAAATCTGAGGAATTGCCTGTCATTTGCTTGTCATGTCTAATAACTTCCAATAATGATGGCTGATAGATTTTTGCACATTCCATTATTGAAGTTGGTGCATGTAATTATTCTCCTCATTATATGTAAACAATTAGTAATATTTGGTATTTCCTTGCAGTAAAGCTGTTAAATACAAGTAACTTATTAGAGGTTAGAAGTCATTTTAAAATCTGGATTTTAATTATTTGAACGTAGGAAGTCTTTCATGCTATCTGGATATATAATGTGCTGTTTATTTTAAGCCTTATGCTTGCACACTTTTTAAATAGGACTTGTAAGTAGTGGGTGTTTTAAAATGTGGCAATTTATGGAAATTTTTGTTCTCAGCTTGAAGAAGTCATGGAAAAAGAAACTTACAAAACGGCTAAATTAATTCTTGAAAGGTTTGATCCAGACTCAAAGAAAACAAAGGTAAGGTTGTGATATATCATTGCTGTTTTATTATAAATTGCACATTGTAATAGGTCACTGTAGTAACATCATTGTAATTGACAGGAGTTTGAGCCGCCATCTGCTGGAGCAGCTGTAACTGCAAGACCTGGACAAGGTAAATAACTTTGTAGAAACTGCTGCTGCTGTTGGAAAGATCCATATTTACCCAAGTGAGTTCAAAAGTGTGATAGAGGCATATAAAAACTTATGTAGAATGCTTTTGTGTTAATTTTTATTTGGTAATTTGGAATATGACTTGGAGTGATGGCAATAAATTTATTTCATTTTGATTTTACAGGATTATGTTGAGAAAGATGTTATCTGTTGAGACTTATACAATTGGCTTTAATCTTTTGAAATTTTAAGTAATTTCACCAATATTTTGTAATTTTTTCCCTATAAGCATATTTCTTGGAATATGTTGTTAAGAAAAGCTCTTACATTTTTATGGTTTATTTTTGAGGTAAAGTTAATGAAGATTTTTATCAAATTTGAAGTTTCTTCTAAAATAACACTTTTATTTAGAAAGAATAAAATTATTTAGAAGTGAGAAAAATTGAATTACTATTATGTAATAACATTAACTTTTAGAGGTTATATCACCAGATTATTAGTGAAATCTTCACTGTTATATCATTATTATATAAATTTTAAAAAGTCATTATTGTAAGTGGTTACATCAAATTTTCCTAAGACTGGCATATGAAAAGATACTTTTGAGTTTGCATTGGCTTCCCTCTTTGTTCTTTTCTTTAAAATATAATATAGAGATAAAGGCTTTTGTTGCACTATAGAATATACTGTTTTAAAAAAATTTAACATCTGTTATTATAAATCATCAGAACTGTAGCCTGGTTTATAAAGTTAGGATGACATATAGAACTTTGAGAAATCAATTCTTTTATAAATGTCCATAAAGACTATGGGTACTAATAATTTTAGTTTTTTTAATAGCAGAGCTATGTGGCAAGAATCCCACCCTCTCCCATATTCCATAAATAGGATTTTGGTTTTTAGAACTATTAGCCTACTCTTTTGATAAAAATGTGAAAATTTACACATGGTTAATACAAATTAGTCATAGATACTTGCAATGAAACTCCTACTTTCACAATCAGTTTAAATTTTTCTATAAGTTGTACTTCTTTTTAGTAATTATAAAAACCATTTTTTGGCCTATAGGCTAAGTTTCTATAATTTTTATGGTATTTTGTAAAACTGGGACACCTGAGGATATGTTCATTGATTTTAGAGAGAGAAGGAGGGAGGGAGGCAGGGGGAGGGGGGAAGTAGATGGAGAAACATTGATTGTTTGCCTCCCATATGCTGCGACCAGGGATCAAAACCACAACCTAGGTGTGTGCCCTGACCAGGAATCAAAGCCAGAACCTTTTTGATGTATGGAATGACACTCCAACCACTGAGCCGCTCAACCAGGGCTCAAAACTATTTTTAAATAATCTTAATGAATATATTTTTAAAATGTGGTATATTGCAGAAAGCTGTTGCTAGCAATTTTTAAAAATCTGTTTTTCTCTCTTACTAAAAAAGTACAGATGTATGATCCCTTTTACTGACATTCTTAAGTATTTATTAATATCTAGGCAACACAAGTTCCTTTGAGAAGCTAAACTTGTCTTCCCTTAGAAGCTTTGATAGTCACATAAATTTTTTTCTTCTGATATCATGTCATAATTATAGAAAAACCATTGCTGGTCTTTCTGCTTTAGATTCCTGTGGCACTGCTTTTAAATATTGTTTTTTGGGGAATTAACACTTAAGTGTGTGTGTGTGTGTGTAAACACATAAATTTACACATATATAAATAAATTGTTCATTTAAAAGAATGTATTAAATAACTCATGTGCAGGTACCATGGAGAATAAACAGACAGTTCTGGTTTTTGACCTTCAGATGCTGATAACCTTTTTACAAAATAAATTTTTCTGCCCTGGCTGGTGTGGCTCAGTGGATTGAGTGCAGGCCTGTGAAGTGGGGGGTCACCAGTTCGATTCCTGGTTGGGGCATATGCCTGGGTTGCAGGCCGGGTCCCCAGTGGGGGACACATGAGAGTCAACCACATAGTGATGTTTCTCTTAAAAAAAAATTTTTTTTTCTTTCTTCTGGAGTGTATTTTCTTAGTATTCCTGGTTATTCCAGGTCTATTATAATTAATTGCTGTTTGGAGGTGAGGTGTTGAAAAAAAGAGTTAATTTTCAGCATGTATGTTTGAGATGCCTATTAGGCAGACATCCAAGTGGAGATGTTAAGGAAGCAGTTGAGTATGAATCTGGCATACAGTAATTTTCTGGGCTGCAGATATAAATTTGGGTGTCATCAGTATGTGGATGGTATTAAAATCATGAGAATGGATGAGGTTACCAGGGATATAAATGTGGAGAAGGAAAAGGACCAAGGTCACACCAGGGCATGCTAACATTAAGAGGTTGGGACTAATGAAGAGGAACCAGAAAAAGAAACTGAAAAGAATGGTCAGTGAAATAGGAAACCCAGGAGAGTGTGGAGTCCTGGATGCTAATGGAAGGAAGTGTTTCAGGGTAGTGATCATCCATGACAAAAACTGCTACCAAAGTAAGTTGAGGGTCAAGAATTGACCATCAATTTTTTAGCAATGTTGAGGTCTTTGGTGACCCTGAAAAGAATAGTTTCTGGTGGAAAAATGGATAAAAGCCTGATTGAGTGAGTTTAAAAAAGTATGGAAGTAGGGAAGTTGGAGACAATTTGAAGAGACAATTCTTTTGAGTAAAGGGAGTAGAAAAATGTGTATCAGGAGGCAGAAGCATTTGCATGTATGGGTGAACATGGTGTAGAAAAAAATGAGAGCATGTTTGTGTGTTACTGGGGATGGCCTAGAAGACAAGGAATAATTGATGATGAGGGAGAGAGTGGGCACAATTGTTGGAGAACCATTCTTGAGGAGGCAAGAAGGGATGGGATTCAGCGTACAGGTGGGAATGGCTTTTGGTAGGAGTGTGCACAGTTCCTCCATAATGAAGAGGGAAGACATGGGTAGATATTGGTAGGTGGTGGGAATTTTCTTCTATTTTTATCTATTTTCTTAATGAGAATGAGAATGGGGAAGATGTTGGAGTTTAAAAAAAAATATTTTATTGATTATGCTATTAAATTTGTCCCAACTTTTCCCCCTTTGTTTCCCTCAACCCAGTACCCCTCATTGCCTCTGGCAATTCCACCTCTCCCACCCCCCCGGCTTACTTCATGTCTACAGTCATGCACAGAAGTTCTTTGGCTACTCCATTTTCCTATACTATTCTTAACATCCCCCTATCTATTCTGACCCTACCAATTTGTACTTCCTAATCCTTGCACCTTTTCCTCCATTCTCCTTCTTCCTCTTCCTGGCTGATAACTCTCCAGATGATCTCCAGATCTATGATTCTGTTTCTGTTCTACTTGTTTGCTTAGTTTGTTTTTTAGATTCAGTTTTTGATAGTTGTGAATTTATTGCCATTTTTATATTCATAGTTTTGATCTTCTTCTTTTTCTTACATAATTCCCTTTAGAATTTTGTATAATAATGGCTTGGTGATGCTGAACTACTTTAGCTTTACCTTGTCTGGGAAGCACTTTTTCTGCCCTTCCATTCTAAATGATAGCTTGGCTGGGTAGAGTAATGTAGGTTGTAGGTCCTTGCTTTTCATCACTTTGAATACTTCTTGCCAGTCCCTCTAGCCTGCAAAGTTTCTTTTGAGAAATCAGCTGACAGTCTTATGGGAACTCCTTTGTAGGCAACTCTCTGCTTTTCCCTTGCTGCTTTTAAGATTCTCTCTTTCTCTTTAACCTTTGGCATTTTAATTATGACGTGTCTCGGTGTGATCCTCTCTACGTCTGTCTTGTTTCGGACTCTGTGCTTCCTGGACTTGTATGTCTATTTCCTTCACCAAATTAGGCAAGTTTTCTTTCATTATTTTTTCAAGTAAGTTTTCAGCTTCTTGTTCTTTTCTTCTTCTGGCACCCCTGTGATTCGAATGTTGGTACATTTGAAGTTGTCCCAGAGGCTCCTTAGCCTGTCCTTGTTTTTTGGATTCTTTCTTCTTCTTGCTGTTCTGATTGAATGTGTTTTCCTTCCTTACATTTTTGAATCATTGATTTCATTCTCAGCTTCATCCACTCCACTATCGGTTCCCTATAAACTGTTCTTTATTTCACTTAGTGTAATCTTCATTTCTACCTGGGTCTTTTTTATGCTGTTGAAGTCCCATTGAGTTCCTTGAGCATCCTTATAACCAGTGTTTTGAACTCTGGCATCTGAGAGATTGCTTATTTCCATTTTGTTCAGTTTTTTTTTTTTCTGGAGTGTTGTTCTGTTCTTTCATTTGGGCCATATTTCTTTCTTTCTTCTTCTTCTTCTTTTTTTTTTTTTTTTTTTTTTTTTTTTTTTTTTTTTTTTTTTTCATTTTGGCAACCTCCCCATGTTTGTTTCTATGTATTTGGTAGAGTTGCTTTGACTCCCTGCCTTTGGTAGCATGGGCTGTTGTAGAAAAGTGCATGGGTAAGTTGGGTGGGGCAGAACCTTAGGTAATCACCAGGGTGGGGCAACCTGTATGAATTAGGTGGATGGAGTCTCTGATTTGATGTAGCTACACTGTGGTTCTATGTGGGGGATGGCTCAGAAAGCAGACAGTGCCACTGCTTTGCCTCTGGAGTTTTGTCTGGGAGGAAGCTGTCCCCCAGCAATCGCCCTGATGCCAGATACTTCAGTTTCTTCCTGTATGCCATTGGTGCCCTTCCAGCTGCTGTCCCCAGTGCTAGAACCCAGAAGGAGTGTGCCTGCATAAGTCCTAAGTCTGCTTTCAGCTTTTTAAAGAGGAGATTCCTGAGAATACTGCAGTTTTCCACCGTCCTGACCCCGACTGGCTTTTATAGCCAGAAGTTATGGGGACTTATCTTCCTGGCACTGGAACCCTGGGCTGGGTCGTCTGGTGTGGGTTTGGGATCCCTCACCTCCAAGGTATCCCTCCTGATTTTTATCCACAACCAGTTGGGTGTGGGACTGCCCATTCCATGTCTCTGCATTTCTGCACCTCTCCACCCCTGCTACCCATCTGGATGAATGTTGCTTCTTTAATTCCTTGGTGGTTGGACTTCAATATAGCTTGATTTTATGATTATTCTGGGTGATATTTTTTGTAGTCTAGTTGTAATCTTTGCTGTGGTTGTGCAAGGAGGTGAGCCATGTTTATGCCTCCATCTTGACCAGAAGTCCAAAAATGCTTTCTTGAGATACTTTTCTGTTTCATTTTTTAGTTTGATAGACTCTCGGGAGCTCCAGAATGGCATTATTGTTCACTGGCCCCATTAAACAATTTCTGTAACTTTACATAATATTTTACTCAGTTCTTTAAAGCTTGTATAAAGATGATACAGTTGACAGTAGTGGGGCAGGTTTTGCCAACATCATATCCATCAGCTCTACAGTTTGTTCACTTCCAGCTTCCTGATTCCTCCTTTTCAAATGTGTTAATACTGTCAGGCACTTGCATAGACTTTCAAACACCCCTCTGGATGAGTGTGACTTCTTTAATTCCTTGGTTGTTGGACTTCCATACAGCTCGCTTTTCTGACAATTCTGGGTGATAGTTGTTTTGTAGTTTAGTTGTAATTTTTCCTGTGGTTGTGTGAGGCAGTGAGCTCTGTTTACCTATGCCTCTATTTGACCAGAAGTCTGGAGGTTGTTTTATGTTTTTAAGATTTTATTTATTCATTTTTAGAGAATGGGGAAGGGTGGGAGAAAGACAGAGAAACATTGATGTGTGAGAGAAATATCTATTGATTGCTTCTCTCACACCCCCAACTGGGGACTGGGCCTGCAATCCAGGCATGTGTTTTGACTGGGAATCAAACCGGTGACCTTTCCCTTTGAGGGATGACACTCAACCAACTTACTCATGCTGGTCAGGGCAAATATTGGAGTTTTGAAGAGGAGATATAAAATAATTCTCTAGGAGAATAAGAGAGTAAATGGATTAGGAAAAGGTAGGACTGCCAGGGGACACTGACATCCACTTAAAGATAATGATCATGAATTTAAAGCGTGGTTGTGTATTTTCCAGTTGTGTTTAGTGGTATAGGTACCAGGCATGAAGTAGGCAGAGAGTTGGCGTTAACCAGGATTGAGATTTTACCTGATGGATTGGATAAATTGATAAAGGGGTAGGGAGATGAATTTGTATACAAAGGAGTGATTATAACAGTGTATTGTGAAATCTGAGATGATCATGAGGGAAATAAGGACTTGAGAGGGGGATGATGTATAGTCAGAAGGTGTTGGTAGTATTAAGGGTCTGCAAACTATAGCCTGCAAATCTGGGCCAATGTTTCTTGTATATGGCTCTTGAGCTTAGAATTGTTTTCACATTTTTTAAAGTGTTTTAAGAAGAATAAGAATATGCAACAGAAACCATATATGGTTGATGAAATGTAAAATATTTATGGTCTGGTCCTTTACAAAATAGCTGGGAAGTTAAGTGTGGTTTGAGAATGGGATGTTTGAACTTGAGTCATGCAGCTGTCCTTAATGGCAAGGATATAGGAGTAGATTATGACCACAGATAGGAGTGAATTATTGAACTAGGGAGGCTCATAAGCTTATTGAAGGATGCCATCTGATAGGTAAAATAAATTCTTAACAAACCCTTCTATATTTGTTTTAAAACGAAGCCTCTTATACATTTTCTTTTGCCTTGTGTATAACACTACATCTCTACTAATGAAATTAACAAAAGAAAAGTCAATTGTACCCTGCCACAGCTAAATTTGAAATCAATAAGTATTGCAGAAAAATTTAATGGCTCTAGCAAATAGATTACAACTTAATTTAAATTGGTTTTTAGCGTTTACTCACATGTGTTCCATGGCATATATGGGAAATTAAGGTAGAAGTCATTGATCTTTTTTGATTTTGATAGCAAATCGAATGGCACTTCATATTTTGCTATTTTGGGGGGTATGCACATTTGATTAAGAAAATTTGGTAAACACCTTATTAAATAGTGAATTCACTCTTGAGTACTCTTTACTTAAGTGTCATATCTGCACTGTTTGTTATTTATTATGTAACACCACCTCAAAACTTAGTGGCTTAAAGCAACATTCATTTGGTTGTTCATGAACTTGTAATTTCAGCAAGGTTTGGTAGAATCGGCTCATACTTGCCTCGTATTAATCGGAGATACCTGAGTGGGGCTGGAGGCTTACCAGCCCCAGAGCCAGCCCCATGAACCAACAGCCAGCCCCACCTATTACCAAGATGGCTTATCAGGCTGACAAGTTGGTGCTGTCTGTTGGTTCATCTCCACAGGGACCTCTCTAATTGGGTCACTTGGGATTGCTCTTAACATGGTGGCTGGGTTCTAAGAGTAAGCAGCTCAAGAGACAGAAAGTAGTCCTAAAAGCTGGCACACTTCTATATTTTTGTGGTCAAAGAGTAACAGAGCACAGATTCAAGGGAGGGAAGGTATACATCCTCTTTCTTCCATTTGATGGGAGGCAAATCAAAGAGTTTTGGACCCTTATCTTAAAACTGCCCCATATACCTTAATACAGTTAACAAAGGCATTTCTATCCTCATCCATTTTCATTGTTCACCTAAAATGCTGCCATTATCATCAGCCCTTTCTTCATCCCATCACTAAGTTTAATCTCCCCTTTCTTGAAATCTCCATGGTACTTTGTTAGTTCCTTTTTTATTGGCACTTAGCTTTTGCATGCATGCGTTGCAAAAGCTAAGTGCAAATAATACAATAATTTTGCATTATTGTTGCTTGCCACCTCTGTGTGCAGAGCTGAATCTCATTCAGAGGTGCCTTATTCATCATGATTGCTTACTAAATGTATTAAGCTGAAGAAAATAAAAGGAAAATTTGAAATCATGAATTTTGTTTAAATGTTATAAAATAGTTAATTTACCAAATGGGACCTTGGTGGACTGAAAGGTACAGGTGGTTTAAAGTTGAGAGAGGTAGGAGATAAGAGTAGAAAGAAATCATCAAGGTGATTGAAAAAAGTAAATATTGAGATAAAGAGCTATAAAGCAAAATGTGTTCTTAATTTAAAAAGCAGAACAGCAAAGAGACTCAACTAAAGGCCGGCAAGTGGTATGATTAGCACGTTTTCTGCTTGAAGATACCTTTTTTTGGTCTCCTGAAGTTAGGCTGAAATTCTCAGTGCAGCTGGCAATACACATTCAACTGATTTAATACTCTTAATTTCATCTGCAAACTTAATTCCTCTTGCATGTAACATAACATACTTACAGGTTCTGGGAATAAGGAAGTGGATATATTTGGGAGGCCATTATTCTCCCTACTACATCATGTAAGTGGGGTAGTAGGCAGTTGGAAATTTGATATTGAAATGCAGGAGAAAGACAAATTTGTTTTTTAGACCTTTATTAAGCTCTTACTCTATGCCAATTACCGTGCCATGTCCTGGGACTACAAAAATGCAGTTTTTGCCCCTTAGCTCTTGGTTTAAATGCATAAGTAAGTAATCTTAGCAGGCTAAGGACCACAGTGAAGATAAGCATGAATCACAGTGCATTATAAATTTTAATAACAATTTGCTTTGAGAACACACCTGAAGAAAAGACTCTTCAGGTCTACTTCACATGCAAACACAAGAAAAGAGCACTTGGTATCTAGAGGGACTACACAGAGTGCCGTATGCCTGGAAAAGAGCATTAGAGTTTCAGTGAGGGAGGGATAGTTATGAAGCATTTTGTATGTAACATTTTGGAGATTGGAATATTATCTTATAGGCAGTATGGAAAGCCACTGGAGGCTTTGCATTTTAGATCAAGTTTGCATTTTAGCAAGAATACTTTTTTTCCATCATGGAGAATGGATTGGAGAGAACAAGGCTGAAGACATGGAGATCAATTAGGATATCATTTAATATAAGTAAGAGGTAAAGGCCTGTATTAGATAAAGTTGTGGCGAAGGAGTTGAGAAAGGAAGAGGTGAAGAGTAGATTGACAGGATTTGATGGCAGGCACTCAGATTTGGAAAGTGGAGAGTGAGATAGGTGTCAAAGTATTGCCTTGGTTTTTGGTTGGGTAACTGGTTAGATATTAGTTTTTAAGCAAGAAAGGAACATAAGAATTGGAGTAGTAGGTTTGTGTAAAAGATAATAAATTTGCTTTTGGATCTCTTGAGTGGGAATTACATTCAGGTGGTGTGGTTTATAGACAGTTGGTTATTTCATATGGAGCTCAGGAAAAGGGTTGAGGTTGTAGGTACAGATTAGGAATCATGGGAAGTATAGGTGACAGTTATTGAAACTATGGGATTGAGTGAAGTCTAGGGAGAGAAAATCGAGGAAGAGGATCTGTGGTAGAACCCTAGGGAACATTAATATGTAAGGATAGGTGGAAAAAGGTGCCCAGGAAAAAGAAGGAACAAACAGAGTTAAAAGCAGAACTAAATTGGCATCTAAAAAGTTGAAGTGTGGTAGAGATGGCATGCACTGTCACAGTCTGAAAGAGTCAAGTAAGTAGAAGACAAATGAATGAGGCCATTGCATTTGAGAGGTTATATAAAAGAGTGAGGACATTGTTGCTTGTCATAAAAACTGGGGTTTGAATCGTGGCTCTAGCTCTTATTTTACTGTGAGACTTTTGGCAAGTTACTTAGCTTCCAAGCTTTGGTTTCTTTTGAAAAGTGAGAATAGTTGGTCTAAATATTGCATAAACTTGTAATCTCACATAAAGCACCTGATATAGTTCCTAGGAGGTAACAGGGATTTGGTAAAGAACAACTGTGATAATAACAATAATGGTGATGTAACCAAAGCAATGGTACTTTCAGTGGTGGATGATACTGTAGTAGCTACAAAGGAACACAAAAACCAGATTGTATTGTGTTGAGGAGTGAAATGTTGAGAAAGTTCTTTATTCTTTTTTTCCAAAAGCTTTGCCTCTATGGAGAGGAAGATGTTATGGAGTCATTTCTGTTAATAAAAAGCCGTCAACTTATTAAGAAGATAACTTCTGTAGAGAAGTAGGGCAGAAACTGTATTTAAAGGAGCTTGGTATGAGTAGGATGTGAAGATAATATAGTGAATGTAGACTTTAGAAAATTTTGAAAGCGAAAGGAAGAGATGTCAGATGCATGGTCTTTTATTATTTTGGTTATTTAAAGGAATTAGAGTTATATAAATTTAAACAATGAGACCTAAATTTATATAAATTGAAAAATAGAAACTCTCCTAAATATATGTCCCCATACTACATCTCAGTCATACTTATGAAGAGCCAAATTCACCCTAAATTTAAGTTTCCACATATGCATAAAGATTTTTTCTCATTACTAAAATTTATTGAAATTTTTTCTTATGAGGTTTAGAACAGACACAATAGTTCAGAAAACCTGATCTGTACTAAGGCAAATAATGAGGATTGTGTAGTCATACCTCGTTAACTCATTGGCTTCAGAATTCATCAAATCCTATACTCACTGCATTTTGATGGGAAAAAATGTTTCAGCATTTGGCACTTGCTTGGGACTTGTCGCACTTGCCACAAATTGTATGAGTCACGAATCCACCCCACAAGAAAAAAATGCTTCATCACTCATCACTTGCTTGGTACTGATGGGTTTCAGCACTCTTTCATTGCTTGTCACAAGTTCCAGAACAATTTAATGACCGTTACCGAGGTACCACTGTATTTGTAGTTCTGCCAACACTCTTAAGAGAAATTTGAAACCCAGACTGTACAAAAATTTTTTAGTTCACAGGTGCTATCAAGTAGGATGAAAATCCATACCTCCTAAACATTGTATGGTGTTCTTCCTACTACAGCTTAATACCAAAACAAACACAAAACTTCCTACCAGTATGTAAAGAAGCAGCATTTAATAATCTGGTAACAGTTGGGGCACATGCCTGGGTTGAAGTCCAGGTCCCTAGTTGGGGGTGAGATAAGGAGCTATAAAGCAAAATGTATTGTTAATTTAAAAAGCAGAACAACAAAAAGACTCAGCTAAAGTCTGGCAAGTGGCGTCATTAGCAAGTTTTCTTCTTGAAGATATGTTTTTTTAGCAATGCATCTCTTGCACATTGATTTTTGTTTCCCTCTCTTCCTCCCTTCGTCTCTCTCTAAAAAGAAGTAAGTGAAAGTTTTTTTTTTAAACTGATAAATTAAGAGGTAATTATGTGTATTATAGCACTCTTATTTCAAGTTATTTAATAGCAAGGTAGGGTTATAGATTTAAATTTTTACCTAAATTGTGAATTTAAGCATTTAAATAAGTTCACAGATAACTTTAGGGAAACATTTAATTTGTAAATCAATAACTTTTAATAATTGATTTAGAAATTCTAGATTGCTTAGCTATTGATTTATTATAATCTCTGGAACCTTTGGATGTGTACTACTTCTACTAGTTATTGCTTATTAAGTAATTTTTCTGTGCTCTGGCTAAGCTCTTTGCATTAATCATGTCATTTAATTTTGTAAAAACTGTAAGAGGTTAGTATTCTCATTATGAGGAGGCTGAACTGAGAGATGTTATCAACTTGGTAAAGATTGCATGTACATTTAATAAATGGGGTGGAGCTAAAATTTCTTTTTTCTTTTTTTTAATTCTTTTTTAAAAAATTTATTTACTTATGTTTGAAGGGAGGTAGAAAGAGGGGGGAGAAACTTCGATGTGCGAGATACATTGATTGGTTGCCTCTTGCACTTCACTCCCCCAATGGGGTAACTGGTCTGCAACCCAGGTATGTGCCCTGATTAGGATTCAAACCAGCAACCATTTAGTTTGCAGGCCAGTACTCAATCCACTGAGCCACACCAGCCAGGCTAAAATTTGAATCAAACCAGTTTGATCCCAAAGTCTGTGCTTTAGCAACTATCCTGTGTTATCATTATTTTAAACTTTTCTTCCTTTTGTTTATTATCATATAGTAGGGTTTTTTTAAAATTTTAATTGTTGTTCAAGTACAGTTTTCTGCCTTTTACCTGCATCCCAGCCTGCCCTCCCCACCTCCCCCCTCCCCCGTTTCCACTTCTCTACCTTGTTATTGTCCATGTGTCCTTTATACTTGCTCCTGCAAACCCTTCCCCTTTTCCCCTGAAATTCCCTCCACTGTCTCCTCTGGTCACTGTCAGCCTATTCTCAGTTTCAGTGTCTTTGGTTATATTTTGCTTGTTTGTTTGTTTTATTGATTAGGTTCCTGTTAAACATGAGATCATATGGTATTTGTCTTTCACGTAAATGGTTTTTTTAAAAAAAGATTTTTATTTATTTTTAGAGAGGGGAAGGGAGGAAGAAAGAGAGGGAGAGAAATATCAGTGATTGGTTGACTCTCACATGACCCCCACTGGTACCCAGGCATGTGCCCTGACTGGGAATCGAACCAGTAACCCTTTGGTTTGAAGCCTGCATTCAATACACTGAGCTGTGCCAGCCAGGGCAGTAGTTTTTAATCATATTTTGATTTTATTTGCTTTATTTTGAATTAAAAACATAGGTGTTTCCTCATATTCAATGAGTGTGATTTTATCAAATCATTGATTGGTCATTGATTAAGGATGTTAAAACATCCTCCTGTCAAGAATTGAACTTTATGGGGCCCTGACAGATGTAGCTCAGTTGGTTGAGTGTTGTCCCACAAAACAAAAGGTCACCAATTCGATTCCTGGTCAGGACATATGCCTGCATTGTGGGCCAGGTCCACAGTTGGGGGCACACATCTAAGAGGGAACCAATTTATATTTTTCTCCCTCTCTCTAAAAATAAATAAATAAAGTCTTTTAAAAAAAAAGAGTTGATTTTATGGAATACTCCTTATGATACTATACTAGATTGATGTAGAATGCTTGGTAAATCTTTTGTGTATATAGGGGGGAATGATGCTATTTTATATTTAAATACAAGAAATGTTGAATATAACTAATAATGACTACTTTGGTGAGTACTAGAAACTTTTTGGTGTAGTTATGATACAAGGTGTTTGTGAGTGGCAAGTGGCTAAAAAGTTGAGAAATCTTAGATATTTTAAACTGGGACTACCAGAATATTTCATAACACTTTTCCAAATATAAATTTAGATTGTATCACTAACTATTTTTAACTATTGATATGTAACTTTTAAAACTTGAGTTTATTGGAGTAACATTGGTTAATAAAATCATATGGGTTTTAAGCATACAGTTCTATAATACATCATCTGTATATTGTGTATTCCCTTACCCAAAGTCAAGTCTCCTTCCCTCACCGTTTATCTCTGCTTTACCCTCTGCTACCTTCCCCCACTCCTCTTTCCTTCTGGTATCACCATATTGTCTTTGTTACCTGCTTTTCCTTTGAAAATGATGAAACTGTTTTCTCCCTTTCTCTCTCCCTTTTCTTATCATCCCCTCCCATCTTTCTACCTAGATTTAAATTTAGAAGTTATTAAACCAAATTTCTTATGGAATGCTGGACATGATGTTCTTTGCTTACTAGGTAGTTATAAACCTCACCTTTCAGTAGCACATGAGTGCTGTTGAGTTCCGTGCACTAACTGATTACGCCACTGGAGCTCCAACACGAGTGCTGTTAAAAGTGTGCTTGGGTTAATTTTCACAGAGTAAATGCACATTCAGAGGAAGCAGTCTCAAGTCTTTGTTTAAGAAGTGAACAGATCATAGCTACTTTTAATGTAGTCTAATAAATGTTAAATTTTATTTGGAAGAAAATGTCATTTTTTATGTTTTATCTGAAATCATCTAAAAATGATTTATGATATTTGATGCCTGTTTTTTAAAATTAATTTAAATGACCATATCCTAATATGACTTTATTGATCTCAGTACCTTTTGTAGCATTTAATGGCTTTCCTAGTGTGTAACTACCTTTTAAGGTATTCCTTGTTATCACATTCCTTGTGATTATTAAGTAAGTGACTGGTTAACTTGCAGGAGATATTAAGATACAATTAGTCCAAGTAAAATCTGAAATTTTCTATATAAATTGCATGAAAATAGCCAAATATAAAGACAGTTCTATTTATGTAATGATGACATGGTTGTAATTTATTATTGCAGTGGCTAGGTTAGAGACTACATTGCTGGTAGTAACAACAACTGTTTTGGCATTGCTGCTAAATATAATTTGGATTGTAGAACTTCTCTCTCTACTAAAGTAAATAATGCCTGATTGGACTGGGTTATACTCAGACTCTTCGACCAGGAGTCAAACTTACCCTATTAGTTTTAATCAATGGAAAGAACTTCAGTGCAGGCAGTCACAAGTTTGGGTTGGGATTTGAACTAGAAGTTCAATGAGGTGTTGAATAAAGCATCAGATTATCCCTGGAGATGAAGAGAAATGAACCCACTATGTTTTGGTCTTAAAATTCTTCTCCAAAATTTCAAAAGTGAATTTTTTATTCTTCCAAAGAATTGTAATCCTCACACACGCTGAAATCTAGAGATGGCAAGTCCATCCTAAGTGAGGTGCTGGAAGGCATGCCTGGAAGTTGCCTGGAGTGACATTGGTTAATAAAATTATATAGGTCTTAAGTGTTTAGTACTATATTTGTATCACAGTTCAGTTCAGTTCCACAGTATTATTTTAAATGTGTTGCTAAGTGACAATGTGCTGTCATCAAGGAAACAACCCATTCCTCCAGTTAGTGTATCACCTCCTGCATGTCCCACACTACTTTTTGGTGGCCTTACTATATTGATCTTGTGCTGTGGTGGAGTCTTTGGTTTTACATCAGAGCAAAATAAAATAAACCCATCGCATTTGAAAAAGAAAAACAAGGAAAATTAGTTGGTTACAGTAATTACAGCTAACTGGTCATTTGAAAATACTTAATTGTGTGAAAGCATGGTCACATGAAGTAATATGTGTTCAATAAATGTGAGCTTTCACTTTACAGATACTATTTTATTTAATCTTTATAACAATCTTTGGAGTTAAGATTAGACTTAGTGAAGTTAACCCATCTGAGGTAATATAGCAACAGCCACATTTCTGACTACTAGGTCTAGGTTCTTAACTAGTAGATTAGATTGCAATAAATTGAAATCTGATGCTAGAGCTGTACTTTTGATTTTAATGAACTTTTCATGAAACTCTTTAACTGTCGAATAAAGTCCAAATCTATGTTGCTTGTGAAAATGTGCATTTTTGCCAATCACACCAATTAAAATTTAACTTCTTTAGTTTCAGCCTACTACTTCAAGATTTGTAATAATTCATTGTGATATGAATTAAAAAAGCTTTAAGTGCTTCTTTACTTGAGATGTTACCATCAACATTCAAGTAAGGTATTGGTTGGAATGGGGAATGATAGAATTGAATTTTATGTTATTGAGTTAGGGGATCATAAAACTTTCTGTAACGGGCCAGAAAGTAAATAGAGTAAACAGCTTTGAGAGCCATATGGTCTCTGTTGCAACTACTCAACTCTTTTTTAAAGTACCCGTAGACAGTGTGTAAACAAAAGAGCATTATTGTGTTTCAGTAAAACTACAAAAGAGGCAGCAGCCTGGATGTGGCACATTTCCCAACCCATTACAGGAAATCTTGTAATTTCTACAACTAAATATAAGATTTATTTATGATGATACATTATCCTGAATGGAAGTTTTCCTTTGAATGTATTGGCAAAAAGAAATTTACTAAAAAAAGATAGCAATAGTATGATGGAGAATGTACATGGTACCTAATAAGTAAAGAATATTTTATCAGCATTTCTATGACCACTTAGATTAATTACCTCATAAATTGTTTGATAATTCCAGAATATATTTATTCATTCATTTCATAGAGTTACCATTATTTCTATCTTGAAAAACATCTGTAATTTCCACTAGGTTTTTTACTAATTCTGATATGCTTTCTTTATCATATATTAGGAAGGACTGCTGTAAAAGACATTTCACATAATTGGATGATGATTTTATTTTAATTTATTTTGAAAAGTGATATCAGTAAATAGAGTGAGATCAAGGCTTGTTTTATAAATATATGCGGTTGACTTGTAGGTTCAGAAATGGATTCTGTTATAGTCAGTTTTCAATGTTCCATTTTATAGATTTCTTATTACAAGGAGATTGGCCCTTTGGATGCCTTTTAGTGACATAAAACTTTATTAAATGTAAGTAATACTTGTGATTTTCGCTGTTGTGGTATATTGAATATTAAATTTAGTATGTACTTCTTATTCCCAGAGATTCGTCAGCGAACTGCAGCTCAAAGAAACCTTTCTCCAACACCAGCAAGCTCTAGCCAGGGCCCTCCTCCACAAGTTCCAGTACCTCCTGGACCAGCAAAGGACACTTCAGCCCCTGGTGGACCCCCAGAAAGAACGGTTACTACAGCCCTATCATCAAATGTGTTACCGAGACGTCTTGGATCCCCTGCTACTTCAGTGCCTGGAATGGGTAAACAGAGCACTTAATGTTATTTACAGTTTATATTGTTTTCTCCGGTTACCAATAAAATGAGCCATTTTCAGACAGTATGGAAATGGCATTTCATTTGGAAATAGCAGAGCAGTTATCTGATTAAGCAGGAGTTCCATATTCAATTAGCCATAACTCTTTACAGCTGGCACCTTGTGATACTGAAACCTATTTCTTAAGCTCATTTAAGTGTTATGGCTTCTTTGTTTAAATGGCAATAAAATTTTTTAGTATTCTGTAGTCAACAGTATAGCATATCTTTTTATATTCAGCTTTAGAATGGCTCCAGATTTTATAAAATGGGGATAAAAGAAAACACTTTTGGAATATATTTATGATTGTTAAAAACTTACGCTTTTTGCTACACCCTTCACATATTTTAAACATAAAAATTACTTAACATATTTCAGGAAGAATATTCCTTCATTGTGGTATACAGTACTATTATTAATATAGACTGGTATTAAAATCTTTAAAGAAATTTTTTATTGTATTTTTTTTGTTACCATTTAACCCCTTATACCCTCCTCCCTGCTGTAAGCCACCACATTGTTGTCCATGTCCATGAGTCCTTTTTCCTTTTTGCTTGATTCCTCTACCCTCTAACCACCCCCCACAATAATTGTCATCCTGCTCTCTATGAGTCTGTCTCTGTTTTCTGCGTATTATTTCAGTTCATTCATTAGATTCCATGTATAAGTGAAATCATATGGTATTTGTCTTTCTCTGACAGCTTATTTCACTTAGCATAATGTTCTCCAGGTCCATCCATACTATTGCAAAGGGTAAAACTTTTGCTTTTTTTACAGCCAAGTAGTACTCCATTGTGTAAATGTCCCATAGTTGTTTTATCCATTCGTCTACTGATGGGCACTTGGGCTGCTTCTGTATCTTGGAGATTGCAGATAATACTGCAATGAACATAGGGGTGTTTATGTTCTTTCAGATTAGTGTTTGGGTTTCTTTGGATACTTTCCCAGAAATGGGATTGCTGGGTCATAAGGCAGATCCATTTTTAATTTTTTGAGATATCTCCATACTGCTTTCCACAGTGGTTGTACCAGTCTGCATTCCTCAATGCAAAAAGTATTCTCTTTCTCCTTTCTCCACATCCTTGCAGCACTTGTTTGTCAATTCATTGATGATGGCCATTCTGACCAGAGTGAAGTGATATCTCATTGTGGTTTTAATTTGCATCTCTCTGATGATTCATGATGTTGAGCATCTTTTCCTGTCTGTTGGCCATCTGTATATTGTCATTGGAGAAATTCTTCTTTTTTTATCTTTTGTTTTCTTTTAATTATATTTTATTGATTATGCTATATCTTTTTTTTAAAGCCAAGAACCTAAGTATTTTCTGACAGATAATTTAACACAAAGTCCTATTAAATTAATATATTCATTTACTACTATTTCATTCCTTTGAATTCTCCTTTTTTAGTGTGACAGCTCACTGCGGGGAGATCCGATTTTTGCAGTGTAATAGATTATATTACCCTGCAGTTTTCTTTTGGGGTGTCATTGGGACTTGGAAGTTCCCTGCTTTAGCAGGTCACATTATTTTATGTAGATTTCCATGTCAAGTTGTTGAATATGATTGTAAATTATTTTATTTTAGGATATTTAATTTTAATTTAGATTATTTTTGTATTTTTGTGACTAATTACTAATATAATTTGTAATGATTTTGAGGCAAGTCAGTAGTTGGATCAGGTATTCAGGGCATTTATGTAAGGAAATCAATAAACAATCTAAATGTTAATATTATAGTAGATTTTTTTTTCCTGCTCTTCCTTCAAAAAAGCAGCATTGGACTTTAGAAAACTATTAACTTATAAACATTAAGAAATCTGGCTGCAGATGAAATGTATACAAATCATAATTTTTAAAACAATTATTGAAAAAATACTTTTAAACTTGTTATATGATGTCCATTAAGGTAGCCATATATTTTGTGAAATTGAGAAAAAATAAATTGATTGAAAATTTTTCATCTTTCAGTTACTATCTGATTGACTTGAGATATCCATAGTTTGTAAAGATCTTAGTTGTTTAATGAAATGATGTTTTTTTTTGGTGAGAATGCATGTATATATACATTTATGAATCTAACTAGTTTTAAAGAAATAAAAGTTTAGCAAGTTACATAAAATAATAAGTGTATTACACATGTAAGCATAGGGTTAGAAGGAATAATAGCCTAAATTTCATGATCATTTCAATATAACATATTTTACTAAAGTTGTTAGTTTCTATATAAAAGATTTTGTATTTAAGTTGTTCATTGCCAAAAATATGAATGAGTTAAGTGATTTCTTATAGAGAAGATTAATAATTCATTTTTTCATTATGCCATATTTGTGGAAGACAATCAATTTAATGTGTATTACCACAGGGCACCCATATGTTTGAAAATTAATAACCAGCAGGTACTTGATAATTTGCCAAGCTGTATAAAAATGACCAGTATTCCTACAATGATTGCTCTTGATGTTTGTATTAATTACCATTATCCTTAACAGCATGAATATGAAGATGTGTTATTTTAAAATTTACTAAGGATGTAAGAAGTTTGAGGCATTTTTATGAAATCTGTTATTTTATATATTCAGATTCCTATATGGGCATTTTCATTTTAAACATGTAGAAGTAAAATATTCCAGCAAAAGTTAAGTTAGCTTAAATGCTTTCAAAATCTTATTTGGATGGGGGAGGGGTGGGGAAAAATACAGACAACTGTGACTGAACAACAACAACAACAACAACAAAGTCTTATTTGGCATGCTTATTCAAGTTGAAAACTTTATGATAAGAGATGACAATGTCTACATTAAAGTTTATTTTTTATGATAATGATGGAATGTTGTTAATACAAGCAAACAACTATCTTATAAAATCAGAAAAAATGTACTTCATCTGTAATAGTAAGAACTTTTTCTGGAACCTAAATTTTATTTACTAATAACTATAATTTTGACATCATTTGCCCTTTTTCAGTTGGTAGCCACCTTTAAGTTTGTGATTATTTACAAAGCAAATCTCTTTTCTTATTCTTTAAAATACTGATATAATGTTCCTACCCTAAAGCCTATCTTGAATGCTTTAAAGTGTTTGTCATAGTCAATTTGACCTTGTGTCCTTGTATTGCAAGGCTTGTTCCAACAAGGCGTCATTTGGTTTCAAAGGTGTCTATGAGGTCTTCATGTAAATCTCCATTGCTGCACATCTTACTCTTAGGTTCATCCTGCCTTGTTTTACAAAGGCAAACATCACATCTTATTTATTTTATCCTCCAATTTTCTTCTCAGTGTCTTCTTCTTTGTTGTCATTCAGTTCAGAGTGTCTCCTGCAAACAATTCACTTTCACTTTTGAGAGATTGTGGAGTTACACTTCATAAAGCTTGAATGTGTAATTCTTTATACTTGTTACTGTTTTTATATGACATAAATCATTAACTAAATTCTAGGTTATTCTTCCACTACCCACTCTTCATTCCTCTCTCCTTTTTAAAAAAGATTTTATTTAGTTATTTTTAGAGAAAGGAGTACGGAGGGAGAAAGAGAGGGAGAAAAACATTGCTGTGAGAGAGATATGTCATCGATCAGTTTCCTCTTGTCCGCCCCCAACTGGGAGCCTGGCCTGCAACCCAGGCATGTGCCATGACTGGGATTCCAACTGGTGACATTTTGGTTCTCAGGCCAGAGGTAAATCCACTGAGCCAGGGCTCCATTCCTCTCTTCTGATATTACCAAATTCATTTACATTTCTCCATTTATTTAGATTGTTAGTTTCTTTCAGCAGTGTTTTGTAGTGTTCAGTATATAGATGTTGCACATTTTTTTTGTTAAATATACATCTAATTATTTTATATTTTTTATCAAATTGTAAGTAGTATTTTAAAAAACTGTCCAATTGTTCATTATTTATATATATAGAAATACAATTGATTTATGTATATTGACTGTATATTCTATAATCTTGCTAAACTCACTTAATTCTAATAGATTTTTTTTATAGATTCCATGATATTGTCTACATAGACTATCAAATTGTCTATAAATAAAGACAGTTCTACTTTCTTTCTTTCTAGTCTTGATTCCTTTTTTTTTTTTTTTGCCTTATTACACTAGCTAGAACCTTTAGTACAATGTTGAATAGAAGTGGTGAGAGCTTACATCCTTGCCTTATTGCTAATCTTAAGGGGAAAGCATATGTTAGCTATAGTTTATTTGTTTATTTTTTTTTATAAATAGTATTTACCAGGTTGAGGAAGCACCCTTCTATTTCTAGTTAGCTGAAGGTTTTTATTAATAATGGATTACGGAATTTGTCAAGTGCTTTTTCTTCACCTACTGAGATGCTTATATAAGGGTTTTAGTTTCTTCTTTTGTGTGTTGTGTTTTTAACATCTGTTTGTTTAGTGGAATACATTGATTGATTTTTTAATGTTAAACCACCTTGCTTTCCTGGGATAAATCTTACTTGGTTGTGATGTTTTATTTTTTTACATATGTTGTTGAGTTCAGTTTACTAGGATTTTGTTATAAGTATTTATATCAATTTTCTTTGGGGATATCAGTCTATAGTATTTTTTTTTCTTGTACTACTTTTCTGGTTTTGGTATCAGTGAATAATTCTGGCTTTATATGTGAAATATTCCCTTCAGTTTTATGGATAAGTTTGTGTAGAATTGATATTTCTTTCTTAAATGTTTGGTAGAATTTACAGGTTGAAACATGTTGGTCTGATGTTTTATTTGTAGAAGATTTTAATTAAAAAGAAAAATAACAGACTAATATCCCTCATGAACATATATGAAAAAATTCTTAAAAAATTTTAGCAAATGAATAGTTACCTATTTCTTGTTGAGTCCGCTATGGTAATTTTGTAGTCTTTCAAGTAATCTATGTCATCAAACATAAAGATATCTGTCTTAAATTTATTCATAATATACCCTTATTATATTTTTAATATCTTTACAATTTGGATTTATGCCATTTCTCTTATTCCTGATATTAGTATTTTGTATCTTCTCTCTTTTTCTGATAAGTCTGGCTAGGGGTTTACCAATTTTATGATCTTAAAGAACCAGTTATTCTCTATTATTTTTATATTTGCTCTTTTACATGTTTTCTCTTTGATCTTTATTATTTCTTTTATTCTGTTTACATTGGGTTTTATCTGCTCTTTGCTTTTAGTTTCTTAAGGTGGAGCTGAAATCATGGTTTTTAGACCAAGCTTCTTTTGTAGGTGTTTAGTGTTACAGGTATTTCCTATACCTATAGTTACAGGGAAGTATAGTTATAAAATTTCCTCTAATTACTATTTTAGCTGCATATCATAATTTGATATGTTTTTAAAATTTTTTATTTAAAAATACTTTCTAATTTCCCTTATTATTTAGATGTATATTACCACATTTTGCTGTGTATAATGTGCTCCCATGTATAATGCATACCCACATTTTTGGACCAAACTTTCAGGAAAGAAAACTTTTAATTTTTTAATTAATTAATTAATTCATTTATTTATACTTGTTTTTTTGTATTATACCAGGATTTTAGCATTTTTTGAACATATAGTACAGGAAATTTTATGTGACAAATGATTATAAAACACAAGGACAGATACAAGATATTTCAGATACCACTCATTTATAATGCACACCCTTATTTTTCCCTCAAAAATTTGAGCAAAAACTGCACATTATGCACAGCAAAATACGGTATATCATCTCTAAATATTTGGAGGTTTTTCCTGTCTTTCTCTTGCTGATTTTTAATTTAATTCTATTGTGGCCATAAAATATAGTTCATATTATTTGAATCTTCTTAAATGTATTGAGACTTGTTTTTTGTCTCAGAGTATCATCTCTTTTATGTTCATTCGAAAAGAATGTAGTCATGTGCCACATAATGATGTTTTGGTGAATGATGGACCATGTATAATGATGATGGTCTCATAAGGTTATGATGGAGATGAATTTCCTGTAAGGAATTGAAGGCTATGTGGTTCAGGAGGAATTTTTTGTCTTAGGGGAACACTATCTGTTGGGCTTGGCAGCAGATTCCATTTTACTTTCAGAACCTCAATTTTGAGTATACAGATTACTTCCCAATCAGTCAGCCACTGATCTGTTTCATCCCAGAGGAGCTGGTTCCCCCAGCATAATGTATTCAGCCCTCTCCAGTCTAGCTTGATAGTCTTCAGAGAATGTTGCTGTAAATCCTTTGTTGAGGAACTAAGATCCTGTACAAAGACACAGGTCCACAGGGGCCATCTTAAGAAGTATTAAGTGCTATTACCACTTTAGTAAAAGCTTATGTGGTAGTGGGGAGCCACCCTGTCCTTGAACTTTGGAAATATTTTCAGGTTGTAATGATGTACAGCATAGATAAGTTTTATTTCTTTTATCAGTTCAATGCCAGAGAGAGCTCTTTGTGTCAGATAGGGTCAATGGAACCAAAAACAAATTACCAGAGTGGAAATATTGAGTCCTTAGTTCTGTACCCTCTCCATGTTAAACACCTTTTTTTTTAATATCACCAAGTTCGTTAATCTGACCACTGCTGCAACATGCAGTAGCCAAAACCATGTTGCCATGACAATCCTTTATGTCCCTTTACCTCTCCATCTTGATTTCTTACTCCTACTGATCCTCAGGGTCACCTTTCCCTCCCTCCTGACATCACAATCATGGCCATCTGTGCCTTACCCAGCCGGTTTCTCCTCCATGTTTCCAGTCACTGCAGCCCACAGTCCTGTTGATGGAGCAGCATTGACAGCTTCAATGGTCTATTTCTGACCCTGCTGGAAGGAAGCAGGGGGAGGGCTTGTGGAGCAGCATTTATAGAGTCTAGAGTAATGTCCTAGGCCTTCACATTCACTCACCACTCACTGACTCACCCAGAGCAACTTCCAGTCCTGTAATCTCCATTCATAGTAAGTGCCCTTGCACTTTTTCTATGTTTAGATGCATAGATACTTACCATTGGGCTACAATTGCCTACAGTATTAAGTACAGTAATGTACTGTAGAGGTTTGTAGCCTAGTAGCAATAGGTGATATTGCACCATATAGCTTAGATGTGTATAGTAGGCTGTTCACTGTATGGGTTTTTTGTAAGCGCATTGTATGGTATTTGTACAATGACAAAATCATCTGAAGCATTTTTCAGAACTTACCTCCATTATTAAGCAATGCATTACTAAATGCTGCTTCTGTTGGGTAGAGTGGCTATAAATGTCAATGAGGTCAAGTTGGTAGTAGTGCTGTTCTATATCAACACTGTGTTATTAATGACTTGCTGTCTGTTTATTCTGTCAACTCTTGAGAGAAGGCTGTTGAAATCTTCAAGTACAATTGTGTATTTATTTCTTTTTTGTAGTTCTATTAGTTTTTGTTTTATGTATTTTAAAGCTCTGTTATGATGCACATATATATTTAGAATTACTATGACCTCTTGATAAATTGACTTCTTTGTCATGAAATTACTTTTTTTATCTTTGAGAATATATTTTGCTCTAAAGTCTGCTCTGCTTGATACCAATACAGCCACTACAGATTTCTTTTGATTAGTGGTTGTCAGCGTATTTATATATGTGTGTTTTCTATCACATACTTTTAATTTATTTGACCTTTATATATATGTAAATAGCATATATTTGGTCTTGCTATCTTACTCATTCTGGCAATCTTTGTCTCATAATGAGGATATTCAGGACATGCACATTTATTACAATGATTGGTATGCATAGGTTTGTGTTTAAATGTTTTATTGTGCTTTTCTTCTGTTTGTCTTTCCTGTTACCTTTCTTCCCATATTTTGCTTTCTTTTTGTTGCCTTATTAGCTGTATTGCTTTTTTGTGTAATTTTAGTGAGTGCTTTGGTGTTTACAGTATATGTCTTTGTTTATCACAATTTATCTGCAAGTGATAGGGCACCAGTTCACATACAGTCTAAGAATCTAACAACAGTATACTTACATTTCTCCTTTCCTGGCCTTTGTACTGTTGTTATTATATATTTCCCTTCTACATATGTTATAAACCCACAACACATTTTATTTTCTTTAAACCATAAACTATTCTTTTAAAAGATTTAAATAATAAAAGTTTTCTATATTTACCCACATGGTAACTATTTCTGGTAATCCTTCTTCCTTGATGAAAAGGTCAGCTTTTCATCTGATGTTTTTTCCTTCTGCTTGAAGGATATCTTTTAACATTTCTTGTTATGTAATTCTAGGGATGAATTGTTTCAGATTTTATGTCTGAAAGAGCCTTCATTTTTGCCCTTATTTTTTAAATATTTTTTCAGTAATATGGAATTCTAATTTGATCATTTTTCTCCAGAACTTCAAACATACTATTTCATTGTCTTCTGGCTTGCTTATTTTTCTGATGAGAAATGTGCTGTCATTCCCATCTCTGTTTCTCTGTACATCATATATCTTTTTCTGACTGCATTTAAGATTTTCTCTTTGTCACTAGTTTTAAGCAATTTGAATATTCTGTGTCCTTTGTAAAATTATGTTTCTTGTGCTTAAGTTTTGTTGATACTTTTGGATTTGTGAGTTTATATTTTTTCATTAAATTTGGAAAATATTTTTTCATTATTTCTTTAAATACTATTTTCTTTTCCTTCTCTCTCTTCTTCTGGACTCCAATCATATGTGTATTAGGATCTACAGCTCGCTGATAATTTTTCATTTAAAAATATTTTTAGTCTTTATGTTTCATTTTGTATCCTTTCAATTGCTCTATCTTGACATTTACTAATATTTTTTTTTCTGTAATGTCTAAATTTCTATTCATCCCATCTGTGGATTTTTCATCCTAGACACTGTAGTTTTTATCTGCAGAATTAATTAGGGTCTTTTAAATTTTTTCTGTGTCTCTACTTAACATTGTATCTTTTGTTTAGATTCTTAAGCATATGGAATATAGTCATAAGTGTTTTAATTATTTGTCTACTAATTCTATTATCTCTGTCATTTTGGGGTCATTTTTTATAGTTTTTTCACATTACGGGTTGTATTTTTCTGAATATTTGGAAGTTTAATAATTTTTGATCTGATGCCAGACGTGAATTTTACCTTATTGGATGCAGGGTATTTTTATATTCCTATATAAAACTCAATACTTAACCAGTGACTTGTGAGTTATGAAGTTTTCCACAGTGGCTGGTGAAAATTTTCAACATTTTGCTCCATGTAAGTTTCTGTTACCTTTAATATTTTGGGTCAGTTCTTTCTCTGTCCTCGGGTAGTTTCCTCATATGCATGTGTCAATCAGTCTCTGTTGAATAATAGCCTGCAGACTGTTGGTTTTCTTGCTCCGTGCATTCTCTTCTACCTTTCCTGTGAAGTCAAGCTGCTTGGCTCCTCCAGATTTCCACCTTTATCTCCTCATCTCAGGGACACAATTCACTTCACCTGGGTTTACCCTCCCTGAGCTGTTGCCTGGAAATTTTTCTAGGCAACCAGCTGGAGCAATTGTATGGCTCATCTTATTTGCTCGTTGTCTCTCAGAGATTTTTATCCTACATTGCCTGATTCCCAGTGTCTTTGAAATTGTTGCATCATATTTCGCACAGTATTTTAGTTATTTTAGGTAGTAAGGTAAATTATGACCCCTCTGATTCTATTATGGTTCAAAGTTGAATTCCCTAATTTATTCTTACATAAACTTTTAAAAGTCTGGCCATTTAAAAAATTAGTTTGTACAGAACCTCACATAGCTTCATATCTTAATAGATTATGTTGGTGGTTATGATATAACACATATTTAAACATTTTTTTTGTCTACAACCTTTTTAATGAAAATTTGAATCCTCTGTAAGGATTTATAAGAATCAATATTATTTTCGTTTTGTTAAAATCATTTAAGTTCTGACAAGCCATAGGTAGTTCTTGGTAACTGAGTCATGCTTATACATTTTTACGTATTTATTTATTTACTAGGTCTTCATCCTCCAGGCCCACCTTTAGCAAGACCCATTCTTCCCCGAGAACGAGGTGCTTTGGATAGAATTGTTGAGTATTTAGTTGGTGATGGTCCACAAAACAGGTAATGTTTACCAGGGTGGTAAATACATGCAAATGAAGAAAAATTTTATTGGTCATGGCGTATATGTTGAGTATGTACACACTAGATTTCCATAGTTTCATGGCTCCTGTTTCTTATTTTAAAACATAATGGAGTAGTATTTTATAGCCTTACAAAAGAGTACATATTCAATTGTTTTTTTCAGTAGGAGTTTGGACAAAGTGTCTAGATAAAATATAGAAAAATATATATATATAAAACAGAAAATATATTGTAACCCTATATATTATAATCTTACCATAAGGTTATTTTTAGAGAAATTGATTCATTTCACTAAAACTTCTAAATTTGAAGAGTACACAGATAGTGAAAACTTCATAGGTTGTAAGAAATGATATTTTATAGATGTCAGTACTGGACTTGGTGATGGTGATAATTTTATTAACAATGAGGACAATTTACATGCATTAGGTACTTACAGGTCTCAAAATACTCTTCCAGTTGTTATCTTATTTTACCCTTACAGTACTTGTAGGAAGATAAGTATGATGTGAGTGAAGTAATTCTCATGGTAAGAAAGTTTTTAGAATAGTAGAGTAGATATTTGACAAGGTTATTGGTTAATATTATTAATTTAATAAGGGACTAGTATTTAAAGTTAATATAATAAATTGTATGTTATTTAAAATAGAATGTCTTTTAAAATATTTTAAGTACATACACAGAGAATAGAATGACTCAATAAATAGGAAATGAGGAAGATGTTTAAGTGTAACTGGGATAGATATAGGAATTATGATGTACAGATAGATATTAACCTTTGGACTGAACTAAACAAAATTAATTTCTTTACTACAAGACTTCTCACTGTGAATCTTAAGAGATTCACAGTGAGGTTCAATCTTATCTGATCACATACTTGGGTCAGATAAGATTGAACTTGGGTCAGAGTGTGACCACATACTCTGTCATCCCCAGGAATATACTTTAGGAAACATTGAAATTTAAGTATTCTATTACCAAATGTTTCTGCTTAACTTAATAAGGATGTATTAATTTGACTATTGCTTAGTTTATTTTTAGTATGATGTATATTATATTTTAAAGCAGTTGAAATTTTGGCTGCTGCTATGTTTAGAGAGTATTACTATTGTTAACCAAGAATATTTAATGTTATGACATATCTACCTATATTAAAATATACATTGACTGTGATGGCTAAAGTAGCCTCTCCCGTGGGCTTTGTTTGCATTTGTAACTAGTCTGTTTATTTTTCCATTTGGTTTAGATATGCCCTTATATGTCAGCAGTGTTTTTCTCATAATGGCATGGCTTTGAAAGAAGAATTTGAATACATTGGTAAGAACTATTGGGCATTTATTTAAAATATTTTACTCTCAAATATTTCATTGTATGCCAGTCCCCATGTAATGTCATTTTATTTTTGGTACTGTCTCTGTATATATTGTTCAGGCATATTGTCCTTAGTTTAGAACATAGACAAAGCAGGAAAGACAATTCATATTTTTCTCATAACAATGTACAACCTCTAGGCCAGCTGTTCTCAAACTTCACTGTGCATCAGAATCACCTGAACAGCTTTTTAAAATTATGATGTCCAGGGCCCATGTACAAAAAGTCTGCTCTACTTGATCTGGGGTGGGGTTCTAGGCATTAGCATGGTTTTAGAGTTCCTTAGATGATTCTCATGTATAGCAACTATTAAAAAAATATTGTGCTAAATTAATTATGCTTCTCAAATATGTTGTACTACATTTTCTTAGGCAAATGAGTGAGGTTCTGGGTTTAAAAATAGCTAATGGTTCTGGTGACTAGAAATGTAATTTCTGTAATACATCTAGGTCATTATTAATATTATTTTACTGTTCTTAGTTAACCCATATATAACTTATCTTTTCCGTTTTAAAATTAATATTCTAATAATACTTAGAAAGTATGCTTTAAAATTAGCTTTGGTTAGAATACCTGCAATAGTATTACTAAAACCATATGTAATTTCACAAGGGATGAATAACTTTTGAAGGGTTCTTTGACTATATGAAAAAGTAATTTTGAGAGTTACCTGATGAGTCCTTCAGTTTTCTTCGGTTTATGGTTTTGTTTATTTTTGTAAAATTCTCTGCAGCTTTCCGATGCGCCTACTGTTTTTTCTTGAATCCTGCAAGAAAAACCAGACCCCAGGCTCCAAGACTTCCAGAGTTTAGTTTTGAGAAGAGGCAGGCTGTGGAAGTCTCAAGTTCAGTTGGTCCCTTGCCCTCAGGAAGTGTGATTTCATCAGAGAATCAGATTAGTGAAGGTATGACTATGTTAACTAAAAAGTTTTGTGTCTTAATAATGTTTGCTATTTAACAGTAACAACATAATGCTTTTAAATAAAAATGGGTTTATTTATCAGATTTTGCAGCTTGCAAATATCAGCTATTGCTATATGGTAGCCTCCTATCTGATTGGTATGATGTGTTTTAGTTTTAAAACACAGTTTATATCTTGTTAAGCAACATTAAGCAATAGCTAGGTAAACATTGTGGAGTCACCTCTTCTAATAACTGTTGGGAGCTTTGACTAGTAATGTTTTTATGGAATCATTTTTTTCAATTTATTTGAATAAAGCAGTTTATAAGAATTATGAAACAACTATAAAGGTAAAATTCTTACAAAATTTGCATTACTAGAAGTTATCAGAAGCAGGAAACTTTGGAATTGGAAAGTCATCCTTGCATCCATTAGATGACTGTGTTGATGGGACTGGTGTTTCTTTGACACAAATAATTTATCTTGGTCCTTGAGAGTAACGTTGCTGGCACATGCCTTGATGTAAACAACCTTATTTTAGAGAAAAAGAATTTATCATAATTCATTGGGTTTTAGACCTTATTGGCAATTTTATTTTAGGAATTCTTGAGGAAGTTTCATTAAAAAATGGGGAAGATGAGTTGGAAGATCTGACTATTAATTGCCAACTGTTTCTTGCTGTTAATATGAGATGAGGAGCTGCTTGTTAAGCAGCTCTGAGTCATGAAGATTGCTAAAATTATGACACAGGTCATGATGTTTTGGTGCTATACCTGGTATAGGAAGAAAACTTTATATTGGAAGTTTAATTCACATTATTTAGCTATTAATATTCATCCTTTTAATTTCTAGGAATTATCCTTTATATATTTGATTTCTTTATAAAAGCATTGCATTTAAAGCAAAATTGCTTTAACCAAGAATAATATGAGACTGAATTTTCATATATCAGAAGTTTATTATGAAAATTTGTCTTTTTTTTTTTTTTTTTACTTTCAAGAATGAACCCATAATACATGTGTTGACGGGCTTGACTTTTGGCCTACTAACAAATACCAGAATGAATTTAAATACAGGTAGCCATGACAAGAGGCCTGTGTTCTTCCAAAAGTGATTCAGTGTGTTCATCTCCTCCAAGTCTACAACATCAACTATCAACTCCAAACACAATACCAGATTTTTTGTTGCTTAAGTCATGCTCTGAGCTGCATGCTGTCACATGCAAATCATCTGCCTGGCCATTGCAGCTTCTTGGAACTGAGAAATGAAAGAATTTCTTACTGAAGATGCCTAGAGGAAAAATTGAAGTCCTTTCCATGAGCAATCTTGCTTATGAAAGCTAAAATGAATATTTGAAAGCCAATAGTTGGGACAAAAAGAAAAAGAAAAATCAGCCAACAAAATACAAATCTTGCTAATGAGTCCAATGTTTTGTATCTTCTGCTAAGGTCAAGATGGATAGTTAGCAAACAACACCCAGCTGTATCTTTCCTTCTTATCTAATCTAGGAGGAGCAATACCTCAGATGTCTCATTTTCTGTCTGAAATCTCCGGAATGAAGTCTAACTGGCTCATATACAACCCTAATAAGGTAATAATAGATGAAGACGAAATTTGAGGCAGGGTCTGATAACTTCATAGTGCTAGAAACTGAAGCAACGGTTCCATTTGGTTAAGATAGTCTTTAGAGTAGTAACTTTTTCATACTTCTCTTTGGATTCATTAAAATGGCTATGAGCACCTTTTGGCTTTCCAGAAGACTGAATTTCTTTCCAAGACTCCTATCTCAACAGTATGATATACAGTTGTCAATTTCAAGCCGGATTCCTTTAGTAAACGACTGGAAGGATTTCTGATGAACAGAGAAGCTGCATTTGTTTTGAACACTGGAGACATATCTTTATGATTAAATCAAACTGTTAAGTAAGATCATATCATCTCAATCATCTACTCTCTGTGATGACAGCCAATGTTATTGAGGGCTTAGAGTTCTGATTTCTGCACTCTTGATGTAAGAAACTTAAAGTCTGAAAAAAATCTTTCCTGCTATAATTTTTATATTTTTTAAGTATTGAAATAGCTCCTTGATAGCAGCAAAAACTATGGGTTAGGTTATTGACTTTACTGATAGAAAGAAAAGGTAACTTTCTTCCATCTGAATTTTACTTTCAACAAATATTCTAAAACCATTTATATGAATACTCTAGAATTAATAGAAGATACTTTTTTAAAAAATCTATGATGTGAGACTTAGAAACTAAGTTTTGTCTTGATTCTGCTACTGGAAGATTTTGCAGTTAGAATGGGGCACAAGGCTTTTGAGATTTTTGGATCACTCTTTAGAACAACATACAAAATCTTGGAAATTTTTCATCAAAGAAGGAGATCTAGAAGAAACGTTCCCCATTAATTTCTCATTTGAGGATTCCTAGAATTTTTTTCTAGAATTGTATATAGAAAATGCTTTGGTAATAGAGTATTAGAGAAACACAAGACATTAGGACTATAGATTCTATTTTTATCTAAGAGTGTTCTAGATATGGTATGCCGAAGTAATGAACTGCTTTTAGGTTCCTCTGTTTCTTTTATGGTTAAATGAATGGTACAGTGATGCCTAAATCTCTGCTAGGCCACATTAAAATTGTTTATCAGTTTTGCCTTTTAAAACAAAATATGCATTCCAAAATACCTAATATATAGCGTTTTTTTTGTTAGATGTGGTAAGAGAGTATGAAGTTTCTACATTGTTAATATACTAGTATAGTGATTTTAGGCTAGCCTGTTTGAAAAATGTTAATATTATTTTCATTGCTCAGTTGTATTTGTCTAGATTTTATGTAATTATTTTAAGAGAAAGTAGCTTTCAGGGAAGGGGGTATAAAGGGACTAAATGGTAATGGAAAAAAATACAATAAAGATTAAATTTTAAAAAGCAAGTAGCTTTTATTCAACTGGAAATAACTTGTTAATAATAAACTTCATGGGATCTAATTAATACCAGCAAAAATAACAAGTAAAATTTATATAAGGTGAAATTTGTCTTGGTAATCTGATTTCTGCTCTTCCTTTCTTTTATTACTATTAGATTATGTTGAACTAGGGAAAATTCTATTTGTATTGGTTGTTATGATGCTCTAGGATATTGAACTATTTGATTATGTAAATTTTGTTGCATTCTGTATATTTACCTGACCTAAAAGCCTATACCTTTATATTTAATTATGTAAAATTTACTCAAGATGTAAACTTAACTGTAGTATGTTTATGCATGCTTTAGACATAGAGAATTTTGGCCTTGGGATTCCCTTTTCTAAATCACCTTCACTGAATAGTTTTCTATCATTGCTTAATTGATACATTCTTATCATCTAATGGATTTGTTCACAAATGGTAAATAGACAGAATTCTCTATATCAAATATGAGCTATTTTCTCATAGGTGCTTTTCATTTAATTGAAGTTTATTCATTGATCCACTGAGTTAAGTTTGAGATGAAATCCATGTCTTGTTCCTTAAAATAAGTTGGCCATTTTCCTTAAGACAGAAAAGTCTTATAATAACTTTTTTAAGTTCAAAGACAAATTTTCTATTTTAATTTAACAAATTTCCTTTGAGCAAGTTTTATAGTACAATAAATACTGATGTGTTAGCTAGGCAGATTCTTTTTGGTTATTGTATAAAGGAATAAAATATAAAGACTAAATGCATTCACCAAAATATAGAGAGTTTTCAAAGGCATAATCTAAATAGAATCATGTATTTTTCTTTGGGAATTATGTGTTTCCTTCAGAAATAGGTGAAATTGTTTTGCCAGACTGTTATTTAATTTTCTTAGAAACTTATTCTCTGAAGAGTTAGACTAAAATCCTAAAGGCAAGTTGATGTTCTTACATGGTTTTGCATGTGTGTGGCTTTAAGTGAGGCAGTGGGATTTTTACAATTACACTCAGTTTTATGATTCTGAGTTGTCTCGTTGAGTTGAGGCTTTCCCTAAACCACTAGAAGCCGATTTGGTAGAAAGGTTTCTCTTTCAAGGTTATTGGGAGGGGTAGGAGTGGGGAATGGAACACATTTCATGGGTCTTTTTTGTTTTATCACATTGCAATGTATTGTCTTCCTGGCATTACAGATTCCAAAGTTGATTTTCAAAAATTTCTTACAGATGGAATTAGATCATTGAGCTAATTTCGTTTTAATTTTAGTCTAAACTGGTATAACTCCAAAGGCTGATTTCTCTTCTAGTATTTTATGCCCAAATGTTGACATCTTCTGTAATGTATTTATTACCACCAAATTATTTTAAAATACAACTTCCCAGAAAAAATTTATTGTTTTTATTAGACCAGGCAAATGATACTTTCCCATAGATATAAGGTATCTTTAGAATATGCTTAATGATACTGTAAAGCTCTGTGGTCTAGTTATTAAACTGTTAAGTATTTCTCTGTTCTTGTACACCCAGTTCATTTACATCTTGTTTGGGTGACTTGTCACAAAATAGCATTGGCATTCAAACAGTGAATATCTGTGTCATTTAGACTGGCCAATATCTGTATTATAGGCATCATGGCACATGCCAGTTTTTTGTAGTGTTACTGCTATTAAAATTAGTTTTCTGCAAATTAACCTGGGAAAAGAGAAGAAGTCATTAACAGGCTTTTCGATTGTGTTTAAGCCCTACCTATCATTTTACCAATTTTTGGTTTTCCACATCATCTCTGAAATACAACACAGTATTGATGATCAAACTTTGTATATAATTCCATTTTCTAATTATGACAGCAAATGGTATTTCTTAGAATTCATCTTTATAGACATTTAAAAATTTAAGTATGGTAATTCTACTTTTTGTATTAACTGCATTTTTAAAATCCAAGAATTTTAAAATCAAATGAATTTGAGTAGTGATGTGTTTCTGAAAATGGTTATACCACAGAGCTTTAATTTGATAACCATGAACTTTGAAAGCATTCCTGTTTAGTACTGAGGCAGTCTGTCCGGCAATGTAACAAACTATGTGGGCCCATCTCTGTTCATTTAAACACATTTATTGGTGAGTTGAGTCGTGTATTCTGAGCTTTTTATTTTTTCATTTTGTGTGGCTTTATTGGTTTGTTTCAGAAGGGTTACTAAATTATAACAAATTGTAAGGTTCTTGGCAAGTAAGTATTGCTCTGTGGCCAGAGTTGTGGAAAACCATGACTTAAAATTCTATCCTGGACTTAAAATTCTATCCTGGATAAATTCTTTGAGGGTAGAATTACAAATAGCTGGTAATTCCTGAAGTTTTCTGCTGAAGAACTTACTTGCCCACGTAGCAGAGATGATCTGCATATCCACAGAATTCCATTGGCAGTTTCTGCTTTTCCTTTGTGCACTGGAACATTCAAATAACAAACTCAAATAATTTATTGCTTTCCTTGGACTTTTTTAAGATTTGAAGTGTTAGAGCAATGTCATATTAAGTTCCTTTTAAGGTAAAAATAGCATTTTTGTGACATTTGATACAATATAACTTGAGAACCATTCCTTACTACTTTTTGTGATTATGTGAAATTTTCATATGGTAAAATCTCATTAAGTTGGATGTTCCTAACTATAATTTTGGCCTTCATCCTATATATAAAAATTGGAAAAAATTTTGCAGTTGATTCTGTAAACTGGAGTCTAAAATATCTGTTTATAGAAATAATTCTTTTAAAATATTTTTAGTTTTGGTACAGAGTGTGTGAGATATGATTTGTACTTATTAAGACTGATATGGTAAAACCATGAATTTATAAAATTTCCACATTAATGTGTGTATATATATATAGCACATGATTTCTTTGTAAAATTATTAATTAAATTTATTTAGCAAAACATGCATGCACACACACATACATTGTACTATGCCAGTAACTGAACTAGAACTTTTAACTAATGTAGACTGGCCTTTCCTCCAGAAATTCTGAATCAGTAACACTTGTAGTATATCATAAGGGATCTTCTTTGAGGGTAAATCTGCTTATTTGTTTAGTTGATGTGGTTTAACCATATTTTTGCTAGCAAGAATATTAGTTACTATTTATTATAAAAACAAAACTACTCCTATCATTCCCTCCCCCATTCTTTAAACTTTAAAGAATTATAGGGACTTTAATAAAATTGTTATTATTAAATTATTATTAAGGCATTTGAATTTAATTAAACTCAAAAATTTTCAGATAGGGACCAAGACCTTTAATTTGTTTCCGTTATAGAGACAGGGACAAAAGACCCTTCTCTTCCCCTCCCTAGCATTACAGATATGAAGCATATTCGGACCCCGAGGTTTAAGTGCTGAGGATTTGTCTTGCACAGAGGGATGGGGGGAGACTTGTCATGCCTTTGGGAGAGGTGGATCCTGACTTACTTCTGAGTCCTTGGATAATAGAGATGTAAATCAGTGTGGGGAATAGCACTGTCTGTATACTTGCAAAGGTACATATTTTTACATTGCCTGCAGGGTTGCCTGGGCACAAGGGAGACAGTCCTTTAGGAAACGTAACCTGAGAGTGAAGACATTTGCTTTGTTTGCCCGGCTGTTGTCTTATAGTTATAGCACGTAAATCTGTTGCTGCGTTGTTTGATTTGACATTCAACTTTCAAACATGTCTTTAGGAAAATTCTTAAATATTATGAAAGTTCCTAAATTTTTTGAAAATATGGGTTTTTTCCTTCAAATTGTTTTTTTCCTTCATCCATACAAATTCATATATAATTTATAGGAAGTTAAGTATGTATTGTAAAGGATTTTTTTAAAAAGATTTAAAAAAATTTAGATTTTACTGTTTCTTAGTCCTTGTATGTGTGTGCTTATCTTGTGCTTATCTTTTGCTTACCTTTTTTAGCAATTTAACATTTGGGTATTTCTGAAGTCTTGACTCTTTGTCTTTTCAGAATCTGTAGAAGAACAAGATGTTTCTGATAGCACTACAGAGCAGACAGAGGACACAGTAACAGATACAGAGCAGACAAATGAAGGGATTGAAAAAGCACCTGGCACAGAGGAACCAGAGGAGAAGCAAGAAGAGACCGAGAATGAGGAAACTTCAATGAATGAAGCCAAATCAGCAGTTACCAGAGCTGATTCTATTCCTAATCCTGAACTAAGTGGAGAATCTTTGATGACAATGTAGTAAATGCTTCCACGTGCCTTCAACTGGATATTTGTAGTTTTGTTGATGTCAGTTACTGCTTTTTAGGTGGTGCTTTTTTTTTTATATGCTTGATATCATTTGAATTCAGATTGCCTAGCTATTTCAATATGTCAGAGTTGTAGCTACTAAATATGAAAACTGAAAGCAAGTGATATCAGCGAAGTAAGATCCTTCTGAATGTACAAAGACCCACACTGTTTAGACAGCTTTTGGAAATTTTGTCCACTCTAAAAGCAAACAAACCTGATAGCATTCTTGTTTTCTGTATGTGTGCCCTGTAAATAATATCTATTTTGACATAGGAAGAACTTTGGGTAGGAATAAGCTCTAATAGTGTCTGTTTTAAGGAATGAACCTCAATTAAGATTTTTAATACTTCATCATTAAAAATTGATAGAATTTCTACTCTCAAGATGTTTGCCGGGGGGGGAATGTCTATTTAGGCATTTACATTAAGCAGTATGAGAGTTTTAACTATGACTAGGCATTGGTACGAATTCTTGGTAAAAATGCAGTTGAGTCAAGTGCAGTGGTTTTTTTTTTTTTGATGTCTCTTATTTTGCAGCTGGGCCAAAGGCACATAATGTATATAATTAGCTTATGTTTACATATAACATATAGGAAATATTTCTGCCCTTGACTGTACTTGAATTCTGAGCATTATTTATACTTGTAAAATAATGATGATATTATAAGTGAATTTTGTGCTCTTGTGTGTATTTTGTTAAGGAAAATAAAGGTGATCTGGCAGTGATTTCTTTTTATTTTTACATTTACTTTAAAAATTTTTTGTAAGTGTATTTTATTAATTATACTATTACAGTTGTCCCAGTTTTTTCTCCCCTTTCTCCCCCTCCACCCTGCATACCCCCCATGCTCCAACATTGCCCCTTCCCCTTAGTTCATGTCCATAGGTTGTATATATAAGTTCTTTGGCTTCTCCATTTCCTATAGTATTCTTAACCTCCTCCTGTCTATTTTAGGCCTACCGATTATGCTTCTTATTCCCTGTACCCTTGCCCCCTCATTCTCCCCCTCACCCTCCCCACTGATAACCCTCTATATGATCTCCATTTCTGTGATTCTGTTCTTCTTCTAGTTGTTTGCTTAGATTTTGTTTTTGTTTTTTTAGGTTCAGATATTGATGGTTGTGAGTTTGTTGTCATTTTACTGTTCATAGTTTTGATCTTCTTTTTCTTAGATAAGTCCCTTTAACATTTCATATAATAAGGGCTTGGTGATGATGAACTCCTTGAACTTGACCTTATCTGGGGAGCACTTAATGTGCCCTTCCATTCTAAATGAAAGCTTTGCTGGATAGAGTAATTTTGGATGTAGGTCCTTGCCTTTCATGACTTGGAACACTTCCTTCTAGTCCCTTCTTGCCTGTAAGGTTTCTTTTGAAAAATCAGCTGATAGTCTTATGGGCAATCCTTTGTAGGTAATTCTCTCCTTTCCTCTTGCTGCTTTTAAGATTCTCTCCTTATCTTTAATCTTGGGTAACTTAATTATGATGTGTCTTGGTGTATTTCTTCTCAGATCCAATTCCTTTGGTACTCTCTGAGCATCCTGGACTTGCATATCTATTTCTTTTTGCCAGATTAGGTAAGTTTTCTTTCATTATTTGTTCAAATAAGTTTTTAATTTCTTGGTCTTCCTCTTCTTCTGGCACCCCTATGATTTGGATATTGGAATGCTTAAAGTTGTCCCAGAGGTTCCTCAGCCTCTCCTCATTTATTTGAATTCATGTTTCTTCATCCTGTTCTGGTTGGATATTTATTTCTTCCTTTTGTTCCAAATCATTGATCTGAGTCCCGGTTTCCTTCCCATCACTGTTGGTTCCCTGTATATTTTGCTTTATTTCGCCTTCTATTGCCATCACTTCTTCCTTCATTTTGTGACCGAATTCAGTCATTTCTTTGAGCATCCTGATTACCAGTGTTTTTAACTCTGCATCTCCTATGTTGTCTATTTCCTCATCACTTAGTTCTTTTTCTGAAGCTTTGATCTTTCTTTCATTTGGGCCATGTTTCTTTGTCTCAGCTACCTGTTACCTTGTAATGGGTGGAGTCTTAGGTACTCATCAGGGTGGGGCAACCCTCATCACTGTGTTGTGGCGTTGTGTATGGGGGAGGGGTCGGAGGGAACAGTGCCACTTGCTGTCTTGCTTGGCTCTCACCCCACTTTTCGTCACTTCCCCCACTTCCCATCATTTTTCCCACTTCCCACAAGTGGATTGTGCCCTTTCAGATGCTGATTCCTGAGTTGGTGGGTTTGTGTATGTTCTAGGATGCTGTGGGTCTCTCCAACAAATTCTCCTATGAGGCCAAGAGTTTCTCCCATTCCCTCAATTCCCACAGGTTTTTACAGCCAGAGGTTTTGAGGCTTTATTTCCTTGAACTGGAACCCCAGGTTACGTGCTTTGCCTAGCTCCCCAGTTGTTCTCCCAGCTTATCTGCATGTGAATGTGGGAAGTCATGTCTGCTAGCTGCTGCCTTGCCTGCCCCAGTCCCTTTTTTTGTTAAAAAATCTAGACTTCTTCAGACAGAATCTTGGTGAATGACTTAGCTACCTGAAAAATCTTAGTAGGAAGAGCTCAAAATACAGTAAATCTATAGATACTGCTGAGGGAAAATTATGATGCTTTTATGGGGATTTGTTACCTTTTGAATTCAGAGAAGTAGTGACAATTGGAGATTCTAATCAGATTTGGTTTCTCTGATTCAGGAAAACCATAAGCTATCTGTAATTTTTTATTTTGAGAGATATATAAGTTTTGTGAGAAAAAGCAGTTTGTAACTGGTAGTTCATTGGATTCAATGTGTATTAAAGATTTACTGGAGTCCTGGCTGGTGTGGCTCAGTGGTTGAGCATTGGCCTGCAAACCAAAGGGTAGCCTGTTTGATTCCCAGTCAGGGCACATGCCTGGGTTGCCGACCAGGGCCCCAGTGGGGGACATGTGAGAGGCAACCACATATTAATGTTTCTCTCTCCCTCTTCCTCCCTTCCCTTCTTTAAAAAATAAATAAATAAAATCTTAAAAAGATTTACTGGGAATAACTTTGACCAGAATGGTAATTCTTGGGCCTTAAATACAGTGTAGTTATGTTTTCTGTCTTTCTTTTACCTCTATTCTCCATTATTAAAAAAACTGAATTCAAGGTATTTTGAGAAAAGGAGGAATATATACATATACGAATGGTGTATATGGCCAATACTTCTAAGTTGTACAGTTTATTAAAAAATTAATAAAATTACATTTTTATTTAAAATTTATCTTCATGCTTATTAAATCTTATATCTTGTAGGTATTTTTAAGAAACACTGTCTGTTAATAGTCTGAAGCATCGCAGTGTAGTGATCAGAGTATTCAAGATTACAAAAGTGGGCTTAAATTCCAGCTCTGAAGTCTTGAGTGAGTCACCTGATCTCTGAGACTGTTTTTTCATTTATAAAATGGGAAGAACAATACCTATTTTGGAGGTATGAGGATGACTGAAAATAATTTATGTAATGTGCCTACTTCACTGCCTGACAATTAATAGATATTAAGTAAATGGCAGTATTTTATATTATTGATAACCTTGTGATATGTGAAAGGGCCATAAATTCTTCCTCTTACAGATAAGGAAATGAAAAAAATTATATGAGCATTTAATTCAGTGTCTCAGAATCAAGCCAATGTATTCTGCATCAACTTATCTATCATATACATGTATATAACTATATGGATTAAGAACATAGGAATTTAAAACTAAGGGATATAGGCTCTATGGAATATCACCTTTTTTATGAATTTCATCAGGTTTTAGTAACACTGTGCTGATTTTTCTTGTTATAAAACATTCAAATTCTGGTACACAATTCTTGAAAATACCCCAGAGAAATATAATTTGGTGATAGAATCAAGCAAATATTATGAGAATTATCTTTGAGAGAAATATGGAAGGCTAAAAGGGGATTAGTAAAATTGATGTAACAAGTCATATGCCATAATCATATAGTTCTGATATTATTGTAATAAACAGTTAATGGCTGAAAGAGTGGTGAAATGTTCTATTTCTGATTATTAAGGCTAGTATATACAAAGAAAAGCAAACAGCTAAGCTCTATTAGCTTAGAGTGACCTTAACTTCCTTATTTACATGTCTAACAGGTCATCATCTAAACTTTTCTCACTGTGCTCTCAGCATAATTGACAAAACATGATCTGGCTTCTCTCTATTCCTCCTCCACCAATATGCTAATAGTGTCAAAGAGTTCTTTCAATTTTCTGACCATTCTAGCCCTTTCCTGTTTCAAGTCTCAGTTTAAATCTTCCCTCTTCAGAGAGATGCCCTCCCAAACTCCCTATCTAAAGTGGCCTATATAAAGTACTTTTTACTCCCTATTATGTCACTTTAATCTCTACTATTCCAAATAAAATAAGTATTTTGTTGACTAGTTTATCTTCACAACATCAAATCTGTGTGTGCAGGGCTCTCATTTTTTGTATTTACTACGGCATCGCCACGGCCTAGCACAGTGCTTGACACATACTTATTCTGTGAGTGAAGAATTTGTTGCTAGATCAGTGAAAGCTCTCAGTCCTTATTTCACTGCTTCGAAGTATTGACATTGCTGAGCACTTCCCTCTTTTTGAAACACGTTTTTTCCTTTTGAATTTCGAGTTCTCACACTATTCTCATTTCTCAGCCCCCTCTTTTTCTCAGTGTCTTTTGCAGGTTTTTCTTTGCCTGCCCATCCTTTAGATGTTGTTCCATAGTTTCTACCTACTGTCAGCACTTCTTCATTCTACGTACCCTTTCGAGGCTCTCATCAACCTCCATGGACGTAATTTCCATCTGTCGCTCTTGATTCGCCCACCTCTAGCCTTGATCTGTTTCCTTCACTTCAGAGCACTATATTCACCTGCCTGCTGGAATGTCTCTCATAATCAATATATTAAAGAATGAACACTATCTTCTCCTTCAAACCTTCAAAAGTTTCAACCCCCCTGTGTTGCTCATCTCATCAAATAGAGCCATTATTCAAGCCAGAAACTAGAGTCTGTCTAGTTCCTTTCCCCTTTATCTTTTATCTTAACTCAATTTCTGTCTTGTAAACATCTTCCAGTTATTGTTCTCATTTCTCTGTGCCATTAACAATATATTAATAATAAACATTTGCATTCTTACTCTGTGCTGAGCAACATGCTATTTACATGTGTACTTTTATTTGTTCTTTGGCAATAACCCTGTGAAGACTTTTATCTGGATTATAGAAGAGAAAGCTGAGGTGTAGAGAGAGTAAGCAAGTTGGTAAGTAGAAAATCTGGGATTTAAATGCAGGTAAATGACTTCAGAAGTCTTGCTATTAATTACTGTTGTACCGCTTTCTAACTCAGGCCTTTATTGTTTCAAACTGTCTCTTAACTGGTTTTCCTGCCTCCAGTCTTGGCCCTTGTGATCTGTTCTGTGCTCTGTAGACTGAATGAGTTTTCAAAATTAGAAATTAAATTATACCACCACACCATTGCTTAAGCCCTTTAAAGATTCCTCTTTGGTTTTGGGAAGAGGTCTAAATTTACTGACATGGCCGACAAAGCCTGTGTCATTTTGCTACTAATTACCTGTGGCATTTCTCACCACAAACTACTGCCACTGTCCCCTGCTGCCTCCCTGCACACTTTTAATGTAGTTATACTAATGTTTTCTGTGGTTGGCATATGCAAACTTTTTCTAATCCCCAACCTCCTTATGTCTTTCTCCTCTCTACCTGCAGTATCCCCCCACTCACATAGGCACAGGGACACTCACTAAATAGTTGTTACACTGAAGAAGTTCCAGTTAGAACTCATGTTTGGGTATTTTGCTTGTTGTTAAATCACATTTTTTATTCTTGAAATTGGTCTTTCTCATTTTATGCCTTAGACATAGTCACTATTGTTAGGGAGTACATAACTGAATCAGGAGAGGTATAGCTTCCTGTGTGGGTTGTGGGGGGAGACTTTAATTAACTAATAATATTTATTTAATACTCTGTGATGAATGCCAAATGTCAGATGACTGAAAGCTAAATGACTTACAAAAGATCGTAGGGATAACTAGCATGTCAGATAAGCCAGAGCTTCAGATCTCAACTCTTCGTGCAAGACACTTTATATTGAAATGCCAATTTTACCCTCCAGTCAATACTGATGCTAAAAATTACTTTAAAAATGTAACATGTTTACTTCTATTTCCAGCTGATGGCAACTACTTAACTCTCTTAAAACTTAAAAAAGGTTTTTCTTATAATACTGCTTTACAAAATTACAATACTACCTGTTGGATTATGTGCAAATCAGTTGAAGGGTCAAAGAATGGTGATAACTTGTGGATGTATTTTGAAACAATCATGGAAGAACAGAGATGCTGTAGGAAATTGGAAGAAAATGTGGTGTTATCTGATACAACTTTTTTGTAAGAAACATATGAGGTTTAAATATAGTTCATGAGCTACCAAAGAGCTATTAAAAATCAAGTACTTATGTAAAGATGAAGCAAGACAGAGATGGTTGTGAGTTGATGGTTTGCCAAATCTTAATTTGTACTTTGACTTGTTTCAAAATTATTAGATATAAATGTATTAAGTCCATCCAGTTAATAAATGAATATATTTAGGTTCTAAGCTTAGGTAAATAAATATATAAAAATAGAAAAGTTCTTTTATTAGAATGTAAACAGAATAAAAAAGCGAGTACAGAATGAAAATCTAATTAAATTGTATCAATCTATAAACTATTGTCTCAGTCTAATTTCTTTCCTCTTTAGAAACCACATGTTATGCTTTGATACTATTGAAAATGCCTTTTTAGAAATTGTTGCATTTACTGGATAGTAGGTGTCCCCCAATCGCTCTTATTCAGTTTGCCTTTTCAATGCCATTTACTTTCCCATTCTTTCTCCTCCGGGGTCCTGTTGTGTGTGGTTTAATTTATGCTGCTCAGGGGCTTTATTTTTATTATATTTTCTTAAATTTTATTTATTTATTTTTAGACAGAGGGGAAGGGAGGGAGGAAGAGAGGGAGAGAAACATCAATGTGTGGTTGCCTCTAGCACACCACTACCCGGGACCCCCTGGACCTGGCCCACAACCCAGGCATATGCCTTGACTGGGACTCGAACCAGCAACCCTTTGGTTTGCAGGCTGGTGCTCAATCCACTGAGCCACACCAGCCAGGGCTGCTCAGGGGCTTTAGAAGAAAACACTATCCACTTAAATGGTTCTATATTTTTTGATGTTTTTTAAAAACTAGATTTTTCTGTTTTATGTATTTTTCTCTAGGTTTTTAAAAAACATTTATACCATCCTTTTTCTTTGGCAGCAAACTTGATAGAAGTTGGAAGCACTCTGAGAAGATTAAAAAGTGTTCTCAAAAATCTCCCTCATAAATTAGTTTTTTAAGTTCTTATTCCAGGATTATACAACAATAGGCCAAATTTTCAGCTGCCAAAGACTTTTACCAGATCCCTGGCACTTGGTTTAGGAAAACTGGGAAAAATAATTTGTTTTTGTGAAAATAAATATTTCTAGTTAGTCTGATTTTGACGGGTGAAGAAAGTGAGGAATTAAATGAACATTTTTTGAATGCTACTCTTGGTCAGGCACTGTGCTCTAGGTACTCTGGTACATCCTCTGTAGTTCTCACAACAGCCATGGAGGTGATGGAATCCCACCGAGCAGGGAACAGGTGTGGATACATGAATGAGCCTGAACTGTTGGGGCGAGGAGGGGGCTGGACGAAAGAAGGTGAAGGGATTTAAACACACACACACACACACACACACACACACACACACACACACACAACACAAAGACACAGACAACAGTGTGGTGCTAGCCAGAGGGAAAGGGGGGTAGGGGAGGCGGAGGTGGGCCAAGGGGAGTTGACTATGGACAGAGACTTTGCTTGGGTGGTGGGTGCACGATGCAGTGTGCAGATGGTGCTTTGTTGAGCTGTAGGCTTGAAACCTGTGTGGTTTTGTGAACCAGCGTCACCCCACTAGATTCATAAAAAAATCAAGACCTCTTAATTTATTGATATTGTAAATGAAATTGGAACCTAAAATCTTGAAGTCCTTGTCTGTTTCACTACTTATGAGCTCTCTGCTTTGGTAGCTCCAAAAAATAGACTAATGTTCTTTTGGGCTTCTCATACTTTTGTGATAACTCAAGTGTTACTTCATCAGCCTTCTCTCAGCCGAACATTTGTCAGACTCTCCACTCATACACTCTTCCCTTGAAATTCTTTCATAATATGAAGGCAGGGCCATATCTGTTTTTATTCATCATTACATTCCTAGTGTCTGGCCTATAGGAAACAAATGATCTGTTGAATAGGTAGTATGCATGCACGTGCACACTCACACAGAATGGGAAATACTGCTGTAGTCCTAGTGCAGATTTTATAGTTTGAGGAACTTTGCAAATCTCAAATTAGTTGAATTATTCAGTAGGGAAAGGGCCAGATAACTTTTTACTCACAATTTAGGTAAATTCCAGTTGAGTCCTTTGTCTTCTTTCTTATTTTGATCCATTGTTCACATTGCTGTTAGACTTTGTCTAAAACACACATTTTTCAAAATATTCTAAGGCTCATTTGTGGATTGCTGACTCCTTAGGTGGTATGTAAGAATGCCCTTCAGAAATTAAATTACTTTTCCAGATCTCTCTACCACTACTCCCCCTCATGCTCTGATCAAAGATACTTCATGCTTCTGAGAGATGCTTGGCACTGGCCTTGTATGATGCTATTCTTGTTAAATTCACACACCTTTAAGTCCTAGCTTTATCTGTAATCTTCCGAGTGACATCTTTTTCAGCTTACCTACGCAGGTATTTACTCTTGGTTCCCCTTGTACTTTATAAACTATATGTAACTTGTAGTGCTCTGACCTCTTGGTATTGTCAGCCTCCCTCATTTGACTGTACACACTGAAGTAAGGCCATGTTTTTCAGTTTTTATTTTTCCCTTCTCTCCTCAAACAACACTGTGGCAGACCCTTCTGCATGGCGTGGGCCCAGCTCCCACTTGAGAATGCACAGGACCCATGCCCACAGATAGGTTCTCTCGTGGATAATCTGATTTTCAATATACCTAAGCTGCTTTTTGCCGAAAACTCCCTCACCCTGCAAATGCTTACTGTAACCTCCTAAAATCTATGGTAAACCTTGCAGGGACCAGTGTAACCAGCTCAACCACTTTTGCCTTTTCATTTGCTACTATCCTTCTTCTGTGATGTGATTAGGGGCATTGGCTCCTTAGTTGTAACCAGGGCACAGTGAGTGAGGACCATCTTGTAATGAGGAGAGATGGAATAAAGGCCTGTCATGGCAGAGGCTGCAGCTTTTGCTCCCCTTGAGAGAAAAGCCACGCTGTCGTCCTTTTTCCTCCACCAGACTCGGTAGTCTGTGTGTGTGTTTTATTTCATCCATAATGACGTGGACACTGCTGGCCGGTGTCTGCATTAGCTGGTGCCCCAGAACAGGGACTCAGAGGCCACGACTCCCTGTCATTATGGACAACACACCAACTTGGTGGGAGTACGTGCGCATCAGCCCAGGTAAGGGCCGATGACCCCGAGTGCTTTTCGGGAATGTCGTAGGGTGTGTTGGATTCAGAGGAATAGGATTTTCTTCCCAGGTGCTCTATCTCGTGACTGCTTTGCAACTCTATGTTCTTTAGTAAGCAAAAGCTTTGCTCCCTCTCCCAGGCTTTTGCCGGAAGGCAACCTCAACCAAGTTCTGGGCTTGGGAGAAAGAGCAAAGATTTTCCCTTTAATCAGCTTTAAAAACATCAACTAGTTACAGGACAGTTTATAAGCATCTCAGCAAATTTTTCTTTTAAGCCGTGTCTTGCGGCCCATTAAAAAAATTTCTTTGAAGGTTTCTGTGGACCTCAGCCACAGGGAATGGGCTCTCTAAGGACAAGAGCAATGTTTTAGGTTCAGCAGCATCTTGGAGCTGCTGATTTTCTCCCAGATAACGGATCTTTACGTTTTGGAAGTATGGAAGGGAAGGAACCGACAGGCGCTAGCTAGGCCCTTCTCTCGCGGTTTGAGCCAGCTGCAGTTAGCCTCATGACGCATGTGGCCTGGGGTGGCATGGGGTTCCGCACCCGCCTTGGGGCTGGCTCCCACTGAGGCTGAGTCACGCGGGCCCCGCCGCACCTGGGGACTCGTGCCCTCGGTGGTGACCTGCGGGACGCCGCGGAGGCACCCACCATTGGGTAGGTCTCTTTGCCAGACCAAGCAGCTGCACAAAGAAGAGATTGGTTTTCCTAGCCTGTTTCTCTCCCCTGTCCGGTGTGCGCTGGTGGAGACCTTCCCTGCCCCCGGACACACTGGTGCACTTGCAACCATTAAAAAAGAAAAACCAAACAGTAAATATATTTGCCAATAAAGAAAAAACTTTCTGAGAGTTGTGAATGTGTTCATAAATTTGTCAACCTAAAGCACGCTATAAGTGGGATAGGGGGTGACATGTGTTAAAAAATATTAAAAATCCTCCTTGTTTATGCCAGAGCCGTAACCTTTATTGTAAAAATGAAATATAGGTATATTGTCTTCCGTGTAAAACTAGTCCTTTTCCGCAGAAGACAAAGTATCATTTTTTAACTCAGTACTTGTAAACACTGATTGTTTCCTTGGGTAAGAATTGGCTATTCTCCAGCAGGAAATGGTTTAATTATTTGAGTCAGAAAAGGTCCTTGGTGCGCAACCATTTTTTGTCTAAAACATATTTTTTCAGAGACCTGCCCCCACTCCTATCTTTCCCACTCTCCTTGAAAACTGTGAACGCATTGCAGCCTGCAGAAACAGAAGGGGGAGTCATGAGTCCTTCCCCCCCAAATTTGATTATGTTAGCCATGTTTACCTATAATTTTCTAAATTGTGATGTATCACATTGTTTTCCAATTGAGAAACATTTTCAGAAGAAATAGCCAAAGTCATCTTATCCTCAGGTTTTATATAGAGATTTGCTGGGAGATGGCTCTTGGCAAGGCCCTGTAGATCATTTAACTCGGAGAAGAGGGTGTGTGTGTTTGTTTCCATCCCTACAGGTCCTGCCTGGCTACCAGCCAAAAGAGTAAAGCCTTATCGTGAGTGGGACAGACACCAAGCTCTGCTACCTGGAGCTGAGAACCAATTGACTGACAGACCAGATGGCCCAGCTGACCCTGAACAGCCAGAAGGAAAACCGACCCTTACACCATCACCCATGGGCCTGGGTCTGCCAACGGAGGAGGATAGGACCTGCCCCAATGACAGGGGCCGAGGCTCAGGTGCCTCCTGCAGAGAGCAACAACCCCTCAGTGCCCCATAAAGTCCAATGGTTGAACCCTAAAAACTGTTTCAATGGACTGAACTTACAAGGTTGGGTCCTAGCAGCCCTTGCATCCCCACTTTGTCTTAATCCTTATTTGTGCTTTATGATATATATAAAGGTTGTTTTCTTAAGCTTGCATTGGGGAACAGCAAATAGTAAGTTTCATAGGCTTAACAGCTGCAATAGCATTTACAAACGAAAAAGTGGGGAGATTAGATGTTGGGAACTGTCCTGCCTGGTCTCAGAGGCTGTAACCCCTCATGGCTGGGCTGAATAAGAGCCCAAGAGACCTGCTTCATCTTGGTCTGTTCTGCCATGAAGACCTGAGCCACTAAGGAGACAGAGCTGATCTCCCTGGCAGGAGTGCCGCTTCTGCTTCATCCATATCTGGCATCCAATGCTTGGTCAGTTAGCCAATGACAGGTAAGATTCCCTCAAGGGAGGGGTTGCCTAAGCCAGGCACAACCACGTGGAAGGCCCTCAAGAAAGGACTGTGGGGTGGGGGGGCGGGGGCACAGCAAAAAGAGCGTGATGGATCCTCACCCCCGGCTATCTGGACTTAGCCTGAGTCCTCATTCCTCTGCAAGAAAGCTCCACCTAAGCCTGTAACAATGCCAGAGGTGGGTGCAGCCCTGTGCTGGAAAGGGTAGGTTCCCCGGGG
>PVKU01001052.1:0-349594 GCA_004027475.1 Anoura caudifer | reverse complement strand
GGCGCAGCATGTTCCAGCCGGCGCCCAAGCGCTGTTTCACCATCGAGTCGCTGGTGGCCAAGGACAGTCCCCTGCCCGCCTCGCGCTCTGAGGACCCCATTCGTCCCGCGGCGCTCAGCTACGCTAACTCCAGCCCCATAAACCCGTTCCTCAACGGCTTCCACTCGGCGGCCGCCGCCGCCGCGGCCGGCAGGGGCGTCTACTCCAACCCGGACTTGGTGTTCGCCGAGGCGGTCTCACACCCGCCCAACCCCGCGGTGCCAGTGCACCCGGTGCCGCCGCCGCACGCCCTGGCCGCCCACCCCCTGCCCTCCTCGCACTCGCCACACCCCCTCTTCGCCTCGCAGCAGCGGGACCCGTCTACCTTCTACCCCTGGCTCATCCATCGTTACCGATATCTGGGCCATCGCTTCCAAGGTACGTGCCACGTCGCGGGGCTGGCAGCACGCCGCATCCCGCATGCCCTGGGCCTGCTCGGGGTGGGCGCTTGGCAAGCCTGGCCGGAGGTTCCTCCTGCTGGCAGGCCGCACACTCTATTCGTAAATTGGGCGGCAAGGGGCCGGGCGTGCTGTTGGTCCCCAGCTTCCGAAGCTGTGGCCAGTTTGGGGGCTGGCCTGCGGCCGAAAGTTGTCTCCGAGTGCTCTCGGGTTGCCGACAAGGCAGCGTAGGAGTCCCGGAGCCCGCGGGATCCCCAGTCTCCTCTACCTCTTCTCCGCGCTGCCCTCCGCGCCTCGGCTCCGAGGGTCCAGGACCCGGCCCAGCCTCCAAGTTTACCTTCAACTGCGTTCGACACTGTTCGCCGCCCACTCCGCGCCCCTTTAGCCGAGACCCGTGACTTCTCCGGCTACCACATTCTTGCCGCGGCGATAGTCTCGCGCGCCCGGGGCAAAATCGGGGGGTTTGTTTTTTCCTGATTTTTGGAGGCTCGGGAGAGGCGAGAACCCACGCGGGTTGAAACCTCGGAGGCTCGGCACATTCGATTTGGGGCGCGCAGCGGCAGCGTTGGGAAGACAGGTTCAGTCTGGTTTGGTTTTTTATTTATTTTTCTTTTGAGAGAAATGAATCGAGTCGGGAGAAAGGCTGGAGAAGATTCTATTTGGGTATTTTCCTTTCTTGCTATTTTTTGGTTTGTTTGTTTTTTCTCTGTGTGGGGGTGGGAGGAAAGTTAAAACTCCAGAGAAAGAGGCAAGTAATTAGTTGAGCGATCGGAGCCGGGAAAAGTCTTACCTCCCGCGGCAGCCGATCAATACTCAGCGGCTTGTCTATTCATTAACCCTTTGCATTCCTGCTAGAGCCGAGAATCGGGTAGATGCTAACCCGCCTCTAATTAAAAAAAAAAAAAAAAAAACAAACACAAAACAAAACAACCGTTCGTCTGTATCCCCTGACTTGATTTGCCTCCATTACAGCCTGAACTGTAGGTTAGTTTTTCTTTGTTTGGGCTTTGAGTGAATCTGTTTCCCATCCTGATGAGTGTACCCGAAACTCTTTGGCTTTGCTCGCAAAGTTTAGGGCTCCTTTTCCTTATTCTCTTCTAGCCACGCTCTTGGTCCCCGCACCAGGCCCGGAGTAGCCCGGGTCTTCCCAGGCCGCGGATAGCCCAATCAGGCGCCCGCAGCTTGCTAACCTACGGGTTTCGATCCCTTCGCTCGCGCCTCCCAGTTCTCTGGAGCCGGACAGCGGGGGAGCCGGGTCCTCGTGAGACAGAGGCAGCAGAAGGGAGGCACACCCGCCAGAGAGATTTAGGTCCCAGCCAGGCTGTGAAGACACTCCCGTCCTCTGCAGTTTCCAGAGGGGAAAAACGTAAATACATAATTAAAAAATAAGTCCTCGAGAAAACCCTGGATATCGGTCCGCCGCCTTTACACTCAGATCAAAGTGCCCCGAGAGGTTAAAAAGAGAAAGCCGTTTCTTTGGGTCGTGGACTCCAATTCCCGGGCCTGTTCTTGCCTCGCCCTTCTCTGCCCAGGGCGCCCCGCGTGGAGGTGGGGAGGCCTGCGCACTAGGGCAGCTGAGAAGTCCGCGGAGGTCAGGAGCCTGGGGACTGGCCCCGCAGAGGCAGCTTCGGGTTCGGGGCCGCACAGCTAGAGCTCGGGGGTCCGGGCTGGGCAGCTGGCCCGGCATCCTCTTCGTGCGACTCCAGAGGGTCGTCCCCAGCCCCACCAGGCCGAGGCGCAGAGGCTAAGCAAAGGCCCTGAACGCGATGTCCCACCAGCCCGGCTCCTAAGAAGCGCGCCGCCCCAGCCAGGTCTGTCCCCTCTAACGGGACTTCTGCTATGTCCCCCGCAGGGAATGACACAAGCCCCGAGAGCTTCCTTTTGCACAACGCGCTGGCCCGAAAGCCGAAGCGGATCCGAACCGCCTTTTCCCCGTCCCAGCTTCTGAGGCTGGAACACGCCTTCGAGAAAAACCACTACGTGGTGGGCGCCGAGAGAAAGCAGCTGGCGCACAGCCTCAGCCTCACGGAAACTCAGGTGAGCCGGGCCCAGGCGCAGCGACCCCATCCCAAACTTCTGGACCCAAGCAGCTGGTCTGCAAGTGCGGAGCTCAGAGAGGGCCTTCAGCAGCAAAGAGCCCGAGAGCTGGTTCCACGCCCCCTTGCTCAGGATGTGTTTCAAGGTGCCAGGCTTCTTTGGTCTCCACAAGGAACTGCAGGAGGCTATCCGCCCCAGGCTTTGGGTGCGGGTCAAGGGGACGGGCTGGGTCGCTCCTGCTGTCGGCTGGGTATGCCTTGCAGCTACTGGCTAAGTCACTTTTGCACTTTTGGTGAAACTTTTGGTGAGAGTGTAGGGACACGGCTGGAGTCCAGGAAGAGGGGGAGAGCAGTGGGGTGTTGGCATGTCGGGTGTCTAAGCTGGAGAAGTCTGGAAACTAGTTAAAGGCAAGTTTTGTGTGACCACACGCCCGTGCTCATACCACTTAGTCCTTTGGAAGGGATCTGAGAGTCAGAAGGCGGAAGCCATGAATCCTGGGTGCGTCCCTACATCAGAGAAACAGAGTTGGAAGGCTACTAAGAAGGGCTGCTTCTGGGAACAGACCCTTCCTTCGCCTAGAGTTCCTGAGGCGGGCCTGGCTTCCGCCTGCTCCGGGCCGGGAGGCGATTTAGGGCTACAGTAGGCGCTACTGTATGCGGAGCGGCAGGGCGGGGTCAGAGTTCCCAGCAAACAGTAACGTTTTCGTGAAGATTAAGTTGTAACACTTTTTCTGGGAGGCGCAAAGAGGTCGAGGCTTTGTTTTAAAACGTCCCCCCCCCCCCCGCCCCGACATAACTGAGGAGGGCCCCGCGGGTTGGTGCGCGGCCGGCACAAGGCGCGGCCCCGGCTGATTTCTCCTGGAGAGTCGAGGCGGCGGTGGTCTTTGTCCGCCTCGCTGCCCACGCTGCCTGCAGTCTTTGTGTGCGTGTCAAGCCCCGAGCGCAGGGGCGCGCGCCTTGGGCGAGCGCCGGGGAGAAATGAACCGTCCTCCCCCTCAATTAGCAAACTCAAAGCAAATTAAACTCAGCCTTGTTCCAGCTCTGTTTTTTCATGGGGCACTTGGGGGGATTGGGCGTGCGGGGAAAGCAAGCTGGGACATGGGCTGGACTCTCAAAGGAGGGAGTGGAGGGGACCTCCGCGGCCGGTGGTGGTGCTATCAGGATAGGACAGGTCTGCGGGCATGAGAGGTGCAGCCACCACCGTTTATTTCCCTTCCCTGCATCTCGCTGGTGGAAAAGCTTGGACAGTGTCACTGTCTGGTCTGCTCTGTGATTGGGGACCCTCCACCCAGCTTCCCTAGAGGGCTGTGGGGATTTCAGCTGAGTGAGTCCCTTGCCTCATTGATCCCCAGACCTCTAGCAGCTGCTCTGCAGGGGCCAGGCTGCCAGAGGAGCCCTGGCAGGAAGCGATGTGGCCAGGGTAGGAGCTTGGCCCAGTCCGGCCCTGCAACTGGTCAGGGGGGAGCAAGGAGTCTCTTCCTCTCTTGTCTCCCTTTCCTCAGTTCCTTTCTTTCCCTTTTTTCCCCTGGAGGTCTTTCAGAAGCTTTCACTTTTGAGCCTCTTTTCCTAACTGCAGTGGAATAGCTGGGTTGGTCCCTAGGCTTCCGCACCCCGTGTCCCCCCTGGCTTCCTCCGACACTCCCTACCACCCACTCTTGCTCACCTGCAAGAATCCTGGGCAAGGAGAAGGAAGCTCAGGCAAATCTGGACTGCCTACCCAGGGCCCAGGCCTGCAGAGGAGGCGCTATATTTAGGCAGTGCTGCGGAAACCGACAGAAAATAGAAAGCACATTGGGCCCTGCAGGAAGCTGCAGCAGCTGGAGTAAGGTCTTTGCCGCACTGGCTAAGTCGAGGAGTTAGGGACATGTCTCTTATTTTTCTTTACTTATTATTTTTATGGGGGTGTTTCTCATGCTTTGCAAGGCTTTTGCTCTCAGCGGAATGTAGGTGTCCTGTGCAGGGCCAGGTGAGAAGGGCTCTCTGTGCACTCTGGGCCCTTGCCGGGGAAAGTGACTCTGGAGGGCCAGGGCAGGGAGCCAGGCTTCCCACCCACCCTGCTCCCTGCAGGAAGGCCACGCAGAGGCTGGCTTGAGGACACGCGCTGGGGGACCGGACCTTCTGTTTCAGACGGAGTCTGAGCCGGGCAAAGGCAGAAGAGACAGGAGGGCGCTGTGGAGGAACTAATGCGCCCCTTCTGCCTTTGGCCCGCAGGTAAAAGTATGGTTTCAGAACCGAAGGACCAAGTTCAAAAGACAGAAGCTGGAGGAAGAAGGCTCAGATTCCCAACAAAAGAAAAAAGGGACGCATCATATTAACCGGTGGAGAATCGCCACCAAGCAGGCGAGTCCCGAGGAAATAGATGTAACCTCAGACGATTAAAAACACAAACCGAACCCCACAGAAACGGACTACACGGAGCAAAACAGACAGGGAGAGGAGGGGAAGAAGGGAAGAAAAAGAAACACCCTGCAAAACAAAAACAAACCGCACACACACATTCACCGAGAGAATGGGAGAGGGAATCAGAGAGACAGCAGCGGAGCGACGCAGACTTTGGGCGGCGAGTGCGCAGGGTCCGGATCGATTGGAGGGCGCGCTGAGAAGGCAGAGGACAGAGGCTCCTTGGTCGGCACGCAACCCTTGTCTAAAGAGGCAGTTGAGTGAGAGAGAGAGTCAGAGAGACAGAGAGACACAGAGAGAGAGGGAGAGAGAGATCCAAATGTGGCAAAGCGGAAGGCACTCTGACGAGGGGAGCTGTCAGTCAAACGCCAAGCCAGCGAGACAAGATGATTGGCAGGTATTCCGTTTATCGCAGTCCGATTTTTTTTAAAAAACGATGATAATGATAAAAGAAAAAACCCAACCAGACACAGGACTTTATATTTTGCACTTCGCAGTGTTGTTATCCAATCTTAAAAAAAAAATAATTAGTATAATAACGATCGAAATTTCATATCCAGCCCCATCCCACACCTGTTCAAAAACTTGAATTGCATGTAGCAGTTGTTGGGCGAATGGTGTCTAAAGACAGAAAATGAATCGTAATTCTCTTTTCCTTTTAAAGACAGGTTCTGTGTGCTTTTCATTTGGATTTTTTTCGAGAAATGTGCAGTCTGTAAACACTTTTTGATACCTTCTGACGTCAAAGTGATCGTGAAAGCGAAATGAAGTAGGCTCAGCGATAGTGGTCCTCTTACAGAGAAATGGGGAGCCGTATGGGGGGCTGGGGGGGGCTGGGGAGGGGGCCCACCAGAGTCAGTAATTGTGTTGGGAAAAAAAAAACACCCAAATTAATTGTATTTCTTGGACATTCCCTTTCCTAACATCCCAAGGCTTAAAACCATGAAGCAAACTCCTTTTAGTGGTTGGAGATATTGGCCGAGTTCAACCATTTACTGTGAAGGCCATTCCAAACTTTAAATCTGTCTATTGCAAAAACCGAAGGACTGTAGTAAGCGGGAATTATGTTAAGTGTGGCCAAAGACATGGCGGCAAGTTTTCAAGCACTGAGTTTCTATTCCAAGATCATAGACTTACTAAAGAGAGTGACAAATGCTTCCTTAATGTCTTCTATACCAGAATGTAAATATTTTTGTGTTTTGTGTTAATTTGTTAGAATTCTAACACACTATATACTTCCAAGAAGTATGTCAATGTCAATATTTTGTCAATAAAGATTTATCAATATGCCCTCAGAGTAGTCGTCTTGGGAAACCGAAGGAAACTTTTTTTTTCTTAAAAAAGTATGTCCAATAATTTGAGTGTGGTCCTTCCCCAACTAGGCTCAAGAAACCCAGCCTCCCCACCCACAAAAGGGCCAGACTGATGGATTCTTGGGCATTTTAAAGAGAGATGAGGGTGGAAAGGGAGAGGATTAAGAAAACCTAAATCCTTCAGAAAAGGGATGAGAGAAAAGTTTTTCCAACCAGATCTTTACCCATTGCAAGGCCGACTGAGGGAGTTCAGTTTCAACTGCAGGTTAAAAAGGCCTGCTTCTTTTAATCTCTAGTTACCTTTTTAAAAATCTAGATATATAGTTATATATTGAAGAAAATTCTTCCAGGATTGGGAGTAACACCTGGCAGAATCAGAATGTGGGGATTTTTAAACTGTTTCTGACTTTAAACCCCGCGAAGTGCAAGTCTCTCTGTCTCTCTCTCTCTCTATCTCTGTATCTCTGCATCTCTCTCTCTCTCCCTTCTTTCCTCTCTCTGTCCCCAATCTGCTCAAGGTGGTGAGGCAGGCCCAAGGGCCTCAGCAGCCTTATAAGGCAAGCTTTCTGAGAAACCTCCAACTCTTGATTTTCACATTAAAGAAAAAGTTGCAACCAGTCTTGAAGGAAACTTCGCTCCCCCCTCCTTCCCCCTTCTAGGGGGACGAGGTTGTTTTTGCATGCTTCATTTGCTTCTTATCCTGATAGGCTGCATTAATCAGTTTTATTTCCATTGATAGAGAAACCTCGTCTGTTCTGTTCGAGCTACAAAGCGTCCTGCGAGCTTTTGTGAAAGTGCAAATCAGTTTAAGCAATTATCATACCAGGAATATGAAGGGGAAAGAGGAGGCCTTGCCCAGTGGTCTCCTTTAATCTCTTAATCCATGGATCCAGGGGGGCTGCCTGGACATAATTTAGGACAATCTCCCCACCCTTTACACTGTGATAAGGCCAAGTTACAATGCAGGGCAAAAATACAAGCTTTGTTAACATCCTGCCTTGAAAAGTTAAGATTAGACATTCTGTGCACGTGTGGGGACTATAGGGCACTATGGAAATTTTCCTTTCTTTTTTTCCCCTTCCCTCCCCTCTTCTAAAGTGGAATTCATTCTTGGTCTTTCTCCCTCTTTTATTTATTTATTTATTTTTTTTGCATATATCTCTGCCTCTCCTCTTTTTCCCCTCTGTGTCTGTTCCTCTGGAGAACCCTGGCTGTTCAAGGTGCATTTTCACGCAGACTCCTCTGAGAAGGTGTGTTCGTTGTGGGGAGACTCGAATGCAGGAGGTTGCTGGGGTGAACGGGGACCTGCCTCAGGAGACCCTGCTTGTCTCTGGAAGGAACTGGTGCTGCCCCGACTCTCCTGGAAACTCAAGTGGGGTTTCCAGCCGCACTGGCAGCAAGACCTCGGTGACCCATGGCTGTGGCGAGGGCTCTGCAGTCAGCGCTACAACCACACCCCTTTGTCTGAATAAGTTACCTTTTCCTTCTACCCACTTGCCCAAGCCCAGACAGAGCACCTCAAACATGGAGCACAGATCTGCTAAAATTCAGATGGACTTTTCAGAAGAAAAATTTCCCAGTTGGATAACAGGTTTATTTCTGCAGAACCTTATACTTTTTTTAAGTACAAGAAAAGGGGAAGAGTGACAAAGATTTTTTTTTGGGGGGGGTAAACGTCCTATGTAGTGTAACAGCAATAAAATCATCAGAGAATACCATTAGCTTTGAAAAAAACCCTAAAAGCTTTATTACAAACCAAGCTTTGAAAATAGGGGGGATTAGGCGGCTGAAAGGGTCCCACAATGGTAAGAAGAAAAGGTTTCATGCTAATGAGGTTAATGCCCTTTGTATCTCAGGCCTCCACATCTTCATTACGCGCTATCTCCGGCTGCACCGAGCGGCTCAGAGGGCCGCAATCCACTCCAACGCCCCCCTTCCCGGCCCAAAGAAGGATTTGATAGCAGCTCTGTTCAAACTAGATAATTATATCTTTTCAAGTCGGAATTAAGATAAAGAAAGTGAAGCAGAGGCGGCTCGCCTTGATCCACTGCAAACAAATTTGGCGCACTTTCGAGTCCTTCCCCCACCTCCAAAAGGCAGGACAGTCAGCTTATTAGCCGCTCGTTTGCTTTATTAATTCATCTATTTAAAGTGGCAGGATTAGAGCGTCTAATGTGGACGCGGGCTGCAGTGGCGCTGAGGAATATAAATATTTGCGAGATGCCATCCCACGATGACTATCTGGGCGCTGGGCGCAGGGCAGGGTGCGGGGCGCGCTCGCGTGCCTTCTGACTGCGTCCCCTTGGCAGTGCCTCAAACACCGGCTGGGCTGCAGCCTTTGGGACGAGGGGTGCGTGAAAGCTACGTGCCCCGAGTCTGAGTCCTCTCTCGTGTTCCATGAGTGCCAGGCCAGGACGCCCCTGGCAGGGCTCTGTGGGCATCGACAGCCAGGTTCTGTGTTCCTCCCTGAACATGTCGAACCGCATGCATGTTGCCTGGTGTCCTGCCTGTTACCCTGAACTGGGATGTATTTTACACGTTTGATTCACATCCTGCGCCCTTGGTTCATTGCTTGTGGGCCTTCCCTGTGCGTTCCCCAGTGTCTAGTGGATTTTGGGAGAGGAGAGGCGTGGGCTCTCGGTTTGCATTTCCCTGCAGTCAGACCGACTGTCTACGGCTTGTGTGCCCAGCTACACTCTCCTTCCGGTGAGGTACACGTGAGTTCAGCCAGCATTCGGAGTTTGGGATCCTGTTCCTCCGTGCGGCAGCACGACCCGGAACCTGGGAGTCGGGGGGCGGGGGTTCAAGGCAGCAAAACTCCCGGGGTGGGAGAAACCTTGGATCCCCATCTCCGGGCAGTTACCCCTTCCTGCTTCTCTTCTGGACGTCCGGTGCCCCCAGCTCCCTCCGACTCTGTTCCTGGCAGACAAGCCGAGCCGAAGCGGGAGCGTTGGCGACGGCCGGGAACCTGCCGGGGCACTTTTGTGCTAGGGGCGGATTGTGGAAGGCAGAGAGCCGGGCCAAGCGGGCCAGGCAGAAAGGGGGCTCGGGCCTGCGCGCGGCCTTGGGAACTTCGGCTCCTCCCCGTCCCCGCCTCGAGTAGCAGGAAAACAAAGTCTCGGACTCTCGGGCCGCTTGGGGAGGGAGTCTGGCGGCCGGGAGGCCTGGCCCGGGGCCCCGCTGCGCGGTGGGGGCGTCTGGGCTGGGCTGCCGGCGTGTGTGCAGTTGCCAGTGGAAATCAGGGTGTGGGTGTGAGTTAGGGTGAAAGGCTGTGCTTGTGTGTTCGCACAGGTCGAGTGTCCGAGGCAGGTCTGTGAAACAGCTGTTTGTGCAGAGAGGTAATGGTGTGTCCGAGCCAGGACTTAAGTCAGGATATGGAGGTGCTAACTGTGCGTGCCACCTGCGTGAGTTTGAGGGTGGAGAGGCCAGCGCTACCGGTGTCGACTGTGAGTGTCAGGCTGTCCCGCTCTCCCTGTGCCTCTAGATTGTGTTGAGGTAGGACAAGGACGTGCCGATAGTTGTGCTGCTGTCATCACAGTGCTTGAAAAGGGGTAGAAATGCACTTGTGTAAAGAATTGGTGTGCCACTGTCTGGTAACGCAGTGCGTCCTGTGAGTCTGGCTGTAGTTGTAGGTCTCAGACGATGGGAATGGCCTCAGCGTGTGTGTGTCACTCGCGATAACATTTCTCTGTGTTTGGGTGGGGGTCCCCGCGTGATGGTGCCCATGCCAGCACCCAGGCAGTATTTGCATGCTTCAGGATCTAAGCGTGTGCGTGTGTCTAGTGAGGAGGCCTGGGTTCTGGTATTGTTCCCACGGCGCACCACACTCTCTCCGAAGTTTGGCAAACAAAGGTCGTTTTTCGTGACTGCATTTTTCTAGGCCGGCATTTATTATTCCGGCAATCAGCTTTGATTTACTTGTTGCCTCTTCAGAGCGGCGGCGGGCCCGGCGGAAGGAGAAACGGGCCTAAAGATCTGGGCCGCTGGCGGGGAAGGCCGAACTGCGGGCCGCAGGCGCGCCTCCTCCGCGGCTCCGCTCCCGCGCCGACCAATTTACTTTCCCAAACCAGTCCCGTAGCTTGGGGGAAGTGGGAGTTTTGAGAACTCGCTGACCCCAGCCGTGACCCTGCTCGGGGAGGCTGCTTCTCCCGGCGAGACCCTGTACACCAGGAAACCCGAAGCGAAGCGATGCCACACTTGAAAGCGAAAGGTCCATTCATCAGCCGTGCCCCAGCGTCTAATTGGCCTTTTGTTAATTAGTGCCTGTTGCCCGACGTGGAGCAGGGACTTGGGGGGGGGGCCGGGGACTGCAAGTGGGAATGCCGGGCGCCATGGGCTGGGGTCCGGGTAGGGCAAAGGCGCGTCGCACTCTGCAGAGGGGGCGCCAGAGCGCGCCGAAGATCGCGCCCACGTGCAAGGATGCTGGGAGGGAGGCTGGTCTCCAAGTGCCAGGGCGGGATCCGTGGAACTGCGGAGGCTCACGGCCGGCCTCCTGTTTGCCCCCATCGCCGCCTGCAGACGGAGCCCACCTCTTTCCTCCGCACCCTGGGGATTTCGTATCTGCCTCTGGCCTCTCCCAAGTTCCCTGCTCAGGCACTCGTCTTGGGGCTGGGTTGGGCTCACGTCCCACCTTTCTTCCTGCTTCTAGTTCAGTCCTCCTTGTCGCTCCAGCAACCCCGCAGAGACTCTGACCTCCTCCTCCCTAGGCATTAACCAGGCACTGCCGTTAGGCCAGCACCCCGCTTCGCTGGGTGGGGGAACTGGGAGAATTTTGTTGGGAGTTGGGAGTGGCCAACTCTACCGGGATCGGCAGCGGATGGGGGAGCAAGCCCAGGTCTCCACCACTGTAATTTCGATCTCTCGGCCCAGGTCAAACCTCGCCTTCCTGCTCCCGCGCTCCCTCTCTATCCCACAGCTGCTGCCTCTCCACACAGGACTGGAGAAACTGGAAAGCGCAGGGTTTTCTCCCGAATAAGCCCGGAGGCCAAGATGCACCTGAGGGGCCTGGGGGGTTGCCTGGAATGAGGTTAGGGTCCTTTGAAAAATGGCCCGGGGTCCCCAGCCCCCCATCTGTCCCCTCTCTTTCTGGGAGGACCAGCTTTGCCAGGCTGTCCCGTACCTCCAGGCTCTGGGCTCAGTCCAGCCCCAAGCTGCCCCTGTCCGCAGCGGGCTCCAGGCCCTATATATATCGTGGGTCTCCCTAGCCCTCAGCTGGACCCTGACGTCAGGAAGAACTTGATCTTGCCTGCTTTGCTCCTGCTTCTGAAATTGATCCTTGAAATGAGAGAACAGACTCTACACAATTCCCATGGCCTTGACATAAGGTACAGCGATAAATATACACCACTAATGAGCAATTACCATATAATCACCTTCCAATTAGCTCGCATAATGATGAATTAAACATTCTAGCAGGCGGGATTAGGTTTCTTACTTTGTATTTTATTTACGAAGGCTATAGCTTCTGCAAAGAACCAAATATCAAATGAGATGGGGAATTTTCACTTGGGGGTAATTACGCATTCAGGCCAGCGGCTGTATTCTGGTCACTTGTCAAATGAGGCCTCAGGCAAGGTGCTGACCAGTTCATTGGGGCTTTTATTTCCCCTGTTCCTCCTCTCTCTTTAGGTCGCAATCGCCCTTCCTTATCCCTTTTACCGCCCTGGCCCGCCGGGTGAGAGGCTGGTAAGGCGGTGAGGGGAAGTACCGGTGTTTGGGGAGGAACCTCGGTCTGGCCGGCAGGATGCGGTGCAGGCATCGAGGCCCTCGCAGTGTCTGTCCCTGGGGTCCTGCCCGCTCTAGCCAAGAGCTTCTTTCCTCTGAAGCCGAAGCGGAGAAGGACGCCCTGGGCACACCCTGGGGCCCGGGAGCCAGCGGAGCATTCAGATAACAGCCACGCCGACCTGCCAGCGCTACTGTGGAGCCGGGGCCGCGCCTGCCCTCGCGTGCTGCCGGAGCTCCCCTAGGCCTCCTCCGGGCCTCCGTGCCATCTATTCCCATTTTAACCCCCACTCCCACTCCAGTCACTGGGAAAAAGTGAGGGGGGGGCGTTAATACTGAAACAAACAATAAACCTCCACCCCACCCACACCCACCTCTTTTGTTCCGAAATGAATTTTGGCAAGAGATTAGTTCCTAATCTGATCTAACGCTGCTGACATTTGGGAAGAAGATGAAAATGGCAGCTCAATTTCATTCAGAAACGGGGTCACTTTCTCGGGCTTCGCTCTGCTCCCCAGAGTATGTGTACGCCCCTCCTCTTCTCCCCTAAACCAGAGGAGCTGGTCTGGAGCTGGGGTGGGGAAGGCAGGGAGGCATCAAAGACCCATCACCCCAAACCCAGGTCAGCAGGTGCCCGAGGGGCTAGACCTTGCCTGTGTGTGTGTGAGGGGTGGGGACAACTAGAAGGAAGGTGTGGGCTGGTGCTTCCTGGTCCATCCTCTCCAGGCCCTTTCAGGGCACCGTGCTGGGACACAGGTGGGTGCTCCCGGGCCTGATCCAGGACTCTTTGGGCTGGAGAGCCTTTCTTGTCAAGAGGCCCATAGAAGATAAGAAAGTTTCTGGAGTCGTCATTAAAGCTACATATCCTAAGGCCTGGCTGGTGGCCTTTCCCCTGTGTTCCCTGGACAGGTAAAATTTCTCCTGTGGGTTGGGTTGTTGGACCCCACAGCCTTATTTTAAAGGGTCTGGCCTACCTAGAAATCATGCCTGTGAACGTGGACTCTCCCTTATTTGCCTCCCAGGGGCTGTGATGTCCTGATAGGTGGGGGCCAGGACTTCCTGGGGACAGAGCTTCACTGTCCCCCCAGACACCCCCACACCCACTGCAGACACAAGAGGTGGTGGGTGGGCCATGTTTTGGCTACTTAATGGGCCCCACAGTGCCCGGCCTCTCACCTCAGCTGCTACTGTTTGGGCAGTAGCCTTGTTCTGGTGCCATGCCAGAGGGGACAGGTGGAGTCATTTGGGGGAGACCTGCCTGGTCAACGGATCCTGTTCTTAAGGCACAATTCCTTGGGGTTCAGGGCCCAGACCAAGGACGAGCCAAGAGAATCTGTGCCTGGGTTCTTGAGAGTGAGTATGATAAGGACAAGAGTTTTGTGCCTGATTTTTGCAATGTACTTTGCATGCTGGTGACCACAGAGGCGTGAGTGGTGGCACCTGAATGTGCTTGTACAGACTGTAACTTCAGGCATGCAGATCACATACACGGGAGTGTAGGTGTGCGCACTGGCTGTAGGGGGATGGGCCTGCTGTAGCCCATACTGTCTGCAAAGCTTAGGAAAAGGCATCTTTTCTTCCTGGTGGATGGTTGCCTGTGACTTCGGGAGTGAAATGTGAGCTGGATTTGAGCGAATCCCACACCCCTACACCCCCACACCCCCACACCCCTGAGGCAGTGCACAATCTGTACTGTGCCTACCACCAGAGGCCTGGTGGGGGTTCCGTGTGTTGGGTGTGATGTTATTGAAGGCACCTCTATTATTAAGAATCAGTTTTGTTCTGAGCAGTCCCTACTTGCCTGGTGGGCACCTAGCCGGGGACCACCCTTGCCCCTTTCCCAGCATGGAGGCTCTGGATGCAATAGCCACCACCGTCTGCTACCACAAAGTACCAGAACATCATGCAAAAGGCTGGTAACCACGGGTGCGCGAGGCTGAGTAGCTGAGACTGCACGTGTGTGTGTGTGTGTGTGTACAAATGTTTGAGAGTGAGTGACTGTGAACATTTGTTTGTGTTTGTGGGGGACAGCCTGCAAATGCATGTGTGAGTGTGTGTGGGTGAGCACAGGTGTGATCATGGCGAGGGGGCATGGCTGAGTGTGTTGATGGGGGCCATGAAAGGGGTATGGGGTGCAGCCTGGCCCCCCCAGCCTCACAGCACCCCCTGTGCCCAAGCGGTCAGGCTCCTGAAAGGCTCACCTTCCGTCTCCCTCCTTGCCGTCCTTGTCCCTCACTCTAAATGATGGCAATTATGTCTTCCATGAAAAACAGAAGTGGTGTCTAATACTGCAGATCACTTCAAGTGGAAGGCCGCTGCTTCATTAAGTAAATGATGCCATATTGATTCAGATGTCACTTTCCCTACTTGTCATCTGGGGGCAGCACAGAGGGGACTTATTCAGCGCCAGAGGCCCTGGTGAGTGTGCAGTCGGTCACTGCTGAAGCTTACGGAACGCCAGAGCGCTTTAAAGGCTCCCCTTCTTGCCCACATGCCCTGCCTCCCACACAGCCGACCGCCCCATGAAGCTTGAGTTTTCCCACTGGCAAGGAGGTTTGACTTAGAATGTGCTACAGTCAGTCCTCGGGAGGGTAGAGAAAGACAAGTGGTCAGATCAGTGTGCCCGCGTGTGCTGGGTGTGTGGACTGATGACATAGGTCCTCAGTTGCTCATCGCCTGTCAGCTCTCTGGATGGGTTTTGTATGGGCAAGTGCGGACTTGGGAGAAGAGTCCAGCGGGTCACTTGAGTCGTAGCCCTGGGGGAGGGCACAGGTAGGGCCGGGAGCCTCTGGGAATCTGCATCCCGCCTGATGCTCATCTCTGAAGCTCCCTCCCCTCCCCTGTGCCTGTGCTAGATTGTGGGCCAACCTGTGGGCAAGGGGTGGGTCTCTGTGGCTTCCGCTCCAGACACTTACTATGTGCCAGCACTTTACAAGCACTACATCGCTTTGGGCCCTCCCCCCGCCTTAGGTCGGGTCCACATTGCTGCCCTCCTGCCCACTGCCTGCCGTCTCCAGCCTCTCTTTCGAGTGCATGGGGCAATGGAGAGCACCTGGAGAGAGAGAGGCCAGCTGTCTCTCCTTCCCAGGCAGCTGATGTGCTCTCTGCTACCAGTCACAGGATGAAGCTCGAGTGGGAGGAGGGTCACAGTAAAGAGATAGGAACCAACATAGCCCCATCCCAACCTGTACCCTTTCTGCTGCCTGATTGTGGTTTTCACTCCGGTCTCATCTCCATGTTTGTCTCCAGGAAGCCATTTCCCTGAGCCCACCCCTTCTCTGGGCATCAATTTCCTCCCTCCCTCCCTCCTTCCCTCTCCTCCCTCTCTCTCCCCCTCCCTTCCTTTTCTTCCTTTCCTTTTTCTTCCTTCCTTCCTCCCTTCCTCCCTCCCTTTTACTTGTAGGAATTTGTTGCACAGATATTCTCATTTATGTGAATGACATATGCATAAAGCTAATACTCACTGTTGTATGCTGTAGGGAAATATTCGAAGCAATCTAAATGTCCATTGCTAAGGGATTAGTAAAATAAATACCCTAGAGTAGGATGTTATGCAGCAGTTAAAAAGAATGAAGCATAATTTACGTTCTAAAATGGGATCTTTAACATATGTAAATGTCCATTGATAAAAGCAAAGGGAGTGTGTGAACTATCATTCGCATAATATGAGTGCATAAAAGATGTGTATAATTTGTTCAAAGTAGCTTACAACCTTTCTGGGAGGAGGCGAAAGGGACTTTCTTAAATGCTGTACATGGTTTCCAGCTCCGTCAGCACCTGGCTGCTCCCCTCCAGATGTAGCTCTGTAGTTCTTAAATGCTTAATGTCCCCTTTGCAATAAGGCTCCCAGAATGGAGCACCTGGATCCAGATGGTTCCCTTCGGTTCTAAGTAGAACGTCCCATCTGCTTTCTGGCCTCTATACTTCTGGTAACGCGGTCCAAGACAGTGTTGGCATTTTCGGCAACGCAACCAAGTGTTGGGAAAAGCCATAGAAGTTTGCCAGGCCAGCTTCCCCCCCCCCCCCCCCCCGCCCAAGAAAGAGTACTGCAGAAGGCCCCACTGGTGGTCAGGCAGCCTGGGCTTGGATATTTCCAGAGCTGGGAAGCTCACTACCTCACAAAGTTGCCTTCTGGTTTCTTCTTAGACAGGTCTGAGTTTCAGGTCCCTCTCCCCTCTCCCCTCTCCCCTTTCCCCTCTCCCCTCCGAGTTTTAGGATTTTCTTCGTGCCCTGGAGAACAAGTCTCATCTCCTGGGAGTTTATCTGGTGACATGGTAACTGTTTGAAGCTTTTCCTCCCCTCATTTTCTCCCATTATCATGGGGAAAAAATGCACTTATACAACCACAGAAGTCATAGTGTAATCTGTACATCACTATCTCCAACAATTATGGTGTAAGTTGAATTGTGTACCCCCGTTCATATGTTGAAGCCCTGATCCCCATTACCTCCTAATGTGACACTATTTGGAGATAGGGTTATTGAGTTAAAATAAGATCATTTGCATGAGCCATGATCCGTTATGACTGGTGCTGTTATAAAAAGAGGAAATTTGGACCAGACAGACAGAGGGAAGATGGTGTGATGACGGAGAGGGTGGGGGCCGGCCGTCTACAGCCAAGGAGAGAGGCCTGGAGCAGATCCTTCCTTCAGGGCCCTCCAGAAGAACCATCCCTGTTGACACCTTGAGCTCGGATTTCTAGTCTCTGGAACTGTGAGAAAATAAATTTCTTCTGTTTGAACCACCCAGAGTGTGCTACATTGTTACAGCAGCCATGCAAACTAATACAAGTTATTGACTAATTCTTGTCCCATCTGTCTTTTCCAGGCATGCCCCATCCTGTCACTAATTTGAAGCAAATTGCAGACATTGCATCTTTCCACTAGTGACAGATTTGGGATGTATCTCTAACAGGATTCCTTTAAAAGCTTAACCGCAGCACCATGATTCCATGATAATGCTACTTTTCTCGGGGTGGTGGCGGGCCCATCTGCAGACACGTGTCCTCCTTCCATCTGTGTGTTTGAGGCTGATGTGGGTCCCTCCTCTTCCTTTGTGTGAACCAGGGAACTTGATGCTGCCAGACTGGCCGTACCACATGTGTTTGCAGGGCTCGGGGGTCTAGGAGGGGGGGTTTGCTCCCTTACCTGGGGCCATGGGGCCTGTGATCATGTGCCTGTCCCCCTTGGATACCAGCACCTCTAGCCACCACTTCCCAGGCTGTGTCTCAGCATGGAATTCCCATGGGAGCCAGGCCTCAGCAGGGAGTACCAGGGTAGCTGAGGCAGAACCTGGGCAAGAGTCACTGTGCCACTCCAGAGCCTCCTCCTTGTGGGGGCGGCTGAGGAAGGACCCACGGAAGGGGGTGAGGGAGGTCAGCCCAGGAGAGTCTGCCCAGCTGCTCTCTGTACACCTCCAGAGGGACATTTCTGAGATCCCTGGAACACGGGTCACTTCCAGGGAGCAGCTGGGCCAGGGCTACCTTCCTTTATTCTGGTCTGCCGGGGTCTGGGCCTTGGGAACCCCAGCCACAGTGCCACAGCCTCTCTGAGCAGAGCTGAGCATGGCTCCCAGCTTCCCCAGGTTGTGTCTGCATTGTTAAGTAGTGTCCGCGGCAAGTAATTACACCCACAGCAGCTCAGTTGCACCCTAAGCAAATGAGGTGCTGATCCGAAGGTGTAATTAAGCAACACTGAGTGCAGTTTAGTAATTGCAAGCGCCTTTCGTCACTGGTGCAGCAACTCTGGTCCACGAGACCTGTAGGAGGCCTGTCTCGCTCCACAACCCTCCCTATTCTAAGTCAAGACGAAGAGATCCCTTGCAGTCAACTTCTGTTTGATTTCTAAATATTGGGGAAGAACCTTTGGATGTGTCAGGCTGCTAAACATAATTAGCATTCTTGAGGAACAAAATACACAACAAGCCTTCTATTGTTTCCTTAATTATATGTCTTCTGATATGCAACAATCCCTTGGTGTTGGTGATGTGTTGATTAATTATCCCAAACTGTTCCTTTTGAAAGTCGGGAAATGTTTCTCTTGACCTCCTTCTCCATTTCAAGGCGCCAACCTCTCGAGTTTCCCTAAGAGCGTTGTTGTTACCTGTGCTGGAGAGGTGGACGGGGAACTGGATCGCTCTGGCTGTGGTGGGGCCAGGCTGGCCTGGGGCTTTTGGGGGCCTTAGGCCTCCGATGAGCAGGGCTGGATGGCATTCGAGGCTGACCTCTGGGAGCCTGATCTGCAACTCTTCTGGGCGCCCCAGGTGGGCCCTCTGGGGGAGGGACACCTGCAGGAGGGACAGAACAGTTGTGGTGTGCGTCTGGAGTTTTCTGGACCCTCTAGTCAGGATGTCCCTCCCCACAGTCACCCCCATGCACCACCCCTCACTTTTTTCCACCCTGGTTTGTGTTTTGAGCTCTCCCAGAGGCCTCTGAGAAGTGCTCATGGTCAGGCAGCGGGGGTGTAAGGCCTGGCCTGAGAGTGTCCCCAGGGCCTCAGCCAGGGAAGGGCCCAGGGCTTTGTCAGGCGTGTGTGGGTGACATGGTGGGTGCCCAGAGGAGGGGGAGCTCCCTCAGAGAGCCATAGGTGTGTGTGAGTGTGTGCATAGGTGTGCATGGCTGTGTGTATATGTTATATGTATGTGTGTGGGGGGGTGTGAGTGTATACAGGTATGACTGTGTGTGAAAGTGTGTATGCATGGCTATGCGTATGTGTGCATGGTTGTGTGTTTTTGAGTGTGTATGGGTGTGTGAGTGAGTGTGTGGGTGAGTATGTATGGGTATCCATGGGTGTATGGATGTGTGTGTGTGTTGGGAAAATGGAACAAGGTTGAGGAGTTTTTCTTCTGGAGTTTCCTTTTAAGTTCCTGGTCTCAGTCTCTGCTCACATGGTCCTAAAATGCCTCCCTCTGTCCTCTTACTGTCCATCACACCTTTCTTGCCCTTTTAGGGCTATCTTCAGGCCCTCCACCTCCTGGAAGCCTACCCAGGTTTCCCAGCCAGCACTCTTTCCATACAGAGCCTGCCATCATTTCCTTATCCTGTTGCCCAAATAGCTACATTTCTATAAGCAGGTAAATCCAATGGGCTCTGAGAACGCACGTGGGAGCGACCCATCCCGGTCACTCCTTGGAGCCCAGTTCTGGCCAGAGCAGCTCCATCTTTCCTCCCTTACCGCTCCTGCTCTTGCCTCCCTGTTCCCTCTCTCAGCCCTGGCCTTTTTGTGTTTCTCCTTTCCTGTCACTTCCACCCATCTTTGCGTGTCTCCGTGGGTCTGTCTTTCCTGCCTCATGGCAAAAAATATTGGAGGTGGCCCACAGAGAATATAATTAAACTGAATTAGTGACACCTGGGAAGTGTAAACAAATTGTAAGGTAAACATTAAACAGTAAAAAATCCGTACGAGGGCAGCCATCAACTACAAGAGCCCAGATGTCCGGGAGAGGGCCGCTCTCGAGTGTGGGCGCATTACAAGATCCAGTGAGACGGTCACCGATGCACTTTGCTCAGGGCCCTGAACTGCACGCGCATGATTTTGTTTCATTTCATCTGCTCCACTGTAGCCCCAGTGGTGGGGCCTCTCGGACTCCCATTTGACAGATGAAAACACGGGGCTCAGAGAGGCTGAGTTCTGCCCATGGCCACACAGCCAGCGCACAACAAAGCCGGGATTTGAGCTGAGGTGCTGTCTGGCCTCGGACAAGCCCATCTGCATCCTGTCCCAAGGAGTGACAGGCTCAGCCTAGGGAGGAGGAGAGCTCACGGGGAGGGGTGCGGGCCACGGCAGTCAGGGGAGGTTTTGGGGAGCAGAATGCTGGGAAGGACAAAGGTAAGTAACAGGAGAGTCACCCTGACTGACCCAGGAGTGTCGGGTGGGAGGTGGGGAGTGATGGGGAGCGTAATGGAGGGCAGGGGGCAAGGCCAGGCCACAGATCTAGGTTCTCAGAGGAGGGAGCGGGAAGACCCAACTGGAGGGTGCTGCGGTGAGATCCCACCTGGCAGAGCAGCCATGGCAGCTGGGACTGCAGAAAGCAGAGCCCCTTAGCCACGCCCCCTACCCTCCACGGGGGGGGGGGGGGGGGGGGGAGCAGGCGCGGTGGGGGAGTGAGGCCTCCTCCAGGAGACGTAAGGCAGCCTTGTCTGGGGCACACCTGGCTGCCCCACTGGGCCTGGCGTTGGGTTTCAGGAGCACTTGATAACATGCCCGGGGCAGTCCCCTGGGGAGGGGCTGTGTACCCCTCTCTGCCATATCCAGTCCCCTTTACTGGCTGCCCACCAAAAAACTACTTACTCTCCTGAAAGCAAGTGAGTACACAGTACACCTGTGTGGTGTTGGGGCCGCTGGGACCGAGGGCTGCAGAATTAAATGGCTGGACTGAGCTGAGGATGGTGGGAGGACAGGGGTGGGCGGTGTTTCGAGGGGCGTGCCACCAGGAAAAGAGGAGAGAAGGGGTCTTGTCTCAAGGGGTGAGCTGGAAGGCAGGGTTTACAGGGTAGGAACAGGCCACTTCACTCCCTGTCTGGGGCGTCAGTCTTGGAAAATCTCTCAGCGAGGCGGGTTTAGAAACCGTAGCTCAAATGAATGGCTTGGGCCATAGGAGATGTGGCTAGGCAAGGTGGGTGCCCTTGGCTTGGAGAGAAAGGGTTCGGACCCTGGTGATGAAATTGTGGTCCATCTTCACGGACCCTCACTCATGCCGGCCATGCAGACCCCCGGAGGACCCCGTTTATTTAGCGTGAGGAGTCCAGTTTCCTACCACGGTTTCAAGAGCATGTCTGCCTGAAGTGACTGCTTGCTTAGCAGCTGTGGGACTTAGGCAAGTGCCTCGGCCTCTGCTTCTTCATTCTTAAATGAAGGCAATAATCAGAGCGACAACACGGAGTTGCCATGTGCGTTACACGAGCCTTGCATGCAGTAAGAGCTCAGTAAATGCTGGCCACTATACCAGTTATGCTGTCAGTTTGGGGAGCAAATGGCTGCCATTGAATTCTCCAGAGTTCAGCTTTCTCGCAACTGGGCCTTGCTGTTAGAAAGAGTCTGTTTGTGCAGTGGGATTAGAACCAGGAGACCCTGATCCCAGTTCCAGCTCCTTCTCTGATGACTGTTGACCTGGTGAGTCCCTTTTCCTCTCCGGGCTTCAGCTTTCTCATCTGGGCAGTGAAGGGGTTGGACCAAAGGACCTTCTCAGCCTGATAGGTCTGTGATGTCCCTTCAACGTCATCTACAGAGAGGCCCCAGCAGGGGCCTCTGTCTAACCCTCAGAGGGTGGCCTGGCAGGAGGGACCCTAAGCTATAGGAATGATTTTGGTGGGAAAAGCGATTGGAAAACCTTTTTTCCTAGCTTAACACCCCCAGACCGCTGAGGCATCTGCCCCCACCCAGCAGGCTTTGCTGGGAGTTGGGAGAGGGGACTTGTTGCCATGCCCTGGCCAGGCTCGCCCTGTACAGGTACGCGTGGAGCACATGCCCAGGGAGCATGGGGACATGCACACGCTCATCCACACACACACAGAGAGCTGCTCTCGTGGTCCGTGCAGAAGCCACACCCCGCCCCCACCCAGGTGTGGTGTGGTGGGTGGTTTCAGAACACCCAGACGCTGGGGTGTAGCGTTGCCAGGTACAGCAAATACAAATACAGGATGCCCAGGTAAATTAGAAAAAGAGCTCTTGGGGCTGAAATTTTGTAACTTATTGACAAAGGCTGAATATCAGGCATTTAGGACAGCCTGCCAGACCATACAGGATGCCAGACACTCAGCAAACACAGGATGGGTCTTGTGTGTGCAGGGTGCTGGCTGTCCTGTGCTGGAGGCCCCCGAGTTTGAGGAACTGGACTGGATACTGGAAAACTTCCTGGCTTGGAAACAGGCAGTTCATCTGGAACGCTCGCGGGTCTGGGCTTTGGGGGAAAAGGGAGGAAATAAAGGAAAAGGTCCAGGGCTGGGCTTAGGGCTTTTTTGGGGTGGGGGCGCTGGCTGAAGTGTCTTCCAGAGAGCTGATCTCCCTTCCTCCCTCACTGCCCGGTGCCCAGTGTCCTGCTCACCACCCCACTGGCCTGCTGGTTCAGGGGCAGCTGCCAGGGCGCTGTTGCTATTCCAGGGTAGCACTGACTTAGGCAAATATCACTTTTGGGGAAGAAGAGGGAATGGGAAGGACCCAGCTTAGACCCCATCCCAACCCCTGTAGGTGTCCAAGCCAGGAACAGCCCTCTTCTTAATTCTTCGTTCATCAGCCCTCTGAGGGGGCAGGGACCCTCCCCACCTGCAGATGAGCGAACTGAGGCCAAGGAAGATTCCGATTGGGCCTCTAGGATGTTCGCTGTGGAACTAGAAAGAGGCCACCAGTCCCTCACTGAGCCCAAAGCTGGACTGGGCTCTGCTGGCTTATGGGCCTTCAGCCTGCCCAGATGGGTGGAAGGTGCAGTTAGTGGGCACCACTGTACGCATGGGACCAACCAAGCTGTGCGGCACAGCCGAGGCTTGGGGAGAAAGCATTAGCCAACCTAGTTCTCTCCTCCCTGCTTCCCCCTCCCAGATCAGAACAGAGAGGGGGTGGTCCTCGTCACAGGCACCTCAGAGGTATGACCTGTCTCTAGTGTCAATGCAGGGAGTGGTGACAGATGTGGCTCTGGGGCCTGCAGGCTTGTGTGCTGGTTCAGCTTCGTCTCTTTCCTCTGCTCTTCATCTGTGAAGTGGGAACAGCAGCACTTGGCTGCTGTGGGACTGAGTTAACGCAGGTAAAGTGCTTTGCCCAGAGCATAGCATATAGCAGGGGGCGGGGAGATCATTGTTACTGCTTCACTAATGCTTATCAGAGTGATGCAGTAATCACATTTCTTTCATGTACATTCATAGGGTGTCTTCAATAAACCAGGCCCTGCCCTGGCTGGTGTGGCTCAGTGGAATGAGTGCTGGACTGGGAACCAAGGTGTCTTCGGTTCTATTTCCAGTCAGGGCACATGCCTGGGTTGCAGGCCGGGCCCCCAGTAGGGGGCACTGGAGAGGCAACCACACATTGATGTGTCTTTCCCTCCCTTTCTCCCTCCATTACTCTCTCTAAAAATAAATAAATAAAATCTTAAAAAAAAAAAAAAATAAAACAACCAACAACAACCCACCAGGCCCTGTGCTAGGGACCAAGGGGGCCTTCAGAGCAAGCATTGAGTGCTTCTTGTACCCTAGGAGTTCCTGACGGCCTAGCCAAGGATTTAAACAAGCCATATGCAACAAAATTAGTGAGCAAGGCTGAGCAAGGCAAGCTGGTGGCACATGGAAGTCACGTGGCTTGATCCTCAAGCATGTGATGACTTTAAAGGAGAAAGGTTTTGTTGTCAGGGGAGGCTTCCTGGAGGAGGTGAGCTTTAGGCTTTGGTTCTGGTTTGCTCCTGGCCCCGGGTGTCCTGTTCAGCAAGGATGCTTGAGGGCAGGCCTCACAGGCGTGTGGTCTTGGTGAATGACCCTGGCCATGAGCTTGGGGCTGAACAGAGGCTCCGGGGTGGAAGAAGAAGTGAGTGTCCATGGCCGGAGTATGGAACGGCTGGGAAAATCTCAGCTCTTCACCTGCTCTAGACCTCTTTGGCCCACAGAGAGGAGACAGGTAAGATGCTGGGGTTTGCCATCTTGTGGCCAGGGCTGGGAGGCGGCTCCCCTGAGAAGCGGAGAGCTGGCCCCTTCCTGTCCACAGTGATTCTAGGTGCCCCTGTGGGCTTAGTCTTACTGTACATGGATGGAGAAGACCCTCTCCTTGTCTCAGGGATTCCATCTGGTCTTTATTCTCATGGGTAGCAGTGACGAACGTTACTGAGCAAACATCAGAAAAAGGCAAGGGAACCCTACCTCCTCCCCAAGTGCATGTTTCATCACTTTCGGCCCAGGCTTCCTCATGGATGGAACTTGACCTTCTAGTGAGCACCTCGCACAGGGAGGTCCCAAAGGGGCTTTCACTTCAGCATCAGTGAGAAATTTGGCTTCCAGAGAGAAGCTGTCTGGCAGGGCTGACCTCCACTCTGGGGCTCCCCCTTCTATTCAATGGAGGCCCAGCTGGGCTCTGTGCCCCCTTTTCTAGAGAGGAGGTCCTTCCAGGGTCCTTCCAGTGTCAGCCATGGGTCACCTGCCCCCTTCCATCTCCCAGGTCAAGACCCTGGATGGTCAGACTTGCAGGAGATCTCAGCCAGTTCTTCTCTGACATGTGGGGAAATGGAGGCCCAGGGGTCGAGGGGTTTGCTCACAGTCACCCAGCAAGTTGGGAACTGAGTGGTTACAGGAAACTCTGGGCTCTGAAGGCAGAAAGACAAGCCTTGCGCTGCTCCTCAGTGGCTGGGACAGCAGATGCCCTTGTCTTGTGAGACCACCAAGGGAGCTGAGACAAGAGACCGAAGGTGCTAGCACTGTGCCCGGCCCAGACTGGCGCAGGCTGAGGCCCCAACAGAGTGATTGCTATTCTTCTCGTCATGAAGCCCAGGCCTCCCGATTTGCAGTGTGGCCCATTCGTCCATGGTGGGCCTCGGTAAGTCGCCCAGCAGCTCTGTTCCAGCTTTGTCCTGTGACCTGGAATTAAATGCAGGGGCCTCTGGGGACCAGACCACAGGGAGGCAGAGCTTCCACAGAAGGGGACGTGCTCCCTGTGTGCAGCAGCAGGTCAGTGTCTCATCGCCGAGTGTACATGAGCTCCAGAGCCCCCTACTGAATGAACGAGTGATGGGATGTTTGCCTGGAGCTCGGCCCCCTCTGAGCTTGCCTCGAAGGCTGTAAGAGCATGAGTTTTGGAGCCAGCTGGCCTGTTTTTTAATCTATAAAAGGGGGGGGAGCTGCTACTGAGCCTCATCCCACCTCCACCTGCACAGACACAGCTCTTCCCATCAGGCTCCTGCAACCCTTTAAACAGGCAGGGGGCATGTTGCTACTCCCCTTGTGTAGTTGAGGAAGCTGGGGCCCCGAGTGGGTAACTTGGCCAAGTTGTCATCAGTGAAGCCAGGGCCTCAGGCCAAGCCCCCAGGCTCCTAGGCCAGTCCTCATGCTGCTGAGGGTGCTGCTGCAGTACTTCTCATTCAGCAGGCTGACAATGGTGTGGGTGAAATGAAACAAGTCAGCAGTTTCTCAGTCCTTCTTTCACCTGCCCTGGGGCATCAGTTGCGCTTTCCTCTTTCCCCTTCAGGTTGAGAGTACATTGGGTTTCTATCCCATGGATCTGGGTCAGACTATAAGCCTGGCTCCAGGAGAAAGGGGAGGGTCCCCAGCCACGGGATGCAAGATAGGGGGAGGGGGCTGCAGCCCCAGGCCAGGGGTCCTGTGTAGGCCGGCTTCCAGGTGAGAGGTGCATAGTTTCCTCTCACATAGCCCTGGACAAACAGCCCTCACCACCTGGCCGGGTGTTCTGGTGATTAGGATGTAATGAACTGGCTGCAGAGGGCTCAGTGGTCTGGGCCATTCTTCCAGGCCTAGGGAATACAGGTCCGCCCTTGTTGGGCTGGGGCCGGGGGGTGGGGGGTTGTGGGGAGTAGTCTGAGTTTTGTGTTTCCGGCCAACCTACTCCATGTATATTTATTTGGAACCAGCAAGCCACCCCTTACCCCCAGAGCATTTTATCGGGTTCTTTTGAATTAGGAGTTTTAACAGCTTGTAGTGCAACTAGGCAAGCCTTTAAGGAGAGAAAGTGAGCTGGCCAGGAGGCATACACAGGGGAGAAAGGAGGAAATCCTAAACTGAGTTTGGAAAATGACTGGATTATGTTAGTGACAGCAAGCTGCATCTTCCAGGACAGGATCGGCCTGTGGTTCACAAAACACCTTGCCCACAGAAGTCTACTGCAACCATACAACCACACGAAGAGGCGGTGATGGTTGGTTTGCCTTATTATCTGGATTTTATAGATAGTGAACCTGAAGCTCAGAGAGGTGCTGAGGCTTGTTCAAGATCACACAGCAAAGAACGGGCAGGGCTGGGATTCCAGCCCAAGCCTGGTGTTCTCTTCCTGACACCAGAGTGTCCCCCTGATGCCTTGTTCTCCATTCTGGAGTTAGATATCAGTGGTGGCGCCACAGCGAGTGCTGCTGCAGCTCGGGCTGGGCCCCCAGGGCCCCCTTTCCTCTCTGCATGATGACTCGCAGCGTCCGTGTGCTTGACTTCATGGCTCTTGCCTTCAACCTTCTCTGGGAGGCTACCTTCGGGCTATTGGAGCCCTTTGCCTGCGCAGAGGGCTGGAGGTGCCTGAGCGTTAGCTGGAGGGTCCATTGCCAATGACTGACCACAGTGGAAGTATGAAAGCCCAGCCCCCTTTCCCGGAGGCAGGACAAACTCCGAGGTATGATTTACACTCAAGAGCTGGCGCTGGGACTTCACCTGGGATGGCACCCTATCCTGCTTTAACCACGCCCTCCCTCCAGTCTCTCCTGGGAGCACTTCCTTAGTAAATCACTGGTAAGTAAATTCTCACTTCAAGGTCTGCTTCTGAACCTGGCCTATGACAGGTGCTGAACAAAGGCTTGAGGATCAAGACTGTGAAAAGAGACGGGACCTTCGGACTTTTTTTTTTTTTTTAATGCTCCTTACTTATAGCATGTGTCAGTTTCTATGGTGTAAATATCTCCAGCATGGCCCATTCATGCCACTGACATGATGCCTGGAGAGAGGCACATTTGGCTCCTGTAGGCCAACATGAGCTGCAAGTCAAACCACTGCAAATAAGTTACCTCTTGTGTCGCTAACATGTCTATTGCCAGGCCTGGATTCTAAGGGTCAGAGCTTGACTTTTATGGCATCCAGGAAGAGAAATGATTCCCTGGGTCCATTTGGCTGAAGCCTGGTGGGTGTCATGCTGACAAACCATGGCCATGGATTTCACTGTGAAAATCAACAGTTCCCACAGAGTGGTGATCTCCAACCCCCCTGCCCTGGGACATCACTCTGCTCACCCACTTCCTCTGTGTCTGACTCTCCCCCGTCTGGGATCTGCACAGGTTCTATTCCTGTTCTGATGCACCAACAACCCCCTACTCACGGAGGGCACTTTACAGTTTGTCAAGCACTTTTCACAGCTGCCTTCTCATATGCTCCTCCCAACAACCCCGGGAGGCTGGCCGTGGGGATGTGGTTACCACCACCTACCCGACAACAAACCAAGGCTCTGGGCGGTTTGCACACACGCTGGCTAAAGGCCACACTGACTAATAACGGCTGCAGACAGAACCGAAGCCCCACGGCTCTACCGCCCAGGTGAGTGTACGCCTGCCTGTCTCCGGAGGAAGGGCATCATGAATATTCCAGTGAGTCACACAGGAGAGCTGGGTTAGAAGCCACACGCCTGGGTTTATCCTTTTAATTTAAAAATATTAACCTGAACAGTTTTGCCAACTTATATCCAAAATTTAAAAAATCATTCCCCTTTTGGTTTTCAGTGAAAACCAAGAGATTTGGGTGAGGGAAGAGGGGAAATGATCCTCTTTGTAGGTGACTCAGTCCCTCCCTGGCCTGTTCATTCTCTCCCTAGCCTCTCCCAACCCCAACACCTTCACAGCCCAGGTGACTATGGAGAGGTAGACAGAGGTAATATTTCAGTCCAAGGTGTTCCAGGTCAACAGCTTCTTTAGTCAAGATGACAAAGGTATTTATTACAGGAAATCCTCGCAAGGACCATCTCTGCTTCTCAATGAGACAGCAATAAAGGCAGATTTTGCCTGGAGCAGTGGACTTCGGAGGCTCATCTGCGAGCATCTGATTGAGGCGGTATTAACATTCCTGCCCCAGGTGGAATCTGCTCTCCTGATTAGGAGGTTGTGCACTGTACCTACCTGGGGGCCGACCAGGAGACAAACCTGTGACTTAGTGTGTGATTGGCTGTCCTATCGGCTCTGGGATGGAACATCTGTAGGGTTTGTCTAGACTTTCAGGAAAGATGAACCTGCCCCCGGCCGGATGCACCCACCCATCTGCACACCCACACCCTCTCTTTGTGGAGTCTCATCTCGGTTCTCTTCCAGGGCAGTGTCAAACTGTGAGTCACCTGAACAAATGTTTCTAAAGCTTGCCTGCTGGAGGATTTGTTAAAATACAGATTTCCTACGCCAAGGCTGCCGGTTCGCTCTCTGGTCAGGGCACATGCAAGAAGCAACCAATGGATGTATCAAGAAGTGGAAACAAGAAAATGGTTTTCTCTTTCAAATCAATAAATAAAAATCTTTAAAATACAGATTGCCGGGTTCCCTCCCAGTCTAATTCAGTAGGTTGGGAGGAAGGTGGTGTTCAGAGGCTATAGTTTTAACAAGACCGCAGGTAAGTCTTACAATTGGATTGATTGGGCGGGTGTGGCCCAGCGTTTCTGTAGCTACAGCAGGTATGTGAACCAGCTGGCGGGCTCACCTGGGCCTGAGAATATGTGTCTCCAACACACTCGGGTGGTGTGACTGCTGCTGGTGCGGGGACATTGCGATGAGAGCCACGGGTGCAGGCAGACCTTGGAGCGAGACTCTCTCAAAGCCTCAGTCTCATCATCCGTCCTATGGGCATGGTCATGATATCCACCCCTTAGGGATTGTTACGAGGATTTACTGAGTTAATGTTTGAAAAGCATGTGCATCAGGGTCTGGCCATTGGCCCAGGTGAAAGGATTTCCCCTCTCTCTTAGTTTGGTCAGATCTCAGGTTGCTTCTTCTGAGCAACACAAAGTCACGTGGCTGAAGCACACGAAGAAGGTGACAGAGCTGTGGGGCTCTTGGGGACCAAAATAATGCTGGGGGTTGGTGGGTGGGTGGGCATGGCGTAGTGATGGAACTCACAACTTGATTATTTGGTAAAACAGGTCCATTTGCCCTGCCTGCGTTTCAGGGTAAGCAAATCTTCCCCCTTCCTCCCTTCTGGCCCTCCCTGCGTGCTGCCCATGTGGCCAAGAGAAGCCCTTTGGCCCCCAAACAGTCACCTTCTGGGACCATGCAGAGCCCACGTGTGGCACTGTTTGAGGTACCTTAGTGCAGTCCCCCGAAAGCAGGCTGTAATCCCATGGTGCTGTGCCCGAGGGGGAGGAAAGGGCCGCCCACACAGGCGTGTGACCTGTGCACTTGGCTTAATGCTCTTAATGTCATCCTGACATTCTTTGAAAGAGATACCCTGCATTTTCATTTTGCACTGAGCCCTAAAAATCATGTAGTTGATTCTGGTGCGGAGCACCTTTGTCTGTCACAGCCGTGTCTTCCACAGTACCCAGCACTATTCAGACTCAGCTCCGACCACGTTGCACGTGAGATTGTTAAACTAGCAGCAGCAGCCCTGAGCTGTGCATGGTGCGTGTTAGGTAGTGTGGGTGGGGGTGGGGGAGGTGGTGTGTATGGGTTACAGAGAAAGAGACCTGGTGTCCAGGGTTCTGCCCAAAGGCAAGAAAAAAAAAAAAACAAAAAAACACTATGAACTGGAATCTCAGCCAGGAAGTTATTCTTCGCAACTAAAAGAAAAGGGAGAAATGTCTTCACTCATTCCTACACCAGAGACCAACCCCAGAAACAAATACACAGAACCAGACATCTGGCCATAAACCCTTGAAAACAGAGGGAAGCCATCCCCTTGGGTAATAAGTAATTAGCAGCAGGTATTTCACCAAAAGGATTGGAGGGATACAAAGCTTCCTCAGCGAAGCAATTGACAGAGAACTGGCACTTACAGTGATTCTGAGCAAGCGCACAGGCAATGACAATTAATGTTCTGCAAGTCCCAAGGGTCCCATGTACCAGGTGACCAACCATCTGTACAGCCGGGAGCTGACCAGGAAAACAGACAGCAACTCATGTATTTATTACAGAGGGGATGTCGTACAGGGAATTTGTCACACAGGTGATATGGAGGAGCCCAGAAGACAGAGTTCAGTGAAGTCACTGAGAGATTAGGGCAGAAAGCTGCTCCCATCTGAAGGTGGAGAAACAAAGGGAAGAGGCGGTATTCCCGGAGCCCCACGTGATGTGGCATCGGGGAGCCCTGTCCAGTGGAAGCTGGAGCTATGCATCAGCTGCAGCTGGAGGGGACACCCCGGGCAGAGAGGCAGGAGGAGAAATGCCCTGGCTTCCCTCCCAAGCCTCCCTACCACCCTTCCGGTCTCACCAGTGCCTCCCATTGGCTGACAAGGGTCTGGGAAATTCAGCCTGTTGGGTCATCTTCTGTGAAGGGTCTTTTCACATCTTTTTATGCCTGTGTTTCCCCCACGTGCATTGGGTTGTCTGTCTTCTAATTGAGTTGTAAAAGTTTATATATTTTAGAGGCACGTTCCTTGTGAGACATATGTATTGTGAATCTTAGAGTCTGTTGCATGTTCATTTTCTTAGTAGTGTCTTTTGAAGAGCAGAAATTTTAAATATGATGAAATTCTATCTTTTCTTCTAGAAATTTTATAATTTTAGCTTTTATGTCCAGGCCTATGATCCATTTAAAGCTTATTTTTTGTGCATAGTGTAACCCTTAGGTCAAGTTTCATTTTTTTTCCCTATATGGATATCTACTTATATCAGCACCATTTGTTGAAAAGACTGTTCTTTCCCCCATAGAATTAGCTTGGCATCTTTGTTTAAGTCAATTGACCATTATGTGTAGCCCTGTTTCTGGGCTCCACATGTCTGCTCTTACTCTCAATACCACAGTGTGTTAATTGTTGTAGTTCCCTGTAGTTTTCTAGTAAGTTTTGAAATCAAGTCATGCAATGCCTTCAACTTTATTCTCCATGTTCAAAATTCTTTGGACTATTGAAAGTCCTTTGCACTTCCATATAAATTTTAATCATCAGCACATAAATTTCTACAAATATACCTGTAGGGAGTTTTATTGTTATCGCATTAAATCTACAGATTAATTTGGGATGAATTAATATTTAACAATAGTGAGCATTTCAACCTGTGAACATGCTACATTCCTCAGTTTATTTCAGAAGTTATTAATTTCTTTCAGCAATGCTTTGTAGGTTTCAGCATAGAGGTCTTACACATACCGAAACATTTATTCTCACGTATTCTATGATTTTTTGGATGCTATTATAAATTAAATTATTTTTAAACTTAATTTTTCAGTTTCCTGCTAATATAATTGATTTTTGTATATTAACCTTGTATCTTGTGACTTTGAGAAAAGATTTATTACTTTTCATAGCTGTTTCATTGGTTTATGAAGATTTTCTGCTTAAACAATAATGTTATCTGCAAATAGATACTATTTTACTTCCTTTCTTATGCCTATATTTCTTTTTACTGCTTTATTGCACTGGTTAGAATCTCTAGTACAATAATTAATAGAAGTGGTATGAGAGAGCGTTTTCCCTTTTTCTTGATCTTAAGGAAAAAAAGTTCAACTGTCTCATCATTAAGTATGATGTTAGCATTGAGATTTTCATGGATACCATTTATTAGTCCTGGTTTGCTGAGAATTTCTTCTATAACTGGTGTCAAATTTTGTTAAATACTTTTTTTGTATTATGAGAATTATATAATTTTCTTCTTTATTCTGTTAATGTGGTGAATTCCAAAATTATAAACAAGCCTGTCAGTCCTACTTGGTTGTAATGTATTACTCTTTTAAAATAGTGCTGGATTTGGTTTGTTAATATTTATCAAGAATTTTTATGTCTATATTCATGTTTTCTATTCTTGTGATGTCCTTGTCTCATTTTATTATCAGATAATGTTGGCTTTATCAATGAGTTAGTAAGTTGTTTCTTACTTCTCAAGTTTTGAAAAAGTCTATGTAAAATCAATATTAATTGTTCCTTAAATGTTTGTTAGATATGGTTAATGAAATCATCTGGGTCTGCAATTTTCTTTACGAAGTTTGTTCTTATTGTGAATTCAATTTCTTTAATTGATATAGAAATAAAAGTTTCTCTTTATTCTTGCATCAGTTCTGGTAATTTTTGTCTTTTCAGGGATTTTTCCATTTTATGTAGGTTGTTAAATTCCTAGGCATAAAGTTGGTATAAAATTCTCTTATTTATTTCCTCATGATCCCTTTTAAAAAGAGAATTTCTCTATCTTTCTTTTATGTTCTTTTAAAAAGATTTTTATTTATTTATTTATTTTTTAGAGAGGGGAAAGGAGGGAGAAAGAGAGGGAGAGAAACATCAATGTGTGGTTGCCTCTCGCACACCCTCCTCCCACTGCTGACTGGGGACCTGGCTTGCAACCCAGGTATGTGCCCTGACCGGGAATCGAACTGGTGACCCTTTGGTTCACGGGCCAGTTCTCAATCCACTGAGCCACACCAGCCAGGGTATATTTCCTTATGATCCTTTTATGTTTATAGGATCTGTATTGATATCCCATCTTTCATGTCTTGGCAATTTGTGTTTTTTCCCCCTCATTTTTCCTCATTCAATCTAGATAGAGGTTTATCAATTTTATTGGTCTTTTCAAATAACCAGCTTTTGATTTTCTCCATTATTTAAAAAATTTTTATTTCATTGATGTTCATTCCTATGTTTATTTTTTTCTTTTTGTCTATTAGCTTTGAATTTAATTAGCACTTCTTTAATTTGGAAGCTTATAGATAATTTATTGAGACTTTTTTTCTAATATAGGCACCAAAGTCATGAATTTCCCTTTAAGTGTCATTTTAGCTACATACTGTCAATTTTGATATGTTGTATTTTTATTATTATTAGTTTGAGATATTTTTCTACTTCCTGTTATTTCTTTTTAATCCATAGATTATTTAGAATTGTGTTGCTTAATTTCAAATATTTGAATAAATTTTCAGGTATCATTTTGATTTCTAATTTAACTCTGAGAACATACTCTATATAATTTTCAATTCTTTACATTTTTTAAAGATAGGTTTGATGACCTAGCATTTGGTCTATGTTAGTGAGTATTCCATGAATACTTGAAATGAATGTGAATTCTGCTGCTGTTGGGTGTAATATTTCACAAGTATCAATTAACTCTAGTGGGCTCATAACATTCTTCAGATATTCTGTATAATTACTGATTCTTCTTGTTCTATTAAATTAATGACAGAGAAGTGTTAATTATCCATTTCTCCTTCCAGTTCTGTTAGCTTTTGCTCTGTGTGATTTGAAGCTGTTACTAGATGCGCACACGTGTAGGACTATCCTGTCTTATTGATGAGCTGGCCCCTTTAACGTCACGAAGACTTCCTCTTTGTTCGCAGCAGTTTTCCTTGCCCTGAAGTCTCGTTTGTCTGATGTAACTTCACCAGCTAAGCTTCCTTATGGTTATTATTGTTGTGCCACATCTTTTTCCATGCTTTTGCTTTTAATCTATCTCTGTCCTTATACTAATGTGTGTTTCTTGAGCAGAATATAGTTGGGTCTTGATAATTTTACTTAGTTTCACAGTATCTGCCTTTGAATTGGTGTGATTATTCCATGAAATTCAAAGTGATGATGATGTGGGATTGAAATTGGCCATTTTACTCTTGTCTCTCTTTCATTTTTTAATCCTTTATTCCTGATTTTTCCTGGATCAGTTGAGTAAATTTTAATTGTTTGTTGTCTTCTCTATTGGCTTATTAGCTATACCTCCTTTTCTTCTTTTTCCCCCCTGGTGATTGCTCAAGGGTTTATAATATGCATCTTTACCTTTTTCAAAATCCACTTTGAAACAGTATTATACCACTTGATATAGCGTATGAATCTTGTAACTGTACCCTTCTATTATATCCCTGTCTTTTGTGCTCTATTGTCACATGTCCTACTTGTACATGTGTTATAAACCTCACAATATGGTGTCCTCCTTTTATTTTAGTCTATTATCTTCTAAGGATTGAAAATGAGAAACAATATTGCCCATATATTTACTATTTCTGGCCCTCTTCTTTCCTTTGTGTAGATTGATTTGAGTTTATATCTGGTATCAACCCTTCAGCCTGAAGGAGTTACTTCATTGTTTCATGGTAGTGATGATCTGCTGGCTATAAATTTTTATAGACTTTTTGTTTTTTTTTGGGGGGGTTGGGGGATATGAAAATATACATATTTTGTCTTCCATTTTAAAGGTGATTTTTGCTGGATATAGATTTTTGTTTAACTGTCACTTGTTTACATCTAGTCATCTATTTGTCATCTGTCTATCGTACTTTTGGCATTTAAAAGCTGTTATCCTATTATCTACCACCTTGCATTTTTCTTATAAGGGGTCAGCAGTCCTTCTTACTTTGTTCCTCAGAAAGTTTTGTGTCTCTGCTTTTAAGATTTTTTTCTTTGTTTTCAGCAATCTGATTATGATGTGGCTTGGTGGTGTTTTCTTGGTGTACACCCTGCTTAGGACTCATTGAGATTTTGGATCTGTGAACTGAATGTTTCATCAAATTTAGAAAAACTTCAGCCATTTTCTCTTTGCATATTTCCACCCTTTCAAATCCTGGAATTCCAGTTGTATGTAAGTTGGACAGCTTAATATTATTCGTTCAGTCACTGAAGTTCCATTAATTTTTTCAGCCTTTCCCCCACTCTGTGCATCCGATTAGATGGTTTCTGTGGCCCTGTTTTCGAGATTACTTATCTTTTCTTCTGCTGTGTCTAATTTACTGTGAAGCTGATTGAGTGAGCTTTTCACTTTATATATTTTTTCAGTTTAAAAATTTTTCAATTCTTTTTCAATTCTCTATTTTCCTCCTAATTATAATTATGTTTTTCTTTAAATCCTTGGAACTATTTATAGTAGTTGTTTTAAAGTTTTTGTTCTGCTAATTCTATCATCTAGATCATTTTTGGGTCCATCTCTATTGGTTTATTTTACTCCTAGTTATTGCTGGCATTTTCTTGCTTCTTTGGTTGTCTAATAATATTTGATTAGATGCTGAACACATGATTATTATGTTGTTGAGTGTGTGGATTTTGTTGTCTTTAAAAAGTGTTGTGTTCATTCTACAGGCAGTTAATTTACTTAATTATTTCAAGACTTGCTTTTAAACTTTGGTGGGGTGTGTGTAGAATAACCTTTAGTTTAGGAGTTATTTAGCCCTATTTCTAAGGCATTGGCTTTTGGCGGTCTCTTGGATTCATTGTATATTGAAGAAAGTCTCTCCAATCTGTGTAACTGGTAGTTGAACATCCCCCAGTCCCTTGTGGGCTCCAGTAGTTTTTTTTTTTTTAAACCCTGGTGGTTTGTTCTTTGCCTTTTTTTTTCCTGAGTCTCATTCTGTGCATGCGCTGCTTCTACTCAGGCAAAGACTCAAGGGGTCCCCATGGAGATTTCTGGGAACTTTCTCTATGTGGGGCCCTCTTTTCCAGTATTGTACTTCCCAAATCTTGGCTTTTTTAACTTCTCCGAACTCTAGTCTTTTCCTTCTCATCTCAGCCAGCTCACCATATTTCACTGGGCTCCCTTCTCTGTGCCGCACTATGAAAGTGCCCCTGTAGAAAGCGTGCCCCCACTAAAGGGCTGGACTCATGGGAGAATGCATCTTTTTTAATTTCTTTCTTTGAGAGGTCGCAGCCCTATACTTCCTCTCTTTCAGTGTCAGAGAATACCTGTTTCAATCCGATTTTCTGACTGTTTACAAAGGGAGGGCCAGTTTTCCCACGATGGCCACAGGTAGAAATTCCCTCTTTATTAAAACCTTTGTATAACATTCCATTGTGCATTATGTCATCACTTATGTGTATTGTTCCCCTCTGATAGACACGTATGTACAATAGTTTCCAATCTTTCCCTTTTGTAAACAATGTACCATATGATTGTACCCAATTAATTTTATATATGTTTGAATATATCTGTAGAATAAATTCCTAAAAGTGTCAATCAGTGGCATGTCATTTTTAATATATGTATATATTTTTTGCATTTGAAATTTGATAGATATCTTCACATCTCTCTCATGAATTTTCTATTTGCATTTTTACCAAGAATATAAGAGCACGCCTCTGTCTACACTTTCGGTAACTTTTTGATCTTTACATATTTGATGGGTTATCTTTGTTTCTCTTATTATGCATCAGGGTCAGCTGTCTTTCCATATATTTGAAAGTCATTAGCAGTTCCTTTCGTATAAAATATTTATTCACAAGTTTTGCTCTAACTTTTATAATAAAAAATCACACAAAGAAAATAGAAATAAATATATAAATAAATGAGAGAGTTGGAGTGGTTCTTTTAGGTCTCCACAGGCTTCAAAATTTTAAGGCAAAACAAATCCAGTGCAAGTCAAACAAACAAACAAACAAACAAACAAACAAAAAACTAAACTGTAAAAGCTACAAATGGATCTTGACATTCGGAGCAGAGAGTCAAACCGAGGAAGTTGAAGTCTAACACATATAAGTGTAAGATTCAGTGTTTGGATTAATCCAGATGCAACCATCTAATGAGAAACCAAGGGAGTGTGGCTGATTAACATGTGTGAAACAGACCTAGTGTCTGAAAGGAAGTGCAGTGTAAGCCGAATGTCTGGGAGGAAGCACTGCTCCAGTTTCTATCTGTGAGGGCAGAAGCGCTGCTGCTGAGAAGGGGTGGGGGCTTCCCTGCTCTGGGCTGCTGTGAGAAGAAGTGGAATTCTCTCCAGAGAAGAGCGATCACATTGCTAAAGGGACTTGCACCCAGGTCATGTGAGAAGCGGTGGAAAGAACTGAGGATGTCCGACAGGCAGAAGAGAAGGATCAGGGTCCCATGGATCAAGTCCTCCGATTAAGGAAGATGTATCCTATGGAATAGAAAGCTGACAGGTTTGGCCTGTTTCAAAGGAGGAGATCAAAGATCCACTAGTTAAGTAAGCAGGGAGATAAATTTCAGCTCACTAGAAGTAAGGATTTTCCAGTTCAACTGACCAAAGATGATAAATGCTTCCCCATAGAGTGGTGAGTTCTCTGTCATCAGAGGTAATCAAGTATAGGATACATTTCCTCCATTGGGAAGGAATTCAAGTAGCTTGTGGCTGGATGGACTAGATGGCCTGCAACATTTCTTACAATTCGGGTATTCTCTGATTGTTATACTCTTTGCACAGATAAGGAAAATCAGGCTCTAACACATGACTTGCCAAGGATTAAATGACTGAGAAGTGGTAAAGCCAGGTTTAGAACCTAGGATTTGAAAGTTGATGTGGAGTGTATTCCAATTTATCCCATCTATGGAGCCTTGGACAAGGCTAAGGAAGACATCCTTGCAAAATGACTGTTAAGGGGAGGCACTATGTCGGCGTGGACCTACCTGGAGCTCCCACTCAGGAGAACCGAGTTCTAATTCCGGTTCCGCCATCCTCATCGAGTGAGCCGTTCCATCCTTCTCACTTGTAGCTCTCTGGTTGCACGGTCTCTGCTCCAAACTGAGACTTTATCATCTGTATCTGGTAGTGTGTCCCCTTCCTTGTGGTTCCCCCCTACGTGAACGCCCTGTGGACAAGGACCGAGCCCTGTGACGGCATGTGTGTCGGAAGCTCCTGGTGCAGTCCCTGCCACTGAGCAGGTGCACCCTGAAAAGCTGCTTGTTTCCTCACATCCCCTTGACCTCAATTCCTGGGGCCTGGGGAAGCTCCATGAGCAAATGAACAGGATCTCCCTTTACACATGTTAAGAGAAGGTAATAAATCAATAAAGGTGTTCATCAAGATAAAAAGAAGATCAGAGCATCCGCTCTGCCCAGGTGGTTGAAATCAGCATGTTTCCTGAGGAAATTTTGCCCAGTCACCTCAAGAGTGTTCTGCTGTTTCAACTGTGAGAAGGGGTTTAATGATAAAAATATGCCCTGGACACGAGTCTCTGTCAGACATGGAACTCAGCCAATAGCCCCATTTTCAGCCCTGACTGTAAGAGGCTGATGGCTCTGAAAACCAGAAATGGTGAGGAGCATCAAAACAGGCAAAACTGGACACTTCTGTGACCTAGGTAGTAGATCCATGCCCTCAGGACCTTGTTCTCTGTGGGAAGATGGAACTTACCCCATGTAATCTTTCTAGCTGTGTCGACCTCATCCCAATGTCATGTGGCCCTGAGCATCTCGAAGCTTCAGGGAAGGTTCTGGCCACCTGGAAGGCCAAGGCTGGCTCATCTGACTGGTACCTCCAGCTTTCAAGTGCCTGAGCTGGGTGAGGGGGGAATGGAAAGGTAAGGAGAGGTGGGTGGGATGTTGCAGTAGATTGAACACTGAGCACAACTCTTCACTTCCATCTAGGAGTACTCTACATCCTGATCCTCGCATGGATGCTCTTTGCCTTTGTGCTCAGCCATTGGGCTTGGCTTTGGCCAATGGGATGCTGGCAGAGGGAACGCAAGAGAGAATTGGATTGTGAATGTGTACTTGGTCTCTCTCTCTCTGTGTGCTTCTGCTATTGCTCCAAGAAATGTGTCCCTGGCTAGCCACTGCCTGTTCAGTCTAAAACCCAGAAGGTGACATATGGGAGACAGCCACTGCCACTGAGTCAGAGACCTGCAAGCAGGAAGATGAGCGTTTGTTGTAAGACATCGATATTTTGAGGTCATTTGTCACATGGTACTATGTGACAATTGCTGACTAATACAGAGGTGAAAGCTGGTGTGTGTGCAGGAGGGGTCATGTTGGTAGAAAGTTCCAGTTCCTTCCTTGGTATTCCAGCTAGGCCTGACACCCTCAGCTAGCTGCCTCTTGATCTCCCTGTGGTCGGCCTTCAGCGCTCTGCCTCCCAGAGGAGTTTACGGAGCGTGGGCTCAGTCAAGCCTGTCCTGAGTCACCTAGTGTGGTCGATGGCTGCAGCAATATATCTGATTACTTCTGTGTCAATGCGCTTGTGTGGTCCCTTCTCAGAAAGGCTCTGGGCTTGGCTGTGTGACTTGGCCAGAAGACGTTAGCAATTGCGATGCAAGCAGAATCTTAATATGTATCGGGCTTGCGTCCTCTTGGGGAACCTGTCCACTGTCGTGTGAAAAGGCCAGGCTAGCTTCCTTGAGGATGAGAGACCATGTAGAGAGAAGCCCCGGTCACTCTAGCAGTCCCAGACATAGGAAGGGGGGGGTCTCTGGTCCCCCTGGCCCCAGCCGAGGCACCCAGAGCAGAAGAATTGCCAGCCAACCCACAGAATCATAACAACTACTATGTGCTCATGGTTTTGAGCTGCTGCATTTGGGGGGGGTGGCTATGCATCAAAAGCTAACTAATACACCTAGGCAAAAGACAGTTTGAAAAATCAGTGAGGCATCGAACATGTGTACATACTATTTGAACATTTACTATGCTCTGGACCTTGGGCTGGGCTTGAGATCTTGAGGCAGAAGACACGTTTTATTTTTCAAATGCAGAACCAGAAGGCAAATGGCATTGCAGGGGCTCTGTCTAAAGTACAGCCAAGGTGAGTCCTATGAATGGTGGATGTTGTCACAGCAAAAACCAGGTCATCCAAGGCAAAGGAGAGCAAGCCAAAGAAACAGGGATCACTTTGAAGGCAGAGGTCTGAGCTTCAGGTCCAAGTTAGGCTGTGAGAGCGGGAACTGATCAGCCTTCACCGACACATCACAATCTCCCGGAGTGCACGGCGTGCGTTAGAGTTCACTCTTGGTGTCGTAGCTTCTGTGGGTTAGGACAAACGTTCGGTGGCATGTGTCCATCGTTACAGTATCAGGCAGAGTGGATTCTCTGCCCTAAGAGTCCTCTGTGCTCTGCCTATCATCTCTCCTTCCCCTAATGGCCTCTGGCAGCTCCTACCTTTTTCTCATCTCCACAGGTTTGCTGCTTCCAGACTGTCATACGGTTGGAATCACAGTGTGTAGCGCTCTCAGATGGCCTTGTCTCACTTCCTGATGTGCATTTAAGTTTCCTCCATGTCTTTTCATGACCCGATGCCTCATTTCTTTTTAGCGCTGAATAATATTCCATTGTCCGAACACATTGCACTTTATGTACTCATTTACCCAACCGAAGGCCCTTTTGGTTGCTTCCAAGTTTTAGCAGTTTCAAATAAAGCTGCTATAAATATCTGTGTGCAGATTTTTGTATGAACATACGTTTTCAATTCATTTGGGTAAATACCGAGGGGTATGATTGCTGGATCGTATGGTAAGGGTATGTTTAGTTTTGTAAGAGACCTCCAAACAGTCTTCCGAGTATCCGCACCGTGCTGCATTCTCACCAGCAATGAATGAGAGCTCCTGATGCTGGGGGTCTGTTTTTGGTGGCTTTCTGTGTAGCTGTCAATTGTCATCACTTGTCACTGAATCATCCCTTCAATATGCTGCCTCTAATTACATTTATTTCCTTTCTAGTAAAGTAGGAATAAAAATATCCACTTATTCTGCTGGTTTGAACATTCACCCAAAAGGTACCACTCGAATCCCACCCCCCGCCCCGTGAACGTGAGATGTGGGGAAAACAGAGATGCCCAGCCCCGCACAGGGTCCGTCCCCTGAGGGAGCCCACAGTCTGGGGGTGGTGGCGAGGCCAGAACATCCGGAGTCGCAGGAAGGCCCCCTTGAGGGAGCAGGGGCACCTAGAGCAGAGCCTCGAAGCGTAATGCTTTCAAATCTGGACATAAGGGCGTGTTCACTGCTGAGAAAGTCGGAGGTGGCCTCGGAGACCTGCTGGTTGTTGTGGGGGTGTGGGTTAGGAGCAATCGGTGGGCACAGACCTGAATGAGACTTTTCTGGCAACAGTCTTGACTCACCTCAGGAAACGTTTGTTAGGAGTCTTTGTCGTGCATCCGCCACTCTGCTCTGAGACCCAGGATGGCAGATGTGGCTTGGGATCACTCACACTTAGCGTGTCACTTAGCACAGTCACTTAGCGTGACTCTGCTCTGCCCCTTCCTGGGTGTGTATGAGTGTTTGATGTAGTCTTGTTGTTGTTTGTTTGCTATTTTTTTGACAGTGAATACCTTCCCATGCTTTAGCGTGCCAAAGTACATCCAAGAAAATTTGTATCAATTTGTCCCCTGGTTGTCCAGCCCTCCCTGCTAGAAGGACCCTGCAAGAAGAGATACCACTTTCCTTGGTGTCTCATACGTACCAGGGATAAAACAGACACAGGCAAATGCGCCTGGAGGTTCTTATTTCCCCTCTTTTACACAAAAGGTAACACATCCCTGCCACTTTGTTTCACTTTAGGATAATCTTGGAACTCTTTCCATTCCTGTTCAGAGGCACCTTACCTAATTGTTTGCTTCTTTATAGCTATATAGTATTTTCCTGTATAATAGGATCTATATCTGTATAGGTACCTATATCTACTCGTATATACTTTTTTAACTGGTCCACCTGGTGGGCATTGGAGTTGCTTGAGCAGGAGTTTTAAACATAGCTTGGGAGGGTTTTCCCTTTGGCCTGGTCCGTGGTGAGCACCTCTTTCTTGGCAGGCAGCCTGCAGTCATGGAAGGCTGGCCGCAGCCCCTGGAGAACCATTAGGGTAAACAGGACCAGGATCAGCCTTGAGGATGATGTCCGCGCTCAGGGAAGCAGCCACGAGACGCCACCAGTGGCTGGAGACTCGTGCTTTGAGGGCAAAAGAGAAGGACCTGCTCCTTCACAGAGATCGGGAAGCCTGCAGGAGTCCTGAATCCCTGCGTGCACCTGCTGCCTGGGGGCTTGTAGGCGGCGATAGCCTGTGCTTGTGGAGCAGCTGCTCACACGCATGTGTCCTTCTTTCACAGCCCGAAGATGTGTGCTGTGCTTGGAGGGGAGCGTGGAGCCGTAGACCTGGGATGGTGGCGTGGTGGTTTATGATAAAACCCTTTATCGCTCAAGTCTCCTCTTTATTGGGTGGGTGTAGGACCGCATCTGGAATTTTTTATGCCTCCTTCCTAGCCTGGTAGTGCAGAAGTGACCCTGTTTATCTGGCAGCTAAATTCATACACTCACTGTTGGTGCTGGCATCTCTCTGATTGGCTCAGGGGGTTGGACCAAATGGGAGTCCTGGACAGGTTATGGGGGGTCTTGCCTAAAAGGGATCTGGGGTACAGGAAGGAGGCTGTCTGTCCAAGCCGACAGAATGTGGGAGGAAAGTGTACTGTGGAGGTCACCCCCACACTCCTGGGAAGGCAAGTGCACTAAAATACCAGCAGGTAAGTGGTGGGAGTGGGGATTCTGCCTGTGCCCTTGACGCGGAGTCCTGAAGGGTCAGGTCCTCAGAACCATGCAGACCTCATTTTTAAATCCTGGTGCAGCCACTTCCAAGTTGTGTGGACTTGAGCACGTGACACCTTCTCCAAGTCTCCGTTTCTGTACCTGTACCATGGGGATACTAATACCTACCTTGCAGGGTTTCATGTAACTTAAGTGAGGGATGGCATTCAATACATAGTAGAAATTTTCATCTCTCCCTACTCATAAAGACAAAATCCAGCCTGATACTTTTTGTCTCCTCTCTTTTCCTTCTCTTCTCCTTCCCTTGTCTGCATGTGAACCATGCACGTATTACTTAAGTACTCTGTAATTATGAAGCCGGGAAATTGGGCAAGAAAGCTCTACAGACCTGCTATTCTCTGTAGATTGAGTGTGTGCGCGCGTGTGTGTGTAACAAAAGATTGGGTGGAGAATTTAACTTCCCCAATTCTAACCGCAAACATACCATAGGTACCATGACCCCCGTCTCCTCTTTGTATCTTGAATGATTTATTTTAAGGTCTGCTATAAAAGCAAGACATTGCTTAATTGTCTTGCTATAAAATATGTAAAGTATCACACTACTGGGGCTCATTAGCTAGAGCAGAGCTGCTGTTTAGTAATCCATAAGGTGATACTTGTTAATGAACGCTGCAATGATTTTCCTAACTACCTAAAGAGTAATAATAGATATGTCAGCTTGAACAAACAAGCCCCCAGTCCCCAGGGCCATGGGGATGCTGGATCATAATTGGATGGAGGGGCAGAGCAGATACTTGTACTTGTGGGCGCGGCTCACCATGGGCCTTCTCATCCTCCTTTCTGGGTCTGCAGAGGTGGGGCCCCTCCCATCTACATCCTGGTTTGGGTGAAGGAGCTTTTACTGCTCATGGTAGAAGTTGCCACCCGGTTTCACTGGGTCAAAGTTCCACTCCCCTAAAGGTGGGGCAGTTGGGATCCTCATCAGTGGCCTTTCTGGCGGAGTGCTGTTTTCAGTGGCTCTTTCAATCCCTTGAGGCTGAAGCTTAAGCTCATTATTATCATTCACCCCATTTCTCTGAGTCTGAAATAAAGCAGCGTAGGAGTGAGGGATGGGAGAGTATTCCTGGACACAGGCCCTTGGTCCTTGGTCCCTGGAAAACAACATGGCAGTTCCTAAAAAATCAAGCAGAATTATCATATGGTCCAGAAATTCCACTTCTGGGTATATATCCCAAAGAATTGAAAGCAGGGACTCAAATAGATATTGGTGTGCGCCTGTTCATAGCAGCACTATTCCCAATACCCAAAAGGTGTAAAAATAACCCAAATGTCCAGGATGAATGAATGGGTAAGCCAAATGTGGATGTACATATAACTGAAATATTATGCATCCTTAGAAAGGAATCAAATTTTGATACATATTGCAGCATGGATGAAACTTGGAGGCATCATGCTAAGTGAAATAGGAGTCTATGATCTCATTCTCATGACACAAATAAGTAAATGCATAAATAAACAGGAAGGAAGCTTTTCATTACAGTGACTTTCAAATACTAGATGTAGACAAAAACGATGGCGTTGAAAATTAATATTTGACATCTACTGTAATTAGAGTTGTTTCAGGCAACAGTTGTCAAGGAATGCTAAAATTACCAGTTGAAGTTAGGATGGGAAACAGTATTTACATAGTTTCAGAGTCTCCACAGATACTTATTAATTACAGAGGGAAAAATGGTAGCTCTACAGTCGAGAAACCCGGCAGATATCACATGAATGAAGGATCAAAGTTAACGGCACAGCGAAAGGGCCAAGTCAACACTGCGTATCTCACTATCTGATTCCCTGAGAAGGCGTGGCCCCCTACTGCCAAAAATGTATCCCGGCAGAAAGTGCGTAATCTGAACCCGATCGTGAGAAGACATTAGATGCTCCGACCGAGAGACAGTCCACGAAATAACTGCCTGTACTCATCAAAATGGTCAAAACCATGAAAGACGAAAACTGAAGACTGCTCCGGATTCAAGGCAACTAAAGAGACGTGACAAGTAAATGGAGCACGTCAGCCTGGATTGGACTCCGGACCAGGACAAGTACCGTAGTGTGACAGCTGGTGAAACCCGAGTCAGGCCTGCAGAGTAGATAATGCTCTTTTATCAATGTCAACTTCCTGATTTTGATAATTGCCCTGTGATTGCATAGGAGAATGTCCCCCCTTTTTTTTATTAAAGGAAATATAGACACTGAAGTATTTAGAGATAAAAGGACATTATGCCTTCACCTTACTCTAAAAAGTTTCAAAGAAAAAAATTAAATTTATATGCACAGGCAAGATTGTATACATGAGAGAGAAAGAGAGAGAGAGAGAGAGAGAGAGAGAGAGAGTAAAGCAAATGAGGAAGATGTTAGCATTTGGGGAAGCTGGGAAAGGGTATGTGGAAAATCCTTATACTACTCTGGCAACTTTTGTGAAGTCTGAGGTTATTCCAAAAAAAAAGGGGGGGAATTTAAAAAATTTAAAAAATTATGAGCCATATTCTACTATGCAACTTCTCTTACTACTTGTCTCGTTTAATTAATTTATTCCTCAAGGCCACTTGCTATTATTTCCCACATTTTAAAGATGAGAAAAATGAAGCAGGATCGGTGACCTGTCCAAGTCACAGGGGTGGTAAAAGGCAGGACTGAGGCTGATGAAAGGCGGTTCACTCCAGCGCCTGTGTGCTTCAGCAGTGAACAGCCAGTATTGCTTGTGTCTCTAAGGTGCTCAGTACTCTGCGCCTACCAAACACACTAACATGTAATTTTGCACTAGGCAGTGCCATTCTGGTTTTATGGAGGGAAACTTGGCTGCTCAGAGAGTTTCCAGGATGGGCCAATGTCCTACAGCTAACAGATGGTAGGTGCTGGATTTGAACTCAGGTCCTGAGGTCAAAGTGTGTCTTCCCACTGTGCCACGTGCTTCCGGCCTGGGTCCAGGCTGGGAACAATCAATAGGAGATGGGGATCTGGCCCACGGCAGGTGTGTGGGTGTGCAGCCCTCTTCCTTATGAAACAGCCACCACCACAGGCTCTACCTTTCCAGGCCAGGGGAGCAACGTGCTAGCTGCAGAGCGCCGTGCGCGCCGCTGTTGGGGAGCCACGCTACCACCGTGGCTGCGAATTGCAGAGTCCTGGGGAAAATCCTACAGAGAACGCCAGCTACACGAGGGTCTGACCCCGCCCTCAGTGGGCGTGGGCCCAGCAGGGGCTCTGCTTCCCCCAGGAGCCTTTTCACTGTGGCCGATGCGACCTGGACGCCAGGCCTCATCGGAGCGCCTGCAGATCTCCCCACAGCCTCTCTCTCCGGCGGGCGGCTGTGGACAGCGCTTGCTCACAATTTTGGCAAGGCCACTCGATCATGAGTGAGGTATAAAAATATTTGGAGGAAGACAATGACTCATAATTGGGGAATTCAAGGGGACACACATGTGGTGCAATGTGGTTTTAGCACAAAATCCAAGGGGCCACTATGGTGTGAAAGAAGTCCCTCCTCAGGCAGGGGAAGAGGCCCGCGGAGGGACTATTCACCCTGGAAGCAAGCTGTAGATGTCATCCTGGTATTTTCTGAGATTAAAAATATGAATGATGTTCATAGAGGTGGGTCTTGAAATATGCAAATAAATCTGCTTCCAGGACCGAATCTTAGGCTGTTGGCGCTGACTGGAGTGCATCGATCCTGGAGGTTTGGCCAGAGGAGCTGGGCCCTAGCGGCCCCGCCAGCCCTGACTGCCAGCCCAGTGCTCTGTGTCTGAAGTTCTCTTAGCCTGGCCCGCCTCTGAGGCCTCTGGCTTACTCATTCCCTCAAGCTGTTTTGTATTAGATTCCCCCAGGGCAGTGGTTCTTAAGCTTTTTTCTTATTGTAACCCACAGTAAGAAGTACATTCTATATTGTGACCCAGTATATTTCTCTCTCTCTCACACACACACGATCAGCAGTAGTCAGGGGCCCAGGAGAAAGCAGAAGTCTTCCAAACGGCTGAGATGAGGAGACTTTATGGAGGGACACTTACGGAGATGTGGGCCCAGTTAAGGAAAGGAAACACACAGTGGCTGTGGAGGCACCGGACACCCTCAGTGGTGAGAGGCTGTTACCACACTCACACCCACATGGCTGGGTGTGGGTAACAAAACCAGGACTAGTGGAGTGAGGGCTGGAGCCTTGAAGGAGCATCCTGGCCAGAGCTGTGGGCCTGGGAGGTGCAGCCTTTACTGGAGGCGTCGTGCCCCAGCTGGGTGCGTGCTGAAGCCAGCAGAGTGTGGGAGGAACACCAAGCTTCTCTCTCCTCCAGCTGTGTGATCTCAGACAGGGCTCCCTACTGGCCAAACCCAATGAGCCAAAAAGCCAAGAAGATATCTTTAAAGGGGCCAGCCTGCTGCGGTCCAGAGGAGGGCAGGGAAGGGTGGAGGATGCACAGTGACTGGGGTGTGGGCAGGTGGATAGGCCAAGGAACCAGCTGTGCACCCACAGATGCCATTAGCCCAAGTGGTACATTTGTGAGTGTGAGATAAAGGGCCCCTCTGGGTGAGGCACAGGCTGGTCATTGCATAGCCTGGCACCCAGGAGGGCACCTCTGTGCACGCTGGAAAGAGGTATGTGTGCCCCCTTTTTCCTGGGATTGCAGCCCCGTGTCACAGTCTGAAGTTGGCGAGTGCAGGCTGGGCTGGAACATGAAAGCCAACCTTCCAACCGTTCCCCATGTGCTAACTTTCCACATTCCACATGTGCAAAAGTGAAACGAAATTTCCTGAAATAATATGCTTTATTGCATGGTGTTGATCTAGCTTATTCCCATTCCATTCCTTCTCATCCCATCCTATGCCATCCCCTTCCATTCTTTTATAAAAAAAAAAAAAAAATGCTGGTGTTCACTCAACTAATGGGTGCTCATTGCGGACCAAAAATGCTGCTCCAGAATGTGGGTTGTGGGCTTCCAGAGCCCGATAACCAGGTGTAGCTCTGTTTTAGGGGCACAGGATGGACCTCAGCTCGGTGCTGCTCACCCTCTAGTGCAGGCTTCTTGGGGACAGCCCAGGCTGCCTGCAGCGGTGAAAAGGGCACAAAGCCTAGTGGCACTATGGTGGCTCTGGTGTTAAAAGTATTGGGATCAAATCCACTTCCATCGTGTGTCACACTGGCTGGGTAACCCTCAGTGACCTCATCTGTAAGATGGGCATGGCAATTATGCAGCTCTGAGATTTATGTGAACTTTCCGTTAGACTCGAATCCCTCACCACCACACCTGTCATTTTGTGTAAGAGGAACACCGGACAACAACACTTTGAAGAGGAAAACAGTCAGAAATGTGATTCTGCATTTCTTTTTATTCTTAGCATCTTAGCTTAGGGTTTGCAGAGTCACCCTCTCACCTGACTCCCAGGCCACTGAGATTCACTCTCCCTTTGTTCTGATCACCTAAGAGACACATCCTCATCGGAAAGAGCCAGACAATCCAGGACCAAGAAAAAACAAGGCAAAAAGTGAAAACTACTAGTAAGCCTGCTCCTGAGAGTTAACCCCACTATTAGATTTGAGTATGTTCTCCTAGACTGCTCTTACAGTACTGAAACACATACATGCATTTAAAAATAAAGGCATCATCACTTACAGAGTGCTTTGTAACATAACGTTGACATCACACCGTGACAGGTTTCCACGTCAACGAGTGCAGTTGTGAGTCATGTCATCACTGTTAAAGGCTCCTTCATGCTCTGCTCTGTGGCCTTACCACCACCCCTCCTGATTGGACACGAAGATTGTCTCCACTCTCATTGCTATTGAAAACAACATTTGCTTTGAATTCAACAAAGCCCATTTGCCCCCCAAATCTGGGTGACGAATGATATTTTCCCAGGAAAGCCTTGGCAATACGATTGACTGTTTATCCCCGCACTGAATAGACTAATTAGTGTGTAGACAGCCTCAGAGTGAGAAGAGTGTTTTCTCTTCTGCCAAGATGACAGCCTTATCAGAATGAAGAAGGAGCCTTTTGGAGGGAGGCTGGGTGTTTTTTCAAGTTTGGGAGGGAAATACCCGCAGCCCTCTCCAGCTGAGTGCGGGGAGGAGAGCAGTTTTCCCCTGCGGCCGGCCGTCACTCTTAGGGGCTGGAGCGGTCCCTCTACCTGTACACAGATGCGTGTTTTACTCTCCGGCATGACAACCTACTAGGGAAATACAGACAGAAAGCCCCAGAGAGCTCAATAAAACGACATAAACACGCCTATGTCTAAAAGGTGAGAATGAAGACCAAGACCTGAAAATCTTCCATCAACTTCCCTCTTTTTCATGAAAAAGTGTTTTATTCCATAAGCTTGGAATCCATGCAAAAACGTGCACCAAGATACAAAGGCACTTAAATTTGTGAGCTGTAAGAAAAATCCTGGTGATGTGACTTGATTGTGTTGACAAATTAACCTAATGAGAATAGCTTCCCACTATGAATTCATTAGGCAAAAATGTGCAAAGGAGGTATTTGCAGCCTGTTAACCCTTAATTGGCGCAACACTGAAAACACTTAATTGTGAAGTGTGTCATCAAAATCCCCAACGTAGTTAATCGCTGTTAGACTCACAAAATTATACATTTTAAATGATGATCTTTAATTAAAAATTATTTGGGATTATCTTTAGCTGCGCTTTAAAGTGAGCAGCTCGGGTACACTTGAGGAAATGGCGACAAAGATAATAAAATTGGGAGTGTTGCTTTTGGCTTGTAATCAAACTCCTCCATGTGGGGAATATGGGCATGAGACATCGGAAGTTTTGAAATAAGCTTCAAATATTTCAAAGGGGGATGGTGGGACAAGCTGGGCCTAGAGAGAGAACAGGACTCAACACGCCACTGCTGTGTGATCTTGGCGAAATCACATCTCCTCTCTGGGACTCGGGCTCCTGATCAGTAACATGTGGGGGATTGGATTAGGCTGGATTTGGGAACGTCTAGTGCACCCAGGAGACAACTGAAAGAAATATTTTAACACATCCATTGGCTCAAACAACAGTCAGGACACAACCGATGAGTTTTTCACTCAATGGAGCAATGAGCAGATGTGGCAGAGACTCTAACATGTGCCATGGAAACGAAGAAAAAATGGCAACAACAATAAAAGGTGGGGCTCAGTTAGATTTCCTTTCTGGCTCCTGACACATGTGCCTGACGACATGGGCTGACACGGACATCTAATTGCCTTCCTCCTTCCTTGGTGGTCCCAGCGGTTGTGCAGGAAACTTTGCATCCTACCCAACAGGCCCCACATTGCAAAGAAAGTCCTTCCCTAAGTTTAAAAAAAAAAAAAAACAATTAAATTCTGGAGTTGTGCTCATCTTCTATATCCTGCACAGTCCATTTCAGTGTTCAAATACAAATTATAGCAGCATCTTTTGGCTCCCTGGTGACCCTTCATCATGTACACAGTTTTAATGATCTATATTCTGAGGTGGTTGAACAGTGGTCTCCCCCAAGAGACCTGGAAGTCCCCGAGGCATGTGTTCAAAAAACACAGCTGGTGGCAGGCCTCGAAGCCTCAGTGGAGTTGGACGTGGAGCAGGTGGGGAAGGGAGGAGGCTGACACGATGACCACGTCTACGCAGACTCCTGCTGCTGCCTCGGAAACATGGCGGCCTCCGGTGTGGCCACGGCCCAGGAGGCGTGTTGGGAAGAGGGTGAGTATGGGCTGCAGTGGGGCTGAACTGCCAGAAAAATCAATCAAAGAGAACTTGGGTGCTTTTTTCTTTGTTGTGATTATAGGCCGGAAAAAAGGAAAAGCCAGGTTCTCTGGGGGAGTTCTAGCGTGGCCCCCTGGTAGGCCCATGGGACTTTACCCAACAGCTTTGGAATGCCTGCAGTGAACGAGGCTCTAGGCTGGGCCCTGGGCGTCCATGTTGGGGGCAGTGGAGCCTCCATCCACGTCCTCCCCTTTCTCCTCCGCCTTCCAACCAACCCTCCCTCCAGACAATGGGCCTCATATAAACAGAGCTCCGCTGGTCATTGGCCAGCTCTGGAGTGGTTGCTGGCCTGTTTTCCATGGGCTCTGTGTGCATCTAGGCTCCTCTGCTGTTGGGGCTTGACTCCGCCCCAGATTGTCCCCCTTGTCAATGGGATGAACTCCAGGGCTCTTGTGCTCACTGTACTCGGACCAGGCTATTTTTCTGAGCCTCTTCCTGGCTGGGCCAAGCTCTGTGCCTATGGCGAGAGGCACCCACCTCCACCACTCCAGGGTTTCCCCAAGGTGGGTCCCTCTCCCACGCCAGTATGAGGCATCAGGAGGGGTACACGAAGCATGGTCCCTGAACTCATGGGCTTCCAGGCTGGTGGGGGCAGGCATACGATGCCCACGAACCACAGGGTGGCATGGGCCCCATGAGGAGTCACATTGAGGAAAACCAGATTCTTTGGCAAAAATCAGTGTAACTCCCCCTCCCTGCCGCCCACCATGAAATTCTATATAACCAAGTAAAACAGATAAAAGCTGAAGGCAGACCTTCTCTGGTTGAAGGGAGGAATGGAGTCTCCAGAGAACACTTAAAAAAATTATCAGGCCCTGGCTAGGTAGCTCAGTTGATTAGAGCATTGCCCCAATAAGCTGAGGTTGTGGGTTTGATCTTTGGTCTGGGTACATACAAGAATTAACCGATGGATGGATAAATAAATAGAACAACACATCAACATTTCTCTCTCTCTCCCCCTTCCTCTCTTTCTAAATTAATAAAAAGAAATAATCAGTCTGTCAATAAACTCATGCTCTTTAAAAAAAATTAGACCATTGAAAGATTAAGCTAAACTTTGTTGGCCTTCCATGCCCGTCCTGCTTCCCTTGTGCCCTTCCTAGAGGTAACCACAGCTCGGAGTTTGTGGGTGTTCTTCCAGGTCCCTACTCCACACTTACATGCAAATCTCTGTCTACCTACATAGCATTGCCTTGAGTGTGTGTTCCATCAAAATTACCATATCATCAACCAGTTCTTCATATACCTGGTTCTTCCCTTTTAACTGCTGTATAGTATTTCACTCTGTGCAGCCTGCTGACTTTGCAGAGCACTGTCCTAATCATGGGCATTTTGGTCCTTTTCTATTTTTCATGGTCAAAAACAAAGCTTGTGCATGTCTTTTTATGTGAAGGGAAGGGAGTTTTCCTGACAGTTTGGGAATTGTCATGCTAGGGAGGGTCTTGGGTGGGGATGGGTGGTGAGGTGCAGAAGGGAGAGGGGAAGGATGTGTGGGAAGCTTCGCAGAGGAGCTGGGCTTGTGTCGTGTTGTGAAAGGTGAACCAAGGCTTCAGCAGAAGGAGAAAAGGGAAGTGGGGGGTCCAGAGTGGGGAGAAGCAGATGGCGTGGTGAAGGGTGCTGGCCCAGAGGGCAAAGGAGGTTGGTGTCTGGCATCAGGATGGGCTGGTGTGGCTGGAAGGGAGTAGCTGTCGAGGGCATGCTTTCCAGGGGTTGGGAATAGGTCAACAGTAATTCACAAAGGTGCTCATGGGCGATGTTGGACCCAAGGAGGGCTCTTTGTGAGGCTGCTGGGTTTACTTCTGCTTTAAAATACCTGGGAGGGGGTGGTCTTGTGCCAACACTTATCTTCTCCCTCTTGCTTCCGTAACCCAGGACTTTCCTTTCTGTTGTGAACATGCTGCCACTCAGCTGTCATCCCTGCACAGCAGAAGGAAGAAGCCCGCAGCCAGCATCACCTGCTGGCCTCCCCCTGCGTTGGAGGTTGGTGGATGGGGACCATCCAGGAACTCACAGGAACCACACGTGGCTTGGAGGAGAGCGGTGCAGACCGGCTCTCCCCGGGAGATCTGAGGGCTGGGGGTGGTGGTGCACCTCTGGGGTGCTGGGTGGAGCCTCATTACTTCACAGTGAGGCCAATCACGGCCACTGTCTATTCAAGCAACCTTTGTTTTGAGACTGGCAGGGAAGACCTTTGACTGCCCCCCAAATACCCTGGGATCTTTAGGGTAGCCCTCCAGACAGGGCTGGGTGTAATTACAGAAGCAGAGACTCTGGGAGGGATGGAGAGGAGGTGGGTGGTGGCTTTACTGAACTTCCCTTCTCATGGATGCTGACATCACTCCTAGAGCTTATTGTTGCCTCAGGACATCCTTACTGGGGAAGATCCCCTGACTGTGCCTCAGTTTGCCATGGGCCTCAATTTACCTATGGGGAAGATCCCTGACGGTGCCTCAATTTACCTGACTGGCTCCTCAGCCTCTTGGCATCTTCCAAAATGGGTCTAAGAGTCAGTGTCCCTTATGACTCCTGGGTAGGAGGTTCTGAAGACCAGCAGAAGTGGGGCAAGGGGAGACGGTGTGCAGGGAGTCTCAGTCACCCTCCCAGTACCTGTTAGCCTCCCTGCCAACTGCCTGTCTCTCCAGCCCCTCTGTGGTCAGCACACGTCCCAGGAAAGAGGTCCCACACTCTGTGAGCTTCCAGGAGGAAGCTGAACAGCGGAACTAAGGTTGGAGAGTAGGGGGCAGTGTGATCAAAAATGAAGCTGAGGCTGCCTTGTACAAGCCCCGAATGCCAGGCTATGGGGTTTCAACCTTTTCCTGTGGGCAATGGGGAGCCACTGAAGGTTTCTGAGTCACAGCACGCAGTGATCTGCTGTGGAAGGGGAGGGTGGACTGGGCAGGCCAGAGGCAGAGTCCAGTTGGTAGAGGTTGCATCGCCCAGGTGTGAGGGGTGAGGAGCTGAATTATGGGATAGCAGGTCAGGAGGCAGGGAAGAAAAAGCTGCAGGAGAAATTCTGGAAAACTCAGCAACTCCTTGCATTGAAAAGCAGGGAGGCCGTAAACACCCAGTGGCTCAACATGGCCCAGCCCTTGCTGGCTGCATTTTCTTTGGGAGAGCCTTTGTAATTAAGGTGATTTTTGTCAGGTAGATGAGTAATTAAAAGAGCAGAAGTTCTAACCTGTGAGGCCCTTAACAGTCCCAGGTCAAAACTAATGGTCTGGTCCTCAGAGGCAACAAATGAACGTCAAGGTAACGGGCAGAGAAAACACCTCCCCAGGAAGAATGCTTGGCCCCAGCTTCCAGCTACACCCAGTTCTGCCCTCCAATAGCTGTGTGTCTCAGAGCAGGAAAGAAACATTTATCTGGACCTTTGTTTCTATGGGCACAGTGACAGTCCCAGTCTCTATGTCGTGGAGTGAGTAACTGAGCTAATGAGGGCAGTGTGTGTTGAACTTGGAGCCTGGTCTGCAGTGAACACTTGGAGGGTGGCAGCTGTTATTAATGACAACCCAGCTAAGACTTTCCTCTAAGGGTCCTCTGTCTCTCATGCTTCTCAAGAGTCCTGTCTGACTTCAGATTAGTCTTTGCTCTCAGGATACTCATATGTCACTTGGCCCTGTCCGCTCAGCCAGAACTGGACTTCCGTGAGGACCCCACAAGGGCCTGGAACTTCACTGTTCATGGTGTTGTGGGACCCTCCCAGGCCAGGTGTCCTTCCTCAGGTCACCACTGCCACCAGGCTGTGTGGACTTGCTGTCTTGCCTGCATGTGAATTGCTTTCCCCTTTTCCTTGGCCAGCGATACTGACGGCGGGTATTTTTCTGGGACCCGGGCTGGGGGAATCTTATACTTTTGTCTGTAATGAGAACCAGCAACTTTGTTGGTGCAACACTGCCAAGTACTGAAGGCAATGGTTTTGCCAAATGCAGTGACATAAAAGGGACTTATTAATACTCCACGCAATTGTCATATAGCTCTGAAAGCAAGGCCGTCAAGTGCCCCACTGCTCCTCTCAGCACATTAGCTGCTTCTTCCTGGCATTAATGAGGTGGGCTTCATACTCATGTTCAGGTGAGTATGAAGAGGACTGGCTTTCAGTGCCTCTTGGATGGAGGGATCTCAGGTTGAGGCTGGAGGCACCTTGAGTCCAAGAAAGCCAAGTTATTTACTTTCTGATGAAAAATGCCTTTATGGAAATGGTCCGGGGCCTGGGGCGGAGACCCACGAGTTCTTGGAATGTGCCTGACAAGAAAGGGAAGGATGAGCAAGTATTAGGGCTTCTTCACTCTGCCAAGAATGGAAATAAGGCAGAGCATCGAAGTCCACTGCAAGCCTGGTGGGGGGTTCCTGGCAGAGAACGGAGCCAGGAATACCCCATGGCGGCAGAAGTCAAGGGTATTTTGTTTTGGGAAACATTCTACCTCCTCAGCACATCCATTCGGATTTGCATGTATCCCTGGATTTATAGGAATGCAGATGACAACAGGTACATTCATTTAAGGCCTAGTTACTTGCCTCCGTGTTCTGGCGGGAGGACTCTGTTTTAGGAATGCAGAAAGGGTTAGTGGCATGACGTCGTGTAGGAGGGGCAAAAAGAAATATGCAGTCAAGAAGCCTTGCCAAGCAAGTCATAGAATCAAGTATGGTGGGAGGTAACTATAGGGGATGCTTTGTTGTTTCGTTCATACTGGCTCAGCAGCCATTTCAACCTTCGTTAGAAAACATAACCCATTTCCTGCCTCACCCCCACCCCTGCCACCCCTTTTCCCACGCCTGGTAAAAAATTCTTTCTTGCTATTCTCGGACCATTAGGTTTGCCTGGATTGACACCACTCCCTGATCTAGGGTGAGCACATGAGCCAGGCCTGGCCAATCAGAACATTCCACTCCCCATTGCCCATGGCAAGAGGTTCAGACGTGGGGCAAGTGAGCCAAGCTCATCTGATGAGGTTGAATCCAGAGATTTTTTCTTGGGAATATGGGGATGGAGGCATATTTCCTCCACTAGCATTTAAGCCTGGGATTAATCACAGTCATGTGGGAAAGCCTGCATGAAAATAGAGCATTCAGAAAGGAACAATGCTTGGAGATGGGGAGAGGCAGAGTTCTTATAACTTTGAGTATCTGGTTTCAGCCATGCCTGAAGGCCACTCAAACTATCAGTTAAATGAGCCTACAAATACTTCACCCTCCTTTTTATTATTTTTTTGACTTTTGTTTATGTCACTGTAACCCAAAGAATACTATCTAACTCCAGGTCTTGGACTAATGCAATTGCCCCTACTTGAACACCCGTATGGATGGGGTATTATTCCTTTCTGAGGCAGGAAGACCTAGATTTAAAGTAGCGCCGTTTCAGAAGCACGGGTCTGGGTACATCTCTTCTGGGAGAAATTTGTAAATGCTGCCAGCTCATGACTGTTCTTTTTGCTAATTCTTTACGCCACACCGAAACTTAATTAAACTGCAAATGCTCTGACCAGTACCTGGAAATGCCTGACATGTGGCAATGTCCTGAAATTGGTTAGCAGGCCATCTTGGAAAGGCAGGCAGATGCAGGGAGCTCAACTACCCAGTCCCCAAACTGGGACTGTGAGCCTATGACCAACTACATCACATACACGAAACTAGGGCACATCAAATTGCCTGCCTGTTTATTTTACCCTCTTCCTTTACTTGCCTAACAGTGATTTTTTTCTTTAAAGATATGACTTAGTTACATCCTGGCCTACCTTGTCCTTGGCTACTTGTTGGCGCTTTGCCTGTGCAAACCCAGGACCTGAGAGCGCCTCCTGACGTGGCTGCTCCAATGTGGTTGGTGGAGTTCCGGCAAAGGGTCTGCGAGGAGCCGTCTGGGCTCTTCCCTGGGAGGAACCAGTCTGTGAAAAGAGCTCAAGGGCACAAGAATGCAGATGCACCCACAGAGCGGGCGGGATGAGCAGGGCCGCCCCAGCGGTGCCAGTCCCCACCAGCGTCAGCCAGGCAGACTGAGGCGAAGCCGAGGTACGCGATTCCGCAGCAAGGGCAGGGCGTTTATTGACTTTCATTGTGTGTCAGAACTGGACAATCCATGGGGTAGGCCTGGCTTCATCCAGGTTTAAATAATGTCACCAGGGCCTGGTCTTTCGTTTTTGTCTCTGCCTCTGCTTTTCCCAGTGTTGTCCTCATTCTCAATTCTCAGAGTAACTTCTGAGACTTACATCTTCCATCTTCCTCTTGGCCTCAGACTTACATCTTCCTCTTGGCCAGTGGTCCCAGACTGAGATACTGCTCTTTTTGGCCTTCAGCTGTCGTAGTCTCTGAAACAGACTCTGGTTGGCTGGATTGGGTCACATGCCCTCCCCAATCAAGTGCTAGGCATTATGCATGGAGTACTCTGATTGGCTGGCCACCTGGAGGAAATAAGTGTGACCCCTTGATTAATAGGTTGGTCAAAATCAGGCAGAGTGGGTGTGGTCAATTTCCAGAAGGAAGGGATGCGAGGCAGACCCTAAAATACCTGAGATCTCCCATAGCCGCACAGAAATGATTTCATGTGCTATGACAACTCTATCGAATTGGTGTTGGCTTGTTCACAGCGAGTGGATTAGAAGGCTGCATTTGATTAGCAGGGTCTGCCATGGGTGCAGAATATGGGTGTGGCAGGCACATACTCTCTTATTTGCTGCATCTGAGCTTCTTGGGCATGAGAGGGTAGAAAGTTCACAATGACTCAGTTTGGAGAAAGTTCCTATTCACACATCAGAGGAGGTGATCCAGAAATCCCAGGGCACAGCGTTAACTTGCTCCCAGCCTCTCTCCCCTATCCCATTTCCTGGCTTCATGGGAGCGCTTCATCCCCGTTAAGGGCCTCTGCTCGGGCTGCGGCACGAAGCCAGGGACACTGTAGCTGAGGACCCTCCTCTTCCCATGGTGCCTGCAGAGGTCCTCAAATATCTCTCCTCTTGGGAGGAGGGACTGTTCTGGGGCCAGGTGCTTTCTTCCTGCCTTCCATCCTGGATAGAGAGGGACAAGAATCAAGAAAAAAAAAACTGAGAGAAAGGAAGCAAAGAGAGCTCTGAAGCAATTTGGATGTCTTACTCTGAGCTGGTCTCTTCTCCCCAGGCAACAGCATCTCGGCTGGTGAAGGGAAGGGGCAGCAACCTGGACACCTGGGTTCAAAGGCCAGGTCTTGCTCAGTGAGTGGGAGCCTTTGGCACTTTCTCTGGCCTCAGTTTCCCCATTCCTGAAACAAGGGGTCAGGGCCTTACAGCCTTCTTCAGGCCAGACTTTCTGGGGCTTGGTGGCGATGCTAGAATTAAGAATTTCCTACTCAGAATGGCTTCTCACACAGGGCAGGGGAAGTGGAAGGTGATTCCTTCTAGTCACATGCAATCCCATTCAGATATATACATTTTTTTTACAAAGGTGCTTTTCAAGAACAAAGAGAACTTGAGCACACACGGTCCAGGTGCTCATTTGGGGCAATAGTGTAACTGACCCCGAGTCCCTTTCAGTAGCGACTATGAGTTCAAGTATCAAGTTTTTTTTTTTTTTGTTGTTGTTTTTTTTTTTGGCAAATCACTTTGCTTCTCTGAACGTTACAGTCTTTCTCCATAAAGTAGGGATGAGAATATCCATCTTACTGGGTTGTTGAGATGTTAAAATATGATAATGGGTTTGAGAATCGTAAAGAATCCTACAGGAGACAGGGATGAGCTGTTACTAAGCTGTTACTAAACTCTCACTCAAGACAGGCCCAAGAAGGGGCCAGAAATTCCTCCCGGCCTGTTTGTTCTGTGCCTTGCACGTAGCGAACATGAGGCAAATATTTGTTGAATGATTGGAATCCCAGGGGCCGTTTTTGAGGTACGATGTTATATGTTGAGTTATAATGCAACTACACATAGCACTGGGCTGTGCTGCTTTGGGTCCCATTCGCAGGTCTCTGAGGGGGCAGCTGGAACAGCCGATTTGGGGCCAGGACCAGGGCTGTCTGGTACCTGCTCCATGCCAAGGCCGCCTACAAGCCTGGGATGGGGCATCTGTCAGCCAAGTGGAAAGATAACTTCCTATCTTTCTATCAGGCGAGGGGTGGGGGTGGGGGTTGTGTTTTTCTGCTTGAACTGTAGCTGTTTTTCCTCTTTCCCTTCGGGAATAAATTACTGCGGCTTTATAGCCCTTACAGGAGTTTCTGGAAACTCCAACTGGATGAATCCCAAAAACTAAGTTCTTTTTTGAGTCTCCAACTCCCCCAGATCCTTATTTAGAAGGAAAAGGGGTCAGCCTCCTTGCCTCTGGCAGACACCCGATTACCCTCCAAATGGGATCGCGTCTTGATCGCTTAGTCTTTTCTCCCCAGTGGATTCCAAGAACTTGGCTGAGCCGCCCAGACTCTCGGCCACTTCCTGGAGGTGAAGAGGCAGCTTTGGAAGCCATGTCACCACCTCCTGACCAAGTGCTGAACCCAGTCAGGACAGAGCTTGGGCCCTGGGGAAGCTGACCTGCTGCCCAGTCTCCTTGCCCTGTCCTGTACTCCTTGCTCCCCAGAAACCCATCAACATCCATCAAATGCTTTTAACACTGTTATAGGTGCATGTGGCTTAATAAGCATTGGCAATGCTAAATTGTCATTTTAATTAAGCTCCCCAGCCCCCATCTCAGAAAAATGCTGTGTGCAGCCAAACACCTGTAGCCCTGAATATATAATCTCCCTTCGTCTTGTTTTGCTCCAGACAAAATGGTGAAAAAGATGAAATTTATGCCTTTGGAATCTGAGGTATTAACCATTGCAAATCAGCCTTCGGTGCCCAAAGGTAACAATTACCGCTCTCATTAATAGATTTCCCTAGCCTCTCTCATAAAACAGCTGTGGAAATGTCTCCGGGGACAGGGTGGGGGATGTGTGCCCAGGGGTCATTAACCGTCAAGGACTCTGGGCAAAGAGGGAGACCACATCCCTCTCCCCAGGGCCCGCCCAACCGACGGGAAAGCTCACATGTGGCCCCCTCACAGGGCCAGGGTGCCGGGTGCATGGGGTGGGTGTTCTGGCAGAGCAGTCCCCCCACATCGGTGCAAATTCCCTCAGCCAGGGGCTCAGAAGCACGAGGACTCAAAGGGGAGGCCTGGGGAGGGCAGGGGAGAGGGAGGCTTTCATTTTCATTAGGACGGGCGACTTTCTTCTCTTGGGAACACCGGGGTGGGAGAGACCTTCAGATCAAGGGGTCCACCTGTTAGGTACGCACACGAGGACCAGGGGAGTCCTGGACTGGCCCCGGGTCGCCCAGGACATCATCAGTGGCTGAGCTGGGTGCAGTGACAGTGAAGAGCAAGGCAGAGGGCTGCCCAGAGTACGGACACATGGCTCAGGTGGCTTGGGACCCATTTTGTCTCTTTGGTTGGAACATAAAGTAGTTTTGAACCCAAGCAGTGCTCCTTCTGTCCTGTAGCTGGAGCAGGAGTAATGATTCTGGGGTCACACCTGTGGCCACTAAGCATGGGCGAGCTGGGCTGCGGGGAGGGAGGTTGTTTCTGTTCAGACGTGTTTGTATCTGCCTTGGGTGAAAGTGCTGGACCGTGGGGTGGAAAGGGCAGGCAGTTTATTACTATGACGACATGCCTCCTGTATTTAATTATTTATATATATATTTAAAGGTGTTATTTATTTATTTTTAGAGAGAGCAGGAGGGAGGGAGAAAGAGAGGGAGAGAGACATCCATCGGTTGTCTCTTGCACACGCCCCAGCTGGGAAGACTGAACCGGCAACCCAGGCGTGAGCCCTGACCAGGAATCCAACTGCTGACCTTTTGCTCTGTGGGTTGATGCCCAGCCAACTGAGCCACACCGCTCAGGGCTGCCCCCGGTTTTATTTTATTTTTATATTTCTATTTGGTGGGATTCTTGTCTCTGTTCTTCTGGGACACTGGTCTGTTGAGAGAATCACCGGAGATGAGGATACCGACAGGGCCTGGGTGAGAATCTCCACCACGTCATTAGCCAATCAGCCTCTTCTGCAAAGGGAGCCAGGGTTCCTGCGTGAGACGGCGCTGTGAAGTGACCACCCTGCTGGGCACGTTGTCTGCGCCTAGCAGAGTGTTCGACACTTTGTAGGGGCTCACAGACTATTACTACCCTGCCTCCTGAGTCAGTTCAATTCCCCCCAGCAATTTACCAGACGTAAGCAACCAAAGCCTTCCTGATCTCTGCAGACCTCTGGCTCTGGGGCAAAGCTTGGCTCAGAGAGGCTGCCCTGCTGCTGGGGGCACACGGCACGGGGAGTGCCAGGCACTCAGCTTCCAGGCTCCATGCCTCCCACCTCTGAACTTCGTATCCAGCTCATAGCAAATCCGCCAGGTCGAGTGACAGGGGTAGTTCCCCCTTGTTTGTCTCAGCTGTGCTAAAATACATGTAGCATATATTTTACCACTCTAACCCTTTTTAAGTGCACAGTCCAGTGGCATTAAGTACATACATGTACATTGCTGTGCACCTGTTACCTCTATCCATCCCTGAGTGTTTCCGTCACTCCTGCACCAGGGGACAGTAAGTCCCCACCAACCTCCGCCCAGCCCTCCCTAATCTCTAACACTTCCCCTTTCTATGCATTCGCCTATTCTAGGTGCCTCGTATACGTGGAGTCATAAAACACTTGTGCATTTGTATCTAGCTTGTTATGTGGGACATAGAGTCGCTACGGTCCATCCATGTTTGTAACACCTGTCCGAATCTGTGTCTAAGGCTGAAGGACGTTCCCTTGTTCATGCAGGCCGCATGCTGTTTATCCATCCATCCGTCCGTCCATGGACATCGGGGTCGCTTCCACCTTTTGGTTGTTGAGAATAATGCTGCTGTGAATACGGTGTACAAATATCTGCCTGTGCCCCTACTTTCCATGCTCTTGGGATCCGCTTAGAAGGGGGTCCTATGGTAGTTCAATGTTGAAGGTTTTGAGGAGGCACCGTACTGCCCTGGATTTTAACTCACCCAGTGGGAGAGCGGTGCTGCGGGGGTGGCTTCCGATGAGCCCCTCCTCCCCCCTCCTCGCCCCTCCCCTTGCACACTGGGCCTTTCCTAAGTCAGGGAAGAGGGCTGCAGCTGGCCAGGGAAGCCCCTGGAGCTGGATGGGGGGCCTCTGGGAGGCTCAGCACCACCGCCCTCCCCCTTGGCCCCAGCCCTCACCACCAGTTTCCCACTAAGGCGGGGAAAGGAAACGCTAGCTCTGTGCACTGAGGCTGGAAGAGATTGTTCTAGTTCTTAGGATTAAACAACAGCAAGGTCCCTGCCCCATGTCTGTCTACGAAACTCCAAACTGGGTTCAGGAAGGCAACTTCGGAAGTTCTAAGGCATCATGCTTAAATGCAGGGGCTCTGGTGCCAGTTCATCTTCTGGTTCCGTCACTTACTAGTTGGGGACCTTGGACAAATCATGGAACTGTGAGCCCCAGAGTTCACGTGTATAAAGTGGGGACGACAGGGTCTTGTGACCTCCCAGAGATATGATGTGTGAGGAACTGTGCGCAGACTTGGGCCACAGGGAGCTCTGTCCAAGGCCCGGGATTTTCTTCTCAGAGGCCAGTGACCACACTGTGAGTAAAGGTGGCAGATGTCCCCACTGGACATTTTGGCTCTGTCGGCTTGCCTGCTCTGGATGGGGAAGGCAGGGCCATGCGCGGTGGGTGCTCGGGCCCCACCTTGAGCCCTGCATGTTACCCATTCACTGTAGGGCCTTCCAGGTCCCAAGGCTGGTGATGCCTGTGGGGAACTCAAGATGGAAATCGGCCCGTGGTGTGGGGGTTTATTATCTCTGGTGCTTCACGGGTCATGTGATGTGGCTAATCCTTAATTATACCTAATGTTAAAGGTTAGTGTGCCTCTGGGATGTTTCCCAGCTTGAAGGTGCTCATGGAAAATTAGTTCATTCATAAAACAAAGTGTCAGGTTACAGACTCAAGCAGCTCTCCACTACCTACATGGTGGAGAGGGGTGGGCGGGGGCTGCTGAGAAACATCTCCAAGCTTGCCTCCTGACCCACCCCTTACCTCTCACGGGGTGTCAGATGGATACTTTCCCTTCAGAAAGACAGTATCGTGTCCAGAGGAAAGGCAAGTTACAAGGGCTTCAGATGCATTGGACTGGACAATCTCTCAGATGGACAGAGGTCAGAATGGGGAAGACAAGGCCCAGGAAATTACATGCTGATGGTTCAGCTTTGTTGTCCCTCCGCAAATGTCTTCCACCTCTACTGCTGTTGCGCTGTGTACGGCCAATGGAGACATGGCCAAGTTGCTGAGAGGTGCTGGGGCCCCCCTGACTTCCCTCTGGGCAGTGAGTGGCCCAGCCAAGCACCTGGTAGGTTCAAATATTTTGTGGGGCATCAGTAGTGGGTGCACCATCTGGGACTCACGGGGATAAGACCTTGGCAAAAGGCTTCGGTGGGTGGTCTTAGTCTCCGTTTCCCTCTCTGTTAAGTGGGGACAATTCTTTATGAAACTGAAAGGAGATAAGGTGCGTGGGCACGTAGGAAACGCACATTAAGTGGAAGTTGCTGCTTTGGTCATCAACCCTACTCTTTGTTATCTCCCAAGAGCCAGGGCATCTGCAAATTCTCAGAATCAAAGAGGAAAACCCGACATCGTGTGCCACTGTCAGGCCTCTGCTCACGGCACACACTAGCAGACGGTGCCCGGGAGGAGGGGGCATCATTAAAAGGCCTTCCTGTCCACAGCTTGGCATCCAACCTAAACCCACCGCTCCCTGAAAGAGCCTCAGCTGGTTCAGCACCTTTGAGTTGGCAAAGAGTCTTTCATTTACCATCAGAGCGTCGTCAGAGCTGAAGCTTGTCGTGGGTGTTGACGGCGCTGCAGGAAATACGGTTGAGGAAGGTCTGTCTTTGCAGAGCCCCGTTAATGTATTGATTATCAGGCCCTTTTCTGATCAGGTGGGAGTAACAATAGGACCTTACAGGATTTTGCCCACTGGACCCAGTTTGCATGTTTATCGATTTTGGGATGGGGGAGGAAGTTTGGGGGTGGGATGGAGGCTTGGAAAGCGTTGACTTTGTTGGATGGTGTCGTCACACCGCTCGACTGTGATGATAATCTGCTTGAGCTACGTTGCATCCAAAAAAAAAAAAAAAAAAGTGGCAAGAGCCCAGTGGTTGGAGTGCAGACACCCCCATGTATTTATACTTGCAAAACCTGGGCCACGTGTGCGGCGATGCAGCAGACAAGGAGGTTGTGGGACTGAAGATAATATATGTCAGTCTCAAGTGCCAGAGGAAGCTGTAGCTCTGGTGAGAAGGGGAAGGAAGGGTACAGATTCAGAGAGGGGAGAAGAACTATGCTCCTTGTTGCACTGTGGTGTTTATGCACACGCCCCCATTTCTCCGTGCACGTGATGAGCAGCCGCAGACCCAAAGCAAAACCAAAGACACGAAGGGGTGACTGCAGGGAGGAAGCTGATGGCCTTATTGCGAGTTGCCGGCCTCACTGAGTTCTGGCTTAAAAATAAGGTTCTGGAAGGTTGAACTTTGACCCCCCCCGTTTCCCCTTGCTGTGATTTTCTGAGTTCCTTGGGGTCTTGTTCATTATGATGAAGTTGAAAGAGGTTGAGGTGGAGATGGTAAGAAAGGGACTCCTCGTTCACCAGAAAACTCCCTTGACTTAAAATGATTCAAATAAAAATCTCCAAACCAATTATTTTCAGTCTCTTGAGAGTAAGAGATTTGTCTAGGTTTTTTCTGGACTCAGGGACCCCTAAGATCACATTTCTCTGTTGGGTGGGGTGCTATTCTTAAAGCTTGGTTACCACCCTCCTACTCCAATTCCGTGTGTCTCTATGTATAAATAAAAGTCACTAAGTTAAAAAAGAAATAATAGATTGAATTCACATCTTTTCAAAAAAATCTTCATGAAAGCAAGTAACTGCTTTGACTTCTTCAGTTTCCACATTTCACTTTGCTGTTTCGACATCAGACATAGCCTAAGACTCGGGGCTCACCTGGTCTTTGCAGACAGAACTCAGTAGAAGTGATTCTGCGGTTCTCACAGATTCTGTGGTTCGTCTCTCTGACATTTCTCACTGATTCTGTGGTTCGTCTCTCTTGGGGCATCCCTGACAACCAGAACCCCAATCCAGAGCCCAGAACCAGCTGCAAGCCTCCCACCAAGGCCCTTGTCTGGAGGCTAGATCCCCAAAATGTTAATATACGCATTGGGCAAGCCACTTACCTCTCACCCCCCCCACACCCCTGTTTCTTTTCATCTGCAGAATGGACGTAGTACTCTTGCCACCTGCCAGGGCCAGGAGAGGATGGGGCAAGCTGGGGAAACAGTCAGAGCAGGGCGCGGAGGAGCTGATGAAGTGGAAGAGCCTGGTAGCCTGTGGTTTCCTGTCTCTTTCTCACCTTGCAGGTAAAATGTGGTCAACGCCTGGTGTTCATGCTCTACTGTACCTTCTGTTCAGAGGTGAATTAAATTTGTTGGGAATCCTGGGCCTGAGAACTTGAGGCTGGAGGCTGATCTACTACCACCCAAGCACCTCCCATTGGCCAGCACTAGGCACAAGTGCTTCCCCTGGGTTTGCTCAGTGACTCCTCACAATGACCTTCGAGAGTGGCATTGCTGGTCCCATTTCACAGATCGGGAGACTGACAAGCAGCTGCTCCTTTAGCATCAGTTGAAACTTAGCTATAATATCCCCAGTAGTTGAAACAATATTTTACAACCAACCAGAGAAAAATTATGCAGCTGCCAGTGTAGAAGGATGGGACAGGTGTGCAGAGCAAGGCATTCAAAGATTGGAATTATGGGAGGGAAACACCAGATCCTTCCACATCCTGTCTTGTGGGTTGAATAGTGCCCAGCCCCCCAAATTTGTGTCTACTCAGAATTTGACCTTTGGGAATGGGGTTTTCACAGGTATAATTAGTTACGGATCTTGAGGGCAAATTGTCCTGAGTTTTTCAAGAAAAGTAAATCTAAGGAGTGGTGTCTTTACAAGAAGCAGAGAGGGCAGAGACACGGAGGGAAGAAGTCATGTCAGGACTAAGGCAGAGATCGGAGTGATGCAGTCACAAGCCAAGCAACGCCAGGCACCATCAGCAATGGAAGAAGCAAAGAAGGAGCCTTTGGAGGGAACGCGACCCCGCCAGCCCCTTGATTTTGGACTCAAGGCTCACGGAACTGTGAGAAAATACGTTTCTATTGTTTTAAGCCACCAAGTTTGTGGCACTTTGCTATGGCAACCCTAGCAAACTAAGACATCCTGCAGTTCCCTGGTTAGCTGTTTACATTCGGTCACCGGAAATGAAGCAGGAGTACATGCTAAGCACACACAGGAAAGTGTTGGCTCCGTAAAGGCAAATGTTGTTTCTTTGGTCAAACAAGGCAAAAGGCAGAATTCCCTTGTTCTTGCCTTGGAGCATGCCTTCGCGATGGGATCCACGAGTCTGCGGAGGAGGCCAGCAGCACGAGGTGTGGGATCAGGGGGATGAGGGAAGATGACATGATTTATTGCTTTGTTAAGCACTATTTTCAGCCACGGATCTTGCTTTCAGGCTTAAATGATGGCTGCAGTAACAGGCAGGCCACAGGGGTTTGCAAACACAGAATGTATGTCCGGTGAAGGGAGAGCGAGCGTGGCTGATGTTTCTGTTGGGAAGCAGGGGAGGTAGGAGGTTGGAAGACTAGACCATGGAAAAACTGCTCTGGGTGACCAGGTGACATCACCAATAATTCAGTGGCATCAGGGGATGGGGAATATTAAAGTAGGCTGGTTGAGCAGCCTTATCTCCAAGGGACTCATATGAGAAGTCCTTCAAACTGGGGCAACCACTGGGGGCCTCGAAGCCCAACAGGTGAGCGGGCCGTGGTAACTGAGAGGCCCGGGAAAGGTTGATGCTAAATGTAGGGCCAAATTTTGAAGAGAACAAATGATCTGATGGATGGAGAGCCAGCCAAGAGCAAATTACAGCAGTTCAGCTGGGAGATGAGTAAAGTGAAAACGAGAATCTTGGCAACAGTCATTGTTAAGTATCTAGCTATGCGTGTGTGAGTGCATGCGTGTTTGTGTATTATATTTTTTAAAAGAGGTTAAAATCTCATAATTATAAGACTTTATTCATGTTCCAGAGGAGTCAGAAATGATCATTTATATTCAAAAGGGCACCCGAATTTCTAACTGGGGGCCGAGGGTGTGGCTGGGACGACTTAACCTCTGGAAACTGGCCATCTGCCACCGGCAGAGGGTGAAGATGGCCCAGTTGTGTGGGAAGAGGAGTTAATTCAGGAGGGGGCGGGAGAGGGCTCCCTGGAGTGGTGGAGGTTCCTTGGCTCTGTCTGTGCCCTGCAGAGGAAGGACCACCTTCCTGCATCCATCCCTCCGGTGTGTCCAGGGGCTGGTCTTCCTGTCAGGCTCTCAGTTGGTGCCCACATCACAGAGGTTGATAATTATTCAAGATGACGGCAATGAAAATGTGATTTATCATGAAACAAAAGCCCCTACCTATTGCAGGCAACACCGCAGGGCAGTGGCTCAGAGCCCGGGCTCGGAAGTTCAACCCTGCCTCCAGTGGTATGATGAAAACTATGAGGTCAGCACCCGGTGCGCGATTATCGCATTACCTCGTCTCCTCTGTCAGAGAAGTGGTTCTACAACCCTAAGTGGCAACAATGAAATGAAATGGTATGTGTGAGAGAGAGAATGCCTGGCACGTGGAAAACCTGCGGCAAAGCGAGCTGTTGTCTTCAGGTGGCTGCTCGGTGTTGAACTATATTTTCCCATTTAATCTGCACTACTGCCTGGGCCGGGGGAGGGAGGGGGCTTTCCCCCAATTCATGTTTGAGGAAACAGAGGCTCGGAGGACTTGAGTAATTTGCCTGAGCTTCCTCACCTGCTGAGTGGCAGGGTCAGGATTTGAACTCACAACAATGAAACTTTGACTGGTCTACGACTCTGGCTCTGGGCACTATATTACCATGGCTCATGTCAAGTTGAAAGGACAAGGAGCAATGTGTGCCCATCATCATCCTTCTCACGAGTCAGTGGTCTGGCCATCCCTAAGGCACCACACGCCCAGGTGGGCGGACCCACTCACTCCTGTGGCTTCTGTGGCCCAGGTGCCCCCGCACTCTCTGTCTCCTGGCTTCTTGTCTCCCTCTTTCATGTTAATTACTATTTGGATGTTCATGGCACATAGAAGCAGACACACAGACACACAGACACACTCCCCTCCAATCCACGCCTCCTCTCTCCTTGTTTGACAAGCTCCACAGAGAGTTGCCAGATTCCCTGGAGGTGCGCATGTCCAAGATTGTGAGGAGACTGAAGGTGGCTTGTCAGGGCTGTCAGGTGACAAGCCTCACAGATCCAGAGCCTTGCTTTTTGGCAGGAAGAAAGCCATCCCAAGACAATTCGTGGGTCCCCTCTTTTCTCATTCCATCTCACCCCTTCCTCGGTGGTTTGTCTTTTAGTATTCCCAGCTCCACTAGCCTCCCTCTGATCTGTTATTTTCTTCAACCTAAAAAAATCCTGCCAATTTTCCACCCAGTGTACTTGTACCAATTTACATTCCCAGAGGCAATATAGGAGAGTTCCAGTCACTCCACATCCTTGTCAAGACTTTGCATTATCTTCTTTTTTAAAAAAAAATTTTAAACTATTCTGGTGGTGTGTAGTGCATATCTGTGATTTTAATATGCATTTCTATAGGTATTTTATGTTGAACCTTTTTTACGTGTATTTGGACATCCTTTTTTTGTGAAGTGTTTGTTAAAGTCTTCTGCCCTTGTTTAATTCAGTTGCTGATATTTTTCTTATTGAGTTACAAGAATTCTTTATATATTCTGGATACCAATTTGTTAGGTTTGCTTTCTGACTTTCTTCAGGGTATCTTTGTTGAACAAAAAATTCTCATTTTTCTTGAATAAGTTAATTACATTTTTACAGATTTTAATGATGATAAAAGACTGAATCATCATAGGAATTATTTCCTGTTGAATACTGTTTCCTACACTATTTTTAATTTTTAAATGTGATTAAATTCTTAATTTTAATGAAGTCTAATTTATTAATTGTTCCTTTATGATTATGGCTTTTTGTATGTTGTTAATTTTTTTTGCTTATCCTAAAGCTATGAGGACATCTTCTTACATTATCTAGAAGCTTCATTGTTTTACTTGCACATTTAGATCTACAGTCCACCTGGGATTGACCTTTATGTATGGCGTGAGGCTGGGGTCACCATGAGCTTCCCCTCCACGTGGACGCCCAGTTTGGCCCTATGCAGACCATCTTTCCTTCACGCAGATGCATCTTCATTGTAAACTAGGTAACCATACACGTGAGCATCTCTTCCTGAACTCTTTGTGGTTGGCTCAGTAAATTCTTCAAGGATGTACGGTGGGTGGCCCAGGCCTCAGCATGTTCCCAAGGATCTTGCTTTCTAAGGGGCTCCTGGGCTCCTGCATTGCTTCATCTGTCTCTGTCCTTTTCTGATTTGTTCCCATAGACACAATGAATTGGTTGACAAAAGAGCAAAGCCTTACACAACATTGACCGTGTGGCCTGGTTCCAAATATACTTGAACTCATTTAATCTTTGCACAAACCCATGTTGTAGTTGCTATTATTATCTGCATTTTTTTTCTGATGAGAAAACTTGGGCAACTACGACCATGCAGTAGCGTACACCGGAGCTGGAACCCAAGCCCGGGGATTCAGCTTTGGAGTCCACGTCCTTAAAGATGGCACAAGGCTTTCTCTCAGCTGCAGCAGAAAGTGGAATGGTGGAGGACAACGGCACTCTGGCCTGGGAGGGAAGACATCTGAGTTCTTATCTTGGCTCCCACATCTACTAGATCAGGAGTTTGGACTCATCAATTAATCTCTTTGAACCGATTCCCTCAACCTGCAAGTAAGAGAGTAAAATGGTATTTTCAGCTCTGACATTTTACAACATCATTTTCTTTGGAAGTTTCTGAAAGAGAATGTGGATTTTTTGGAGAGGAGAGAATTGTACAATGGGGACTAGGGTTGTGGCACAGATTGGGGAGGAACCCATGTAGCGCGGTGAGAGCTGGGTCGGGGTTGCAGGGGAAGGAGGAAGGGAGGAGAGAATGGGCTCAGCCCTCCAACCTTGTCCCTGCCTATCTCCTTGTCCCCCTCCTGGACCCTCAGATCCAGCCTATCAGGTTACATGCTGGAGGAGGGGGTGATTCCTAGGTGCTAAGTTTTCTAATTGACACTCCCCTTCTGGGGATTAGTTTGAAACCTGTCCTATTTATTCCCAAGGTCATGGTCCCTGTGTGAGCCTCCTGGGAGGCAGTTTCTCTGACCAGAGCTGGCTAATTGTTCACCCACCGTGTCCATTCGCTGGTGAAAATCACACCAGGCTCTTCCACATGGACACCAAAGGTCGATGAGGGGCAGTGGAGTGTCCTTGGGGGCCCTGAAGCCTGAGGCTGGGGCCTGGGAACAGCCTTTTATCATTAACTCTGGGGAAAGGATATTATTGGTGGTGGTGGTGAGGACAGTTAAAAAATAACTTAGGGATGTCACACAAGTAATATGGGTTATTGTTAGAAAAATTTAGTATATGCAGGTACACAAAAAGAGGAAACAAAAAATCTCCTGCAATCCCTTAACCCAGAAATAATCACTATTAGCATTTTTGGAGTGATTCTCTTTATAGGTCTTTTGGATCTCTCTCCTCGTACATTTCTGTCTTTTTTCTCACTGTATGTATAATATTCTAAATGTAAATATACTAAATATATACACATATATACATATGTACACTCATATAATTACTTTTTAAAAATAGATTGTACTCTTTTGGGGCTAGATTTTTAAATTGGGAATATTTCATATATCATGTTAAGTATTTCCTACAACACTTAACATACATTGTCACTTTTTTAATGTAACATTTATTGAAAATGTAATTTATAATTTATTTTCAAATTAATTAATTAATATATATATTTATAACTTTTAAAAATTGTTGTTCAAGCACAGTTTTCTGCCTCTTCCCCCCACTGCCCACCACCCCAGCCCTCCCCACCTCCCTCCCCCACTTCCACCCGCCCATTGTTGTCCATGTGTCCTTTATAATTACTCCTGCAAACCCTTCACCCTTCCCCCCTTTATCTCCTCCCCTGTCCCCTCTGGTCACTGTCAGCCTGTTCTCAATTTCAATGTCTTTGACACACTTTGTTACTTTTAATAGCTATATGACAAATCACGACAGATAGTTTCCCATATTTACCATTACACACCGTGAACATCTTTGCTGATGCATTTTTTTAACACACTTCCTGTTATTTTCTTAGGATAGTTTTGAAAATATCAGAATGAACATGTTCCAATGATTTTTGAAAGATAAGTAAGTCCAAACTACCGTTCTCATCATTATCAATAAACATTTGCACAGCACCAGTGACATTAATAACTGCTTTTTAGTGGAACGCCTTACACATTACCAACTTTCTCTCTGCGTTATCTCATTGAATCGTCCAGAGAGGTGTAGAATGATGAGGTTCATTTATTCCTGGTTTGCAGCTGTGAAAGCTGAGGCCGTAGGAGTGCCGCTGAGCTGAGAGGAGCAGGGACGGGGGCAGGGGGCGGCCTGGGCGCTTGGCCCCCAGCAGGGGGTTCGGAGCCTGTTGGGAACCCGGGCAGTGCAGGCAGGGCTCTGTGACAAGGAGTGGGCTGGGGCTTCGGGAGGCTTTCCTGGAGCTGAGCCAGGAGGGAGGGGGACAGGGGGTCACAGAAGAGCGGAGAGAGCACGCCAGGCAGGGGACACTGTGTGAGCAAAGTGATGAAGTCAAGGAAACCCAACCGGCCTCCCTCCGACTCACTCCAAGTCCCGTGTTGAGATCAGCTTACAGGAGGTCTGTTCTAGCACCTTCTCCAGACACTTGACAGCGAATGGGCAGTGTCACAGGCCACGGTGGTAATAACGGAAATTTAATTTTCTGTTAAGCAGCCTACATATATTTAAATAAGTCCATTCTATAGATAGACGTGTTTTTCTGATCTCCTTGTTCCTCAAAGTGGTAACTGCCTTGTGCCTGATTATAAGAATACTATGAATTCAATTGTAAAAGATAAAATCGTGCACAACGCAGACAAGCATAAAGGCGGAAGCAAAGGCTGGCAGGCCCCCCCCCCCCCCCCCCGCAGAGACAACCGCCTCCAGACCCCCTCTCGGCCTGCAGACTCTGGGGGTTTTCCTTTACAGCTTCACGTACGTGGGCCTGGGCCAGACACACTCTTCCACGGCATGTTTTACCACTCAACAATCTGTCTTGGACACCTTCCCCGTCATTACGTACGGATTTCCATCATTATTTTTATTTATTTTTGTAGAGTCTGACTTTCAGTAATTCAAAATGGTCAAATTTCCGGTGTGTAAAATGTTCACTAAAGTGCGTAGAAATTGGGCTTTGACACGCAGATGAAAGTCCTTCATCGCCTCAAAATGACATGGGCTTTGTTTGCAAGCCATGGGGGCCCAGGAACAAGGGATCCTCCCGTTTATACTGGTTGCTTTCACTTTTTTATTTAGCAAATTTCAAACTACTTGAAGTAGAGGGACCAGTACAATGAACTTTCAAATACCCATCCCCTGGTTTCAACAACCATCACGATTTTGCCATGTTCGCTTTGTCTATCCTTTATTTCATTTTCTTCTTTTGCTAAAATATTTTAAAGCAAATCCAGTTATCTTGTCATTTTACCCTTGCCTCCTTTAGTATGCATTGCTTAAAAATAAAAAAAAAATGACGTTTTCCTCGGCAACCACAATGCTGGTAACACACCTAGCAAAAGGCACCTTGACTCCTGGGCCATCTGGCCTATTACTGGGTTTCCCCGATGCCCCCAAGCCCTCCTTTCCACGGGTGTTCCGTTTGGGTCAGACGCCAGACAGGGAGGGTACTTTTCGTTTGGTTGTTGTGCTTCTCAAATTTGTTTTCTAGAGCAATTCTCAAATAATTTTGATTTACATACTGAAATAGCAATTTATGAATGTCAGTGACGCTGCAACCCTTCTGCTCCCATCCAGGGGAAAGTCTGAGCTTGTTGGGAGTATGTTTTTCATGCAGATCTGCAGGATTTCTAGTAACTGCCCTGCTCGCTTTATGAGTTTCTTCTAACCTCCTTCCTCCATCCCGCCTTTCTTTCTTGTTCACAGTCTTAAACAGGCAACATTCTCTATCTAGATTTTAATAACATTACTCTCTTTGCATGTGGTTACTGTACTGTTACCTTTTATTTGTGGTAACTGACATGAATATTCTATTTCAGGTCGTGCAGTATTTTTTGTAAGTAAAATACATTTATTTGAGTGAAACGAAAGGTTCAGTTTAAACAAAAGCCACAGAATGGATGCCATGCAAAAGCAGCAACCCTTCTATCACGTGCAGTTAATTTAACATTTTGCTTCTGTTTTTACTTTTTGGTAACTTGGGGTGTATTGGGAACCTCAGCTATTGCACAGGGATGGCGCTGGGCTTCTGCATGGTTTCTGTATCCTCAGGCTAGGCTAGTGGCTGCTACTGCATCTCCCCCACCTTTTTTTTTAGAGGGGGGAGAAGAGAGGGAGAAAGAGGAAGAGAAACACCAATCGGTTGCCTCTTACACGCTCCCCGATCAGGGGCCAAACCCACAAATCAGGCATGTGCCCTGACTGGGAATTGAACCAGTGACCTTTTGCTTTGCAGGACATGCCCAGCCCACTGAGCCACACCAGTCAGGGCTATCGCATCTACTTTTCAAAGTGTTTCTGTCTCATCCATTTTGGTAAGTTTTCCTTTCTCATTCTCCTACTCTCTCCAAATCTGTTACTTCTCAAGTACTGTGAACTGGGAAACAGATCAGCAAGTTTGTTCTGATTGTACCTCAATTAAGAGGAAATGGGCTCTGAACGAGGGTCAATGGGACAAACCCGAGGCGTGTTTTTTTCGTAGGTCCTGCCCGTCCCACCTCCTTTGCAGTGTCATCCTGCTTCCTGTCCTCGGGCTTGCTTGAAGGGTGGCTGTTGGTGACGGCAATGAAAGCCATTGCCACTTATGGCAGGTAAAGTGACAGACAGGAAGATTATGGTTTCCTTGAGGTTCCCATGTGGGGTTTCAGGCAGTAACATCAATTTGTGAATTGCGTCCCTCCACCCACATAGCATTTTGATGTGCAGCCAGCACTATGACCTGTGTTCAGGGAGGAAGGATCTGTGGTTGAGAGAGGCTAAGTGATTTTCCAAAGGCCACACAGCTGGCTTATGGCAGAGCTGCAGCTCATGCCTGGTCCTGTTGATGTTAAGAAATAGGTAGAATTTTTGTAAGAGTTTATTTGAACCAGACTGATGACATAGGCTGGGGAGCAAGATCTCAAATGCTCTGGAAAATAACAGTTTTGCAGTTTCTTTTATGCGTTTGAAATTAAGGAGGGAACATAAGGAAGATTACGTGGAGGTGGGAGAAAGCAAGGCAGGGATTGGATTATAGGAGAGTTAAGATTACGTGCAGGTATTAGAAAGAGGGTAGGAAAGGGTGCATTTCAATGGCTTGTTAACCTAGATGCACGGAAACAACGGCAGGGCTTGCTTAAGGCAAAGATAGCCTTTTAGTAAAGAAGTTTTATGCTGGGGTGTGACTACCCAGCCTGACCTGCTCCATTAGGAATTCAGGATCAGACCAATCTGTGAGGTTACCATACTTTCTGGTACTTTCTGGAGAACACGCCCTCTTGTTTTTGTTTTGCCCACCAAATCCAGTGATTTTTGTACTCTATCCTCTCGTCTGCTCCTGGCCTGGGCCAGATGCACCTGGGGCTTCTGAACAATGAGCGTCTGCAGAGGAGGGGTGCCTTGGAGGAAAGAGTTCTCTACGGCCAAGGGCCAGCACAGCGTGTGGCACTTTCTCAGCCAGAGCAAGGACAAGAACCCAGGGTTAGGGCAGGCAGATTCGGGGGAGTTCGGCTGCTAGGGGCAAGGCTCCTACATGGCTGGAGATGTCCTCAGCCAAAAGGACAGCTGGGCTGGAGCAGGGGCCAAGAACGCTAAGTCCTCATTACTTCTTAGCCTCCTGGCTGGGGAAGGCGGAACAGGGTCTCAGGAGTCCCTGCGCTGGGTTCTGGGCCTTTCCAAGCTGTGTGCCCTGGGCCAGGAAACATTCCGTCTCTGAGCCTCAGCTGAAAAGAGGGGATGGGACCTGGACCCAGCACCTTCGACATGATCCTGGGTTGGGGGCTGTCAGCCTCCCTCTGTACCTCTCCATGTACCTCAGCAATGAAAACGACTGTGTTTTTTGTTTTTGTTTTTAAGTTCTTAAGACTTCATTGAAAGGATTCTGATGCCAACATTTTTCTAAAAAAACTGAACAAAATGATCTTGTATGTTTCACTCTCTCCTTCTCCTGCCTTTTCACTGCTGGGTCATGGTACTTCTCAACCCCATCGATATTAACCAGGTCCCTGGGAGACCGTCTTGGACCCTCCCCTCCCCTCCTCCCCTCCAGTACATTCTATCCAGCCACTTCCTCAGCTTCCCTTTTAGCCCCCTGCCACTGTCCTGACCCTGCACGGTGGTTGCCTCGCCTCCTCATTGGCCTCCCTGCCTTCAGCCTCATGCCCTGAGCTCTCCACGCATGTTCAGTGGCTCCCACTGCCCGGCAGCACAAAGCCCAAGATGTGGGGCATTCCAGGCCTTTGGGTCCCCTCTTCTGGTGCTTCTCTTCCTCCCTCTCTTCTACGGCTCCCCCACAGGACTGTTTTGCTCCTTGTCCTGTTGGAGCCACTGGACTCATCCTACCAGACTCGGCTCCAATGTCATGTCCCCGGTGAAGCCTCCCGCAAGCACCCGCTCCAACAGATGCGTCACTTCGGTGTCCCTGCAAGGCTGCTGCCCAGCTCTGTCATGTCGCTCTTCCCAGGCCTGGGCTCCTCGCTGGACCCTGGCTTCTCAGGGCCTGGGATTTTAAAATTCACCCTGAATCACAGACTCTCGGGGTTTCTAGAAGGTCTGGACTCAGCAAATGCTTGTTGAGTGAACAAATGAGCTCCCCCAAGCCTGGTCCAGGGAGTTAGGGTCTGGACATTTGACACTGTGGACATGTAGACCCGACCATGCTCACCCCAGAATTCTGCGACTGCAGCTTTATGCTCGCTAACTTTCTAAAAAAGAAATCTAAATCGCACAAAGACAGATGCATTTACACTGAGAGATTAGAGCGAACTCCTTTGCTCTGATTTAATTGATTGATTACTTTTCTATAGAACACGGATCAGCAGGTCCTGATTTTCTTTAATTTTCCTCAGTATCGATTCTTTTCAAAGTAAATTTTACAGTGAAGATTTGCTTCATGGGTCAGCTGTTTGGTCTTTTTCGAGCTTTATAAATTATAAGTTTATGTTGGAGTTTTCTGTTATGGGTGTACTTTCTACCCAATCCAGGTTTTCTGGGACAGATTTTGTGGTATAATTTTTTTAATTAAAAAATTCACATTTTAGAGCAATTTTAGGTTTGTAGAAAAACTGAATGGAAAGCACTGATGGTCCCCATACACCCCCTGCCCACCCCCCACGACCTCCCCCACGACCTCCCCCACGACGGATGTCTCACATGCAATGGTGCTTCTGTCATGACTGACCAAGCTGCGGTGACACAGCCTCACCCGGCGGCCCCAGTTTACATCAGGGGGCACCCTTGGTGTTGCGTGTGTATTCCGCAGGTTTGGATGAACGTCCTGTGGGCATTAACTTCGGGCTGTCCTGGCCTGTTCAAGGCCTCCCCCAGTAGAGAGCCTGCAGGCAGAGACTGTGTGCACTAGGGCACTGCGGGGATGTGTTGAAGAGGAAGGTTCCAAGGGGCTGGGAGGGGCTGCTCTGCGGCCTGAGGGCATTTACACATTCGGTTGGTTCCCTGGTTGCAGCAGCCTTCCCCCCGGCTCTTTGAAGGGCTGGCACTTCATTCTTTAGCTGTCAGCCCGAAGTCTCTCCTTCTGACAGATCGTCCCGGAGTTAGCACCCCACCCTCCAGAGCTCTCCATCATCTCATCCCCTTTATTTCTTCCACAGTGCATGCCACCATCAGAAACTCGTTACGCACTTGTTTGTTTGCAGGCGCTGCTGTGTCTCTAGTGCCTTGCACCTCCACAGCGATTCTTCATACACACACGTGCCTTGCTGGCAGCACCCTGGCGTAAATACCCCTGTGCTTTCCACTGCTACCCCATACTCACTACCAGGTGGGGCAGGGAAGACTGAGGTTGGGTTATGGGAGCACGAAGACACTGCTCAGGGTACAGGCACGTGGGCCAGCTGTTTACTCATCAGAACAGTCTGGAATCTGTAATGTCCTTGTTCTTTGGTGCCAGGGATGGTTTTGACATCACGGCCCGGTAAGAGAGACACTGCCCATATTGATGAAAGTAGTTGAGCTTGCAAGTTCCCCGAATGATTAGATATTTTTGCTTCTGATATAAAGTCCAGATCCCCTCTGATGGCCCACTTGTAGGTATTAAATGGACAAGAGCCCAGTGAAGGTCCTTTCAGATAAATTTCATGTCATGTTTTCTGTGAAAAGAGGTTTATTCCATCCCTTCAAAAATCTGTAGGGTATCCTGCTTCTATTTTTTTAAACTATATTTAGTTTGCTTTGAAGATGAACAAAACTGAGATGCTATTACGTTCCTTTCCTACTTTGCAACATCCAGAAATTCCTTCGCTATTAATACTCCAGAGAAACAGATTTCTTTGATTTTTTTTCAGTTTAGAAGATCAAAAGCTGCCAGAAATTTTTCAAAAGAAAAATAAATCTCTGAGAAGTTGGATTTGAAATTCCGTAGGGCCAGGGCCTGAGTCCACGGCGTTAGGAGTCCTGTAATGAGAGAGTTGCTCTAATTGTGGTGTTTGGCCTCCTTTCAGCTGCCCCTCCTCTCCCAGGGAAGTCGGGGCTCAGCCTCCGCCATCTGCTTTCTCTTGTGAAATCTTAGACTACTGGGCCCAAAATTAAATTTATTGTAAACCTGCGCAGGCAGGATCATTTCCTAAAGAGAGTGGTTAAAATAAATGAGTGCTGATCGCTGGAAAAACCCACTATTTCTTGGAGATGAGCACTCAGATTACAGGACGTTTTGAATGAAGGGTTCCGTTTCTTTCTGGGTCTCATCACAGACATGGCTCTTGGATTCCATCCCCTCGGTTCTACCATAAAGGAAGCGCCTGGACCAGCGCTTTGCATGGCTCCTTCTCTCTGCTTTGGGAGGGTACAGGGCTTAGAACTATCTCCCTACACTTTCCTGGTTGCCTTCGGACATCCGTGCTCTGGGCTGCCAAGGGACTTGGGGTCTTGGAACGCTGGTGACTGGAATAACGTCCCTCTTCTGTTCCCGGATCCAATGCAGGGTCCCATGTCGTCTTTAGTTGTGTCCCCTCCGCCTTCAGTCTGTGACCATTCTTCCACCTTTTCTTGTTTTTCTTGACTTTGAAACTTTTGATGACTCTAGGTCAGCTATTGTGTGGCAAGCTCAAGTTTGATCTTTTTCTGATGTTTTCTAATGATTAGATTGAGGTTATATATTTTTGGCAAGTTACCACATGTGTCCTTCCTAGTGTCTCATCGGTGCCTCCGTGATCTTAATGTCTTATTGTTAGTGATATTAACCTTGACCACTCAGTTAACGTGATGTCTGCTGAGTTCCCCCAATGTCAGGCCATCATTCTTCCCTTTGCAATGAATAAGTCTTGGGGAGACATATTGAAAGTGGGCAAATGTCCTTTCTCTGCTCGAAGGTTAGCCTGTTGATTTTAGCATCCCCTGGTGAGCGGTGATTGCGATGACTATTACTGTGATGTTCCATTGGCGATTTTCCATTCACTTCACTCTTTCATTTATTAATTGGAGTTTTCTGTACTGAAGAACAGCTCCTTCTTATTTGTTTGCCTGTTCATTTGTATTTCTATGGCCTCAGAGACGTTTGTTCATTCTATGGCTGTAATCCAGTGCTACCTTTTACATTTTGTCGCTCAAGTTGCTCCAGGTTAAACTTTGGGAACTCTTTCTAGCTGGTCTCTATGCATTTTTTACCATGTTCCCTCTTCCCCAAATTTCTTTTGGGCACTTCCTTACTTTCTGGCTCCTGGAGATGCTCCAAGTATACACAAAGCGTTGGGTATTTTTTCTGACCAGTCTTGAAATCAACTGCTTCTCCGCTTATTGGAGAATAGTACTTAGAAACCAGCTCGGTTTAGATGTCCTCCTCACTATTGGGGTGCCTTTCTTCTAAGCCCTTTCAGCAGACAGACCTTGGAAATACATGTGTGCGTACTATTCGGTGCGTTCACATATATTTCTCTTCATTTCTTAAAAAACCCTGTGAGTTTATACCAATACCTCTTACTCCAGTCTAATAGCACAGGGCTCATTCTGGCTCCCTCACTTTCCTTACTTATAACTTTTTCTTACTGGGAAACTGGCTCTCATTATCTGCAGTTGACTTACTTATTCGACTCTTCTATACACATAAAACAGTTGCTGAATAGCTAACTCTTGCTGCAACTAAAACACAGTATCTGTCTCCAGTTCTGTCTTTAGCCTTAAAACAAACAGATCACATATTGTTTCCCGAAGTAACTTAGGGTTAATTCTTTTTTCCTCCTGCCCTTCATTGTGGTTATATGATTCATTTGCGATACAGTCAGATTAGCTTCATTTGCTGCACTTGGTTTTCCATTGGCGGTACGCTCTCCATCTTGATTTTCTAACATTACATGCAGTAAAATTCACTCCGTGGGCAGTTCTATGACTTCTGACACTTTCACGGAGTCATGGGCCCATCACTCTGGTACCAAACAGAACAGGTCATCTCCCACAACTCTCATGTGGTCCTTGTCTAGGCAGCCCTCCCGTTTGTTTACTATTTCTATAGTTCGACTTTTTCCCCAGTATGTTATATAAATGGAATCATATAATATGTGCCCTTTTGGGTCTGACTTAGCAAGTGCATATAAAATTTATCCATGTTGTTGCCTGTACCAACAGTTCATTTTTTATTGCTGAGTAGTATTCCATGTCTATGGATCTACCACAGGTTGATTTTCTTCTATTTACTGGCTGAAGTACATATGGGTTGTTTCCAATTTTTGATGATTATAAATAAAAGTGCTTTAAACATTTATATACAGGGTTTTTGGGGGGTATGTGAACATACATTTTTATTTCTCTTAGGTAAATACCTTTTATCAGGGTAATGCTGACCCCATAAAAGGAGTTTTCTCTTTCTTTGTCTGGCACCTTAGCTACAGGCATATGACTTTTATTGATCTTTCGAAGAATCGGCTTTTGGTTTCTCTATTATTTTTCTGTTTTCGATGTCAATAATTTCTGCTGTCATCTTTGTTATTTCCTTCCTTCCTGTTGCTTTGGTTTTACTTTGTTCTTCTTTTTCTATCTTCTTAAGCTAAAGGCTCCGATTACTGACTTAAGACCACTTCTTTGGAAGTCTGGGGAATCAATGCCATAAAGTTCCCTCTAAATACTGTTTCACTGCATCACACAAATGTTATGCTGTCTTTCCAGTTTATCATGATTCAAAATAACTTCTAACTCTCCTTGAGATTTCTTTTCTTTTTGATTAATGGATTATCCACAAGTTTAATTTGCAAGTATTTAGGTATTTTCAGAATATCTATTATTGATTTTTAAGTTTTCTTCTATGATCTGAGAACACAGTTTGTATGGTTTGTGTTTTTTTAGGTTTGTTCATGTTTAATGGCCCAGAATATGCTCTGTCTTGGCTGATGCACACATACGTTTGTATGTTTCCTTAACACATTGTATTCTGCCATTTTTAGCTGAGGTGTTCCATAATTGTCAATTATGCTAATTTGATTTATAGTATTATTCAGGCCTTATAAATCCTTATTAATTTTCTTCCTACTTGTCTATTAATTACTGAGAGAAGAGTGTTAATATCTCCAATTAAAACTAGATTATAGACTTCTCTTTTCAGTTCTATCTGGTTTTGCTTCATGTATTTTGAAGCTCTGGTCTTTAGGTGATACATGTTTAGGACTGTCGTGTCTTTTTGGAGAATTGACTTCTCTATCCTTATACAATATTCCTTTTTATGTCCAATAATATTCCTTGCTCTGAGGTCTGCTTTGTATGATATTAATATAGTGACTCTGGTTTATTTTGGTTAGTGTTTACATGACCTATTATTCTACCTTTGCTCTTTTAACCTATTTATGTCTATGTTTAAAGTGAGTCTCTTGCAAACAGCATATTGTTGGGACTTGGTTTAAAAAAGTTTAATCTGACTGTCTCTGTCTTTGAATTTGTGTGTTTAGACCATTCACATTTCATGTGATTACTGATGTGTTTAGATTAAAAATCTATGACTTTGTTAGCTGTGTTTATCTGTTGCATCTTCTCTGAGTAGGATGACGACTAGAAACTGAATTGTTGGGAGTGTTAAAAATTCTTTAGAAGGATTTTTTTGAATGTTGCCAAACTGTCTTCTAGAAAAGCATCATCAATTAGCCTGCCCTTTAGCTAATATGATAGTGTTTACGATTGTGGCTTTGGGACTCTGGGCAAAACTGCCTCCGTGGCATGAGCTTCTTTCCCTCACCGCAGACCCCCTGTGCTTGGAAATGCTGAATACCGACCCAGGGTTCCCTGGTTTTTGTCTCTGGCCAGCTCGCTCTGCATGAACACGGCCAGCAAGGAGGGCCTGGAGTGAGGCTAGAATAAACACTGACAAACCTCAGTCCAGGCTGCGAGTACCACGTGTTCTTCCGATGTCTGATTAAGATATTGGAAGGGCATTTGACATTGTCGTAGGAGCTCGAAACCAATTCTAAGGCACAGAGCAACCACATCGACACAACCCTAATAGCTCCAATTGGACACGATGGAGATTACTTTGTGATTGAGACAACTTCTAATTATTGTTCTGGCCAATGCATAACTGAAACAATCTTTTAATATTTCTGGTAGTGGGAGGATCTTGTGGTTTGGGCTTTTAATTCCAATTAAAATATTGCATGCTTTATAAAGCAGCTGCTATTTAAACTGCCAATACTATTTAACATGAATTTACTTGCCATTTCCTATCCACATACTGTATAATTTATAACACTAAGCTCTTTCAATACTCCAAAATGCCAGATAAACTTTTCTCATTTGCTCTTAATTTGGTCACGCAGGATAATACCAGCATCTGAAGGCTCTCTCAACTGCTTTTTAAAATGCATTCCTGGGAGTGCCACCCTGCCCCCTCTGCTCCTTGTCGTCCTCCGTAATTATTTCCAATCCAAAGCAGCCCTTAATGCACTTATTAATCTGGCATTCTCGTCAGTGGGAAGCGCATTCAGCTCTATTAATTTTTTAAAACCCCCCTTTTTATAGGGGCCTGCAGATGCTTGGCTATTACTGAAAAGCTATTAGAAGTTAACACCTTTCTCTCCCCGGAGACTGGCATCGTCCTAGCCTCCAAATGCCACCCTGTTTTACATTCTCAGCGGCTAAGATGAAGTATTAGAGATTTTTTCCCCTCCTTTTTGCTTCAGGATTGGTAATGCTATTATTAGCTAATGGCGGAATTTCTGCCTGGCCGGTGGACTGCCTGGTCTAAGAAACACAGAGCTGTAGATTTCCTGACCTTCTGAGCACGCGTAATTCCAGCTCTGGAATGTATGTGCCTCCAGGTGAGGGAGACGGGATGGGCCTCCTGGACAGAAAGAGAGAGAGAGAGCAGGATTAGCCCTCTCTCTTTCCCTGGTGGACCCTTCCACCTGGGTGACTCCCAAGGGCTCTTCCAAGCACCATGAAAACATCAGGAAATGGCTGAGGCTCTTGCGTAATGAAAAAAACTGCACAGGGACACAGAGAGACAGCTCTCAGCCTTGGGAGGCTGACTGATGTACGGGGGCCTGGGTGGGGACAGGAGAGGATGCTAACAAGTGATTTGCCGTGGCCCCTGGCTCCGCTTTCAGGTCACGTGCTGGGAAGCAGGAGGGACAGGGAGGCCAAGCTCTCAGAAATGGCTGCTTCTTAGGAACTGTCACAGCCGGGAGCCCCAGTGAGGAGGGAATTGAGGGACAGCCGTCCCAGGAGTCAGAGTCTTCACCTGAGGTGCGTGGGTTCTGGGTTCCACCTCACACAGGCGGATTCGGCTGCAAATGCACCAGATGAGCAGGGTGCTGATGGTGCTTGTTTGGTCTCGTGGGTTCCTTCCCTGTCCTCCCAACACTTGCATTTGGGGAAACAGAGGCCAGGAAACAAAACTGACGGTGCTGAGGAGAGGCTGCGGCTCACCCTGACGGCAGGTCGTCCTAGGACCGTCTCTGCTAGGGTGTACAAACCATGACTTCCACCCACCGAGGCTGGACCTCTGACCACGAGCCCCCCCACCTCTTCCTCGAAGTTCGTCCATTGACCCCGTCTATCTCACCTATAGATAGTTTCTTCAGAGAATGTTCCATCAAAATATCTGTAGCCACAGTCCTGGGGAAGACATTATTAACCCCAGTTTACAGATGAGGAAACTGAGGCTCCAAAAAGCGAAATTGTTTCTTGAGGTCACACTCAGACAGGGACAGGGCTTAGCCCCAGCCTCACTGTTGCCAGGGTCTATGCTTCTTCTGCTCCAACTCCTGCTTCAAAGGCTCTGATGGTTTGGTCCTGAGTCTTCACCAGCATGAATAACCAGGGAAAACACCGCCCCAGTTAGTTCAAGTCACCATTGCTGGTCGCTGTGTGGGCATCTCAATCATGACTGATTTCCTGAAGAAATTTCTCAAGGCACTTTTTTCAATAGTAAAAAAAAAAAAATCTAGAAAGGGGTTGAGATATGGAAGAGTAGCCCAAGAATAGAAATAATGCCTGACAGAACTGTTCTAACATAAGGCTTCAACACAATACTAGTTTTTATAACATCATAGAGACCGTTCTGCTAGCTGTTCTATTTTTTTCCAGAGTTCCCCAAGTAAATGTGGTTTGTTTTACCTCAAGGTACAAGGTATTGCTTGTAATGCAAAACCCTCACTCAGCTCATGTCAAAGATTGCAGATTAACTGCGATGATGCTAAAATAACTATAATAATACCTAAAAATAACTACAATAATGCCCTTCTCGGTCCCCACGTGTTGAGCCCCTGCGTAGCACTCACAGGTGCATGCTTCCGTCTGGGAGGCTCTGAGAGGTTAAGTAACTCTCTCAGCATTCCAGGGCGTAAGTCAAAGGGATCTAGGCCCTTTAGTTCACTTCTGATTTATGGTGTATCGTGTGAAACTTTGTTTATCTTAGAAGACAGTCATTTGACAATAGCTATTAAGAATATATAAGGAGCCCTGACTGTTGTGACTCAGTGAACTGAGTGCCTGCCTATAAACCAAAGGGTTGCTGGTTCGATTCCTAGTCGGGGTACATGCCTGAGTTGTGGACCAGGCTCCCAGCTGGGGGTGTGCAAGTGGCAACTGTACATTGATGTTTCCCTCCCTCTCTTTCTCCCTCCCTTTCTTTAAAAATAAATAAATAAAATCTAAAAAAATCATTTAGAAACTCACTTAAAAAAAGAAAAGAATAAATAAGCATATACCCTTGACCCTGTAATACTCTGCGAGAGAATCTAATCTACAAGCGGTTTGACCTCTGGATTTTCTTCCCCTAAGGCAGACATGTAAAGATGTTTTTCTCCAGTGTTATTTGTCATGGCAAAACCAAACAAAACAGGAAAAAAAAAAAAGAAACAGAAAAAAAAGGAAAACAATTTAAAAGTCCATTAAGTACGTAACGGTGGATGAATAAATTAGAGTGTCGATAAGGAGTGGCCTATGATACATTAAATGTCAAAGGCAAACTGGAGGCGGATATTTGTAAGTATGATCTGATTTTAGCAAAAATCAGACCAAGCCAAACCAAAGGCCGTGTGTGTGCCTGTGGTCCGACTTGCACATGCGCACAGGCCAGCTGCACTCCAGGCTGTTAATGTGGGTTGTCAGTGTGGTGGGACAATGATTAACTTTCCCTTCCACACCTTGGGATGAATTTACTTGTTACAGCAAGCACACAATGCTTTGTCGTAAAACAAATCAGAGAAACGCAGTAAGAGGAATAAAGTCACCAGGTAAAGTCAAGGCTGAGGATTTGGGTTCCCACTTCACAGCCAGAGGAAGTTAGAAACGAGCTGTGCTCCTGTTATGGGAAAGGTGATTTCCACGACTACTCATTTTAAATACGTTATGAGATTTTTTCCATTTTTAAATTGCTGGCTCCTAGCGTTGTGTTCTTACACTTGACTTTAGAAAAGAATGTACATGTTAACACAGCTCAGCAATAATATAATCACCACAATGGTGAATAGTCTTCAGTTTTCATAGACTGCTTGTCTATCAAATAATTTAATTTTTCCCCATGATTTAAGCAGCAGATATGGATGGCAGAATAGATAATAGAGCAAAGCAGTGGTTTAAATAAGGAAGTTGTGGCTCAGCCAGAATGTGCTATCTTTCTAATAAAAAGTAATGCTGATTTAATGTCAGATAACGTACTTGATTGAATAATATTTTTTAAAAACGGCTGAAAAGATGGCTTTTTGAAAGGACCTCTCTCAGACTCACTCGTGCCTTCCTTATCCTTCAAGGAAGGTCCTTGTTTCAAATTATTGAGTAACGGAAATGAGTTTCATGCTTAGAATCTGAAAGCTGTAACAGAACCACCCAACTCTGTTGAGAAAGGGTCTCAGAGCCCTGGGGTGAGATAAGAACCAGGGGTGACACCTGTGACAACGTGCAGACCCACTCTCATTCTCCAAGGTCCAGTGACTTGGATTTGGTGGCTATCAAGGGACCACTTCTGTTTGTGGCTCTGTCTGCAGTGATTATCTTAGTAGAACTCTTCAGATGTCGGAGCTGGGACTCATCTACTAATTTTATCATTTATGTCATTTCTGAGTCTGCCTGTATTGGTTGACTTTTCTTCCTGTTTTGGGTTGTATTTTCCTGCTTCTTTGCATGCCTAATAATTTTTGATTGGATGCTAGACATTGTGAATTTGACCTTGTTGGGCACTTGATATGTTTGCATTGCTTTCATTATTTTTGAGCTTGTTCTGGGACACAGATAAATTCTGTAGGGACCATTTGATCCTTTGGGGGCTTGTTCTTAGGCTTTTGGGGGGTGGGAACAGAGAAGTCTTTAGTCCAGGGGACTGTTTCTCTAGCACTGAGCTAATACCCTTCCAGTACTCTAGCTAATGTCATCGTGTTACGAGGTACTCCAGTCTGGCTGGTGGGGACATGATTTCTAGTCAAGTGGGAACTCTGCTGATTGCTCTGCTTAGTTCTTTCCAGTATTTCGTCCCAGCTTTCTTGAGTAGTTTCCTCACATGTGCACACTGGTTGGTACTTAGTTTAGGACTCAAAAGGAGTAGGTCTGTGGCTCCTTTTCGGCGTAGTTCTCCTCACAGGTCCTCTACCATTGGCCTCCCCAAATTCTTAACTGTGTCTCTTCAACTAAGAGAGGCAGTTGGGCTTTGCTTGCACTTCCCCGCCTTGCACTATGTCTGGAAACTCTCCACAGCAATAAGCTGGGCCAATCATAGGTCTCACCTAATTAATTGTCCTTTATTTAGGGACCATGATCTGTATGTCCAACAAATGTTTTTTGTATCTTCTCCACTTTTTTGGTTCATGTGAGAGGGTAACTCTTCCTGTTACTTCATCATGGTGAGAAGTGGAAGTCTTGGAGCAAAGACTCTCAACCTCAAAATGCCAGCTGGGTCCCTCCACATCAGTGAGCTTTCTCCCCATTGTCTTATAAATCTGTGAAGTAGTGTCCTAGGAAAGGACAAGATGTCTTGAGATGTTTGTCCTAGGGACAAGAAGATCATACTTGCCATGTGATACCCCACAAGAGTTCCCTTAAATCACAAATCTGTCATTTTCCTGGTCAAATCTCTGCTCATTGCTCTTGTGATGAAAACAGCATCCCGGGCCATGCCTATATCTGTAAACCCATCTCTTGTCTTTGCCCCTCACTTCCTGCCTCCAGCCAGCCTGGTTTTCTTCCCACTCTCTGACTGTGCCCACCTGCCTCTGGACCCATTCCCGGGCCTGCTTTCACCTCCAGGCTCTGGCCATCTCTCAAGCCTCAGCCGAGGTGTCACTTCCCTAGACCAGCTGAGCGCCCCGTGGGGGTTCTTGGAGCCCTCCGTCCTCTCCTTTGTAGCGTTTACACCCGTGTGATGACCAGAGGCCTTGTCACTCGTGGGCAATCCTACTTGGAAAGGCCATGTTAGACCAAGTTCCTTTAACATGGGAATCAGTATTTCATGAGAAAATAGAGGGGATCTAAAAAAAAAATTTGATTTAGAAAGTTTAGGAAACCAAAACTAAAATCTATAAAAATAAATTTATTTCGATCCTTTTCTTACCCAATTTTAGATGCTAATTCCAATCCCATACTGAAGTTTTAGGATGAACAAAGAATAAATTAGGTGTTAATTTTGAGGGATGTAATTTTTATGACAAAATTGGCTGATGGCATGCTACAGCTTCTCTTGTTTCATGTCTTTTATGTCTTTGCAACACAAACATAAAGAAAGCTGTTTATTGCAAAAAGAGTCCAGAGCTTCATGGGTTTTCCCTAAGGCCTTTCTTGGCCACCTGATGGTGCAGTCATTTTGTTTTGACCATCAGTTCATCGCCTCTGCCGGCGCCCCCCTCTGCCTGCTGTTACCTGATTGAACTGTCAGAGCCCCATCGATCACCGGCGTGGCCCGGGGTTTAAGTAGTCCTCTCATTGACCTCACAAAACCCTAGGACTTCGGCGAAGTCTTCAAATTCTCTTGGCAATTTGTTTGCATTACAATTGCATCATACTGTCAGATAACCCCAAATGCAAAGCAGTGGATCAAACACGATGACAATTCTGTGGGCCATGGCGGAGGCTGATGTCATACAGGTTGTGTGAGTGGAAATGGACCTTATAGGTTGTTGGTTCACTAGGGAATATTTTTCAAATTATTATGATGAATTTTGTTTCCTCTTATGTGCTCAAGAGTAGGAGTTCCCTGTAATTAGAAGTATTCATATACTTATATGTGTCATGTTGTGTTCCCAGCTGGACATCAGCTCCACCAGAGAGGGCCTCTGAGCCATAGTTGCCCAGAACAGGCCTGACCCAGAGTTGGGACTTGTTCCTATATTAGTTGAAAAAAGAAGCAAACTGAAGCAGAGCCAAAAGGAAAGGGGCCTTGGAAGGGTGGTCTCAGCTCATCAAATCATTCCATCATCAGTAGTCTGACCTTCTTAAGATCAGAAAGCTACACTTTGGTGGCAACCATTGGGCTGATTTGTTGGAAGTTTTGCCTTGCTCTTCAATCATGGTTGGTAAGATGAGTACATAACCCACGTTACTGCTTTGCAGAGAAAGGCCACAGCGTGGTGTTCACCCTCCCAAGGGCAGGAGTTTTAGAGAGGACTCTTACCCTGAGCACAGTACATGGGGTGAGATGCTCATCTGTGCTGGGGAGTGAACTCAGGAGCAGGGGAAGCTCTGGGACAAAGTACTGGAGACCCCTTCTGAGAGTTCTGCTCTGCTCTAACCTGGGAGGGTAGGGGTGTGTGTGTGCGCGCAACAAGTTGCTTGTACGGTTTTGGGAGACTAAGGCCTGTTTCTAGGAGTCTTGCTTCTCAGGCTCAGGAAGATATATATAACCAAATAATAATTTAGCCCCAATCCTCTCTCAGAGGAAATGCAATGCTTTTGATGATTTTCTTTACTCAGGAAAACAACACTTGAAAGTGGCTTGCTTCCGGGATGCTTCAGCCCTCAGAGGTCGCCTCGTATTGGGCTTTCCCACACGTACCCCTGATGGCAGAGGAGAGTAGACACACGCTGGGAGAAGGACATTTTAATGTTTTATTGAAACATGAATGTAAATTTTGTATTTGATTTCAAGATGAGCCCCAGAGTACTTTACTCTAAAAATAATATCTTCCACCACCTCCCCTAAACAAGTTGACAAAGAAATAAACCCCCCAGATTACAGTCCTTCAGGTAAAAAAAAATTATGCTCCTCAAAAATTCAGCTAATGGATTCTGTGAGCTTGTATACACTCCAGGGAACCCCAAGGGCTTGTATAGCCCAGTGTGTAATATTCACATTAGGGACCCTTTTCTGAAAAAATGTCCATTCCCCAAGCCACCCCCTCCTGTAAACTTATTCCCAGGTGCACCAGCAGCATCAGTACCCGGGTCCTCCTGAGCACTGATGAATTAGAAACACAAAATCACTCCCGACTACCAGATGCATGTAACACTTCCAGCCCCAGTTCTAGGAGCACGGCTTCCTGAAACTTTAGTTCTGCTCAGAGCATTTAGGTGTTCGTTATGATCACTTAAAGAAAACAAAGAAAACCAGTGTATATTGCTTTCATTTCAATTTTTTCTCCAGGTAGCTTTCAAAAAAAATTACTGGGTCAGTTTCCAGATAGGCAAACATGTGAAAGCTTTGTTTGTGGGGGAGGGGTCAAGCACATACTTAAGATTCGCTAAGGTTTTTCTTCCTGTTATGATCTGGGGTTTTCTTCTCTAGAAAGCCTAGTCCCAGTTCCGTTCTTGCATTTGCTGAAAGCCTCCCGTGCCAGCAGAAAGCTGTTTCTGGATTTAGATGTTGATTTGTAATTTCCTTTCCTTGTATGCTGGGATTAGTTAGTTTCTTTCTGTTGGCCTTTTCCAACTTCATATTTTAGCCTAGAATCTCATAAGCTCATAAAATGCTGAAGAAGAATTTTGTGTTTATGCTCACATGTCAGGTAATTGAATCTCTTGCCTTGAGGCAAGAAAACTCCAGAGACACACCTAGACGTCAACTTGGTTCATAGAGTTTTTACTGCATTCATGAGTATTTGTTAGTAAGATTTAGAATCCTAAAATGAGACAGAACTAGAATGGGCCTTTTAATGTTCATTTAAATTGGATCGTTTAGTTGACTTTCCCCATTTTATAGTGCAAGAAAACAGAAAGGTTTAGTGACTTGCCAAAGGTCGCACAGTGAATTAAAGACAGGGTCCCTATTTCCTGACTCATTGTGGATGATCACAGCGAATAGTTAAGTTTATCAAACTACCCTAGACTTAGTGGCTTAAAACAACAGCCACTTATGTAGGTAACGACTCTGCAGTTCAGCAATTGGGCCTGGGCTTCTCTGGGTGGTTCTTCTGGACTGTGCTGAGCATGGCTGATCTTGGCAGGGCTCACTCGTGTGTCTGCAGTCAGCTGGCATGCTGGCTGGGGCTGGCTTGTTTCTGATGGCCTCATCCAGGATGCATGATATGACTGAGGCTCCTCTTCACGTGGCAATCATGAGGTTCCCAGAGCATCGAGGGAGTGATTCCTCAATGTGCGGTCACTTTTAAAGACTGGTTGTGTTGTAATTGTTGGTGTCCTACTGGTCAGAGTAAACCACAAGGCCAAGCCCAGATGGAAGGGGGTGAAAAGAGAGAAAAAATAATTTGTGGCCACTTTGCAATTTGCCACACATGGTGATTTCTATTTTTACATGACAGGATACCCTCCAGGCCATCTTTTTAAGTCTCACCTCTGGTTACCTCATAGGACAATACTCACATGCAGTTTTTGTGTGTTAAAAATTGTGGGCTAGCTTCGCAAACTGCAATTATTTCATTTCATCTGGTGCTGGAAAACTGCAGTTTATTGCACACCATTTCCCTCCTTGAATATAATCTTAGGTGGATATATGGGATAATCAAAGAAGAAGCCACTTCTAGTTCCCCAGTTGACAATGGAAACATTCTTCCATCTTCTAAAATGTTGTTAAAAACCCTCCAAGGATCTGTGGATCTACCCTATTATTTCCTACATAGCTCCAAGGGGCAACAGTAGTTTTTACCCTTCGTATTTTTAGGGCCAGTATATGGTGTGTCCATCAATCCCATTCCATGATATTTCAAACCCTATTGATTCTCGCAACCTGTGGAGTAGTCAGTCAGGCATGGGCCTGTTCGCTCCACGGTACAGACTGGGAACCAGAGGCTCAGATCCATTCTTAATGCCACCCAGGAATTTCCGTGGGCTCCATGGGTGTGAACGCTTGTGTTAGTTTCCTTTTCTCTGTGTCTATTTTTACAACTTTGGGGGCCCATGGAGAACCATGTAGACAGCCCTACATCTGCTCGTAACCTCTCTGTTCTCCAGGACCGTTGAGATGCTGCTGTTCTGGGCAGAGGGTCCCACTTTTCCTCCACTGAGAAGAACCAGAAATGAGGTGTGAGTCCTGACCTCCTCCCTGCTCTTAGTACTTCTGGGTCGGTCTGAATGTTGTCCCTGTCACCTTCTGGTGGGGGGTTCTTTTCTTCCACCTCCTCTCCTCTACCTACAGTCCTTCATCTGGGATTCACATTCCATCAGGGGCATCAGGAGACATTCCCTGGAGCAGGTGACACATGAGCCGACCCCTGAAGGGTAGGTATGGTCAGCTCAGTGAAAGGTATTGGCAACAGCATGAGGCATTTTCTAGGCAAGAGGAAACGGCCGTGAGCACCATGAGAACTGCATGGGAATTTTTATGTCCAGAGGGTAGAGTGTAAGTTTGCAATTGGGAGCAAGAGGAGAGATAAAGGTGGACCCTTTTCTCAACTGGGCCCACCACAGCCTGATCCCACCTCAAGGGAAAAGTCACTGGCTGGTGGGAATAAGTCTGCATCTTGCTAGCTAGACTCCAAAGTTCATGGCCACCTGGGGCTGTCCTCCAGCTGGGACAGATGGGCACATCTGCTCTAATGCTCCTGAAACCCTGGTGCGGTGCGGTGCGGTGAAGGTCTTCCCTGGGTCACTGAAGGTAGGTTGTGAGGATGCCGATGCCACGCCAGTCGGCGTCTCCCCTCTGAGACGTGAGCACCTGAGAGACGTGTGCTTCCTCTGGGGAAGTGCTGCGTCTTGTTGGGCTGCTTCGTTTTAATCTGGTGGACACCGTGCATAGTTAGACTGCAACTGATTATAGACCCTTTTTCCTGGGATGCTAGGAAGCTCGGATATAACTGTCTTCCTAACATATTTTAAAACAGTATGTATCACTTTTTGATTTTTATAAGTATAGCATTACAATAATATTAACATTTCAATAGTATAGCCATGTACAAAAAAGAAAGGTTTTTTTTAATTTTAATTTTTCCAGTTTAACTATCATTCCAAATATTACCATTAGGTAAAAAATATCCAAAATAATATTCTATGTTTGTGTGTATACACTTATCTTTATATATATCAATATCCATTAGTGGACTTACACACATCTATTTATTACTTATCTATCTAGATGTATCAAAGTCCATTCGCAAGAAACAAATTATATCAATTACGTGTGCTACTTTTAACATAAAGTCACAATTGATGTTCCTTGAATTTTAAAAAAGATCAAGAAGCTAAAGGGAAGTAAAAGGAATTGCAGAATTTGAAATAAAAGTTTTTTCACCACAAGAGGTATTCTTTTCCAAAAGATCTTTCTAAGGTTAAGAAAAGAGATAATGAAAAAGCATTGAAATTGGAGCAATTATGTTTTCCTAACTGCAGTCTGCAGTTTCAACACGACAGGTTACCTCCCTGCCACGAAAGACGAGAACACCACCGTGTCCCCATGCTGCCTCCTGCTCCCTCCCCCACGGCTGAGTTTTGCTAGTTTTATCACTAGTCTTTGAGGACTTATGAAATGTCCGCAGTTCACACAACGGTTTAGAATTAATTCTATACATTTAAATAGATTCTATTAGTCACCTTGACTATTTTACCATGCCTCCATGGCTCGAGTCTAGATTTTGATTTCTCTCTTAATTGGCTAGATTTCACCGTCTAGTTTTGTCAAGAAGACACTGTATTCCCTGACCTTCCCAGATGTCTGCCTTGTGATTCTAACGTCTGAGAATGTCTGTTTGTCGCCTGTGGACCTGGCCAGTGCCTTGGCTAGGTTCTGTGCTCTGGGTCTCCCTTCCTTGCCTTTGAATTGACTCTCCTTGCCCCATTGTGACATTGACTGTGGCCTTGGAGAGGCCTGAGGGCAGCCTGACCCTTTTGCTCCTCAATGGTCCTTGGCTTTTTATGCCTGGATTCGTGTGGAATTGTTACTTCTTTATTGAATTTAAATAACGTGATCAGGACACATCATGGTGTTGAGCATTCTGAATGAATTTTTCTTCCTGGAACGTTATGTGGTGTGGACTGAGTTCTTCCTGCATCTCAGACAATGTTGTACTGTATCATCTAATGCTTTCCCGTTCAGTGCTTCTTCCAACTCCATGTTTCGGTTTCTCTGTGTCAGGGACACTAACGACTCTCGGGTTGGATTCTCTTTCCTCTGATTTCTTTGTCCCTTTCATCTGTGTGCTTCGTAATTATCCAGGCTTTTCCTCTTTGATAGTCTTTGATTTTCATCTCTACTCTTCTTGCTGATTTTAATGATTATTTATTTTTAAATATTGGTTTTTGGTATACAACTTTTTTCCTTTCATTTGTGATCTCCATTTTCCTCTCATGTGGTCATTTCTTTATCCCCTTCATTTTATTATGAAAGTTTCAAAGATTCAGAAAAGCTGAAAGAATTTATAGTGGACACCACATACCCACCCCCCAGAGTTTATCATTAAAATTTTACTTTACTGGCTTCATCATATATCTGTTGATCAGTTCATCCCTCAATCCATTAATTTATCGTATTTTTTACTGTGTTTCAAAAGCAGGTGTTGACATTAATATAAGCCCCTCTACATACTTCTGCATGAATATCATTAAATGGAGTTAGTATTTGTTTACAGTTATTTACTTTCCCCCTTTGAGGTAAAATTTGCCTACTGTGAAGTACACAAATCCTAAGCATACCACTGTACCATTTGATAAGCTTTTTCCAAAAATTTATAGTGAAAATTTTCAAACATGACAGCAAAGTGTAGGGAATTTTATGGTGAACAATCGCATGTGCATTACCTAGATTCTTTCATTGACATTTAATTACACTTGCTTTATCGTATATGTAGCACATCCTTTTTTTAAAAGTAAAGTTTATATACAATAAAATGCACGATTCTTCAGGGTTTATTTGATGTGTTTTAACAAGTGCGTACACTGTGTACTCCAAACCACTACCAAGGTATAGAATATTATCTCAGAAAGTTCCCTCTTGCTCATTCTCAGCCAATCTGCACCCTCAACCTGGAGGCAACCAATGTTGTAACATTCTTCTCTCATAGATTGGTTTTGCTTGCTCTAGAATTTCATGTAAGTGGAAACCTAGAGTATGTCCTCTTCTGTGTAGAGCACTTTTCACACAGCATACTGTTTTTGGGTTCATGGTTGGTGTTGCTTGCTCTTTTTTATTGCTTAGTAGTTTTCCATTGTACAAATGTATGACAGTTTATCCATCCACTCTCTTGCTCACAGACACCGGGCATGGTTGCAGGTTCTGAAGATCACGAATAAAGATGCTAAGTACATTCTCGTGCCAGTCTGCCTATAAATACAGACTTTCGTTTCTCTTGGATAAATATGTAGGACTGGAATTGTTAGGTCATAAGGTAGGCGAATGTTTAGTTTTATAAGATTACCAGAACCTTCTCTAAATTGTTGCATTATCTTATTACCTGTATTACCTTACACTGCCCCCAGCCATGTTTGAAGGCTCCAGTTGCTCCATATCCTTGGCAACATTTGGCGTGGCCAGTCTTTCTAATTTTTGCCTTTCTGATGGGCGGAGTGGTCATTTTGGGCTGCTTAAAAAAATTGGATTCACGTTCTTGCTGCATTTTTCTTCAGTTAGTGCACTTGTGAAGAATTTTCTTCTGTTGTGCTGATGTTTCCTTCACGGTACATTCACGTCTGCTTTGTTAGTGGTGATTCTTCTCCCCTTCAGGGGGAGTGCCTGTCAACTGGACAGCCCTGGTAACGCCCCTCACCTGGGCAGCCCTGGTAGTGCCCCTCACCTGGGCAGCCCTGGTAACGCCCCTCACCTGGGCAGCCATTACCAGGTGCACATTTGCTTTAATCTAATGGAGTGTGGTTGGCTTTCTGATGTTCTTTCCATGGTACTTATGGACAGTTTGACTTTTTCTCCCTTGGCTACACTTAAAAAAAGAGGTTTATTGAGGTATGATATACAGACAATAAAATTCATCCTCTTCCAGGCATATGGTTCTGTGAAATTTGGCAAGCATAGGGTTATTTAATTGCCACCACAATCCAGATATACAGTTTCTATCAGTTTCTATCACCTCACCAAGTCCCCTCGTACATGCCCCTTTGCAGCTGGTACCCCATCACCCCTCTGCCCCGGCCACCACGGATCTCTTTCTTCTCTCTATATATGTTTGCCTTTTCTAGAAAGTTACATAAATAGATCATACAATGTATTTGGGCATAGCCTCTTTCACCTAGCCTAAGGCTTTTCAGATTCATCCGTATTTCTACATAATTCAATAGGACTGACTTTTATTACTTTGTTATTAGCTATTTATTGCTTTTTTTTTTAATTGAGCATTTGTTTACAGTGTGGATGTACCGCACCTTGTATATCCATTCACCAGTTAATAAACAATTTAGTTATTTCCAATAAGAACCCATCTATGGTAGACTCCATTTTTGAAATTTTGCTAAATACTCTCCCTTGAGCTCACCATACCCCGTTGGGGGGTGTATACCATTCCCAGAGGGGAGTACTCTTGGCTTTGGATTCTTTGCCCAGTCACCATGGAGCCCCACACCCTCACTTCTGTCAGAGAGATTCAGGGCCCTGATCATTTTCCTGTTTCCTCCGAACAGCATTTCCTCATTGTCCCCATTCGATGGGGGGAAAGCTGTGGGCTGCCCCTGGGGTTGGCTTCGCCCCAGGTCTGATGGTATTTGGGAAGAACTGCTAGGATTTTGTTGGCTCCCGGAATTAGCCAGGGTTCTCCAGAGAAACAGAACCAGTTGGAGACCTTTGTATGTCTACATATATAAATAGTTGCTGTAAGGTACTGGCTCACATGATCATGGAAGCTCAAAGGTTCCACAACCTGCTGTCTGCAAGCTGGAGACCCAGGAAGGTGGGCGGTGTAGTTCAAAGGCCTGAGAGCTGGGGAGCTAATGGTGTGGATTCCAGTTCATGTGCGAAGGCCTGAGAACCAGGTGCACTGAGGGCCGGAGAAGCTGGATGTCCCAGTTCACAGTAAGGCAGAGAGAAATCAAATCCTTGCTCCCCCCACCTTTTAAAAAAGGTTTTTCTATTTCAGGCCCTCGAAGGATGGGAAGAAGCCCACCCACATTGGGGAAAGCCTTCCACTTAATTCAGTCTTCCGATTCAAATGCTAATTTCCTCTGGAAACACACTCACAGACACACCCAGAAATCGTGTTTAAGCTGATATCAGCCTATCCCATGGTCCAGTCCATCTGACACATAAAATGAAACACCAGGACACCCTAACTGTCTGCTGGGGTGTTGAGAGTGGGCTGGACCCCTTGCCGCACTGAATTGTTTTGCTCTGCTCCATAATTTTGTATTCCATTCCTTGGCTGACACTTTTGAAGTTCAGGGTTTTGGGCTGAGCCTCTTTCCTTGATTACCGGTTGTTTTTCTTTTTAAATCAATTTCTTCAGCTATTAGGAGAGGTTGGTTCCATATGCTCCCATGAGCCGCCCGGACTCCGAAACCTCTGCTTACTATTACAGCCACACAGACGTGTTTGACTTGCATTTTCCTGTCCGAACTCTTCCTCAGCCTCATCCCACTATTCTAGTCTGATTTTCCTCCTCTCAAATGTCCTTATCTATTTTTAAATCTTATTGTGCTGCATGTATATTTATAAGCTGCCTCAAATACTTCTCACAATGTAATGGGACATAAATGAATCCAAAAGATTAAGAAAATATCAGGATCACTCAACGGTTGCCTCAGAACTGTTGGATCTGGTAGTTGTTGGTTTGGTCAGAGTTTTGGATCTAGTGGCGACTTCGCTAAACTAACAGTTTTGTTCTTCACAAAGCAGTTTCATGTCATGGTAGCTGAGACAGTGTTGAGGAGGAATGACATACTCAAAGGCCCCTGGTCCTGGGCAGGTTTTATTAATTGGTAAAACAGCGTGGCATGAGGCAATAGGGAGTGGTGGGGACTGTAGAAAACCAGAGAGCACCTGTCCTGGGTAATGATGGCTGCTTCTCCTCAGCTTCAATAGATAAGCAAGTGTGTAGGCTAATCTTGCAAGAACTTTTAGAGGGGCCACATATGAGGCAACTGGCTAGGCACTAGTTTCAAACACTCATCCACTCCCACTGGCCATGAAATCCTACCTTTAAATAAAATTTTAGTGGAAATTCAGTTTCTATAAGACTAAAGGTGAGGCAGCTTAGCTGGTGTGAGTGTGGCAGCCTGAGGCCATGACTTCCAGGGGCCCCTCCTTAAAGGCCTCATGGTGCTGAGGAACAGTTTGGAAAGCTTCAGCCTAGATCACCAGCAAGGTGCCGCCTCCCTGCTCTGAACCCCTCCAGGGCCTCGTGCACGCATGGGAACAGCTACCAGGACATTGGTCCTGGACACGGTGGCTTTGCCCGTTATATACAGACCCTGGATTAACTTCAGGGCATGTGTGGCCTTTGCAAATTGGGAGCTTATTTTCAAAGCATGGTTTTTTGTGGGTTTTTGCCTAATGTCCAATGGACAAAACGCGGAGTCTGCATGTGTCCATGTGTGAGAATACTTGTGTCCTTGTGTGTCTGCGTGAGTCCATGTGTATGAGGGTGGGGGTGCAACTGCTTCTTAGGTGTTTATAGTTCTGTAAAGGTCAAGTTGATCTTGTAGGGAACATCTTGCCTGTGGGCCAAGTTCAACTTGCAGCCTTTGACACATAGGATGTGAGCTGAGAATGGCTTTTACATTTTGAAAAGATTGTAAAAAAATATGCGACTGCATGTAGTCTATAAAGTCTAAAATATTTACTGTCTGGCTCATCACTGAAAATTTTACCAAGCGCCGTGTCCTCATTTCATCTGAACCCTTACATGTGCGCCCTGGGTCAGAGCTACACGGTGCTCTCCCTGCTGGGGAGGCTGCGCCGTGGGCTCGCTCAGGCTGCTCTCCAGGCCCGGCCCCCTAGGAGCTGGATTCCCCCAGTGACTGAACTGCTGCCATCACCACGTTTGGGGATCTGCTGGCCTCCAGCAGTCCGGGTGGCAGCCATATGATCCCTTTGCACGAGCAATTTTCCAGGGCAGTGAGGACTTGGCTGAACTTTTGAGCTCGGATGGTCCAGTCTTCTCTGAGCCCGGGTGGGTCCCACGGACACTCTTGGGGGTGAGGAAGAAGCCCATGCTGCCACCGGGCCCCACTGCTGGTGCTTCCACTTGGAAAGCTCTGGGAGGGGCTCTCAGATGCCATTTGCGCCAGCTACCAGCCCAGTGGGAGGCCCCACTGTGTGCCTGCAGGATGCTGGCTTCTGCTGTTGTTCATGGTGTCTGGAGGACCCAGCCTCCTCCCCCACTCCAGAGAAGTCATTCACATTATAGTCTAACTAACAGCCACTCCTCTGGGATTCAGTGGGCAACTTGGGCTCTGGTCAGCTAGTCTTGCAGGCCTACCCTCAAGCTGAGGAGAACCCTGTCCTGAGAGGCAGCTTATAAGCCCATGTAGATCTGCCTTCAGCCCCAGCTCCCACCATGAGCTTGGCAAGTCATGATCCCTCTGTGGGACTCAGTTTCCCTATTTGGAAAAGGTGGAGGGTAAGCTAGATTTCTGCTTTTCAACCTGGGATCCCCAAACCAGTGGACAAATCCTTAAGAGATATTTTAAAATATTCTATTTTTATTTTACTAACAGCTCAAATACTACCAGTGAATAATGTGTTTATCATGCAAATACATGTAAATATGTATCTATTTTGTTAAATAGTTACATATTTTCCAGCTGCTTACCTTCTGCCTGAGTGTGGCCATAGGACTGTAGTGACCCAGTTTTAATTGTGTGGAAGAGAACATTCGGTTAACCAGAAGTACATGCTGTAATTCTCAGGGGCTAATGAGAGAAAGAGCAGATGTGCCTGAGTATTCGTATCCACCGAAGGCCCATGATGTCATGGCTTTCTGTGTGAATGAAAGTTTTTGCAATAGTTAGAAGAGAAAAACTCAGTGGGAGAACTGAGTCATCACATAGCACTCTTTTAACATCAGCCTTGCCAAATGCAAACAAATCCGCGCCCTGTGGCCCGGCCCTGCCGTGAGCAGCCGAGCCCCCGCTGCAGAAACGTGGTCGCCTGCACTGTTTCAGAGCTGTTTGTTTGCATTTTAATGTTTGTGTTGCTTTGTTGGCATTCAATCTGAGAATGCTTTTTTGTTTTCTAGTGGAACATGACCTAAAAAGCCTAGAACGTTTATGCCTAACTATACCTATGTATGAGTGTATTTAAGTCATACTATAACCAAAATTATTGAAGTCAAAGTTGGGACCCTGGGGACATTCCCCACCCCTTTAAGTGACATGCGCTTTACCTGAGAATTAATGGTCTAACACAGGGGCTGCGCACCGTGTCTCTGTTTTAACAGCTCCACTCTGAAGTCGTAGTGCACCCCCAGCCATAGATCATCTGTAAACAAATGGGCAGGGCTGTGTTCCAATAAAACTTTATTTACACAAACAGGCAGCGGGCCGGATTTAGCTCTCAGGCCATAGTGTGCCCACCCCAATCTACAAGAGGGCTGAGGTGTCCTCCTTCTCAGATACCTGGCAAAGCGATCTTAGCGAGGAGTCAGCTTTTCTCCTCTGCTTCCTCAAAAGGCCTTCGGCTTTCTGCTGTAAAAACTGGTCGGGGCGCTGAGAGGTTGGTGGCTGACGCCCGAATTGAGAGGAGAGCTTCTTGCTGGACGCCGTGAGTGCCCTGCTCTGGCTCCGGGTCCCCGCTGCAGCTCAGGACTGCAGAGCCAGCTGAGATCGCCTTGTCTCTCCCGACGGCCACCCCCGCACCTTGCTGGGGAATTACCCTCACTCCCCTGGTGCACACACCTTGCCAACATTTGGAGGCTGTTATCGAAATAATCCTGCAGCCCAGCCTTATGAAGCTGGGCCCTTTTATCTTTCTTTATAAATCACCCTCTCCCTCCACTTAATCCTGCCTGGCCCACTCCTCTGAACTCCCTCCAATTTGTCTCTGGTGAGCCGGTTCTGAGCTCTGCTGGCTGCAGGCAGCCAGGTGCGGCCTTGCTGAGGCTTCTGGGAAAGGGAGGGGTCCCCTTCCATCTGCTGGGGATGCGGTTTGGCCTGCAAATTCCCACACCTTTTCTCTACTCTCACCGAATAGAGCCCCAGTAGGTTCTTTATTCCGCATTCACTCAACATTTATTTAACGAGCTCCCCACTAAGTGACAACCAGTGTGCCAGGCACCGAGGGCACAGCAGTGAGGACAAGGACAGGGACACACCACTTTGGGGCTGATGTGGGACAGCTGAGCAAATGCACAAAATCCTTACATATCTCAAACTGCTATGGAAGGAACCCTCAAGGGTCGAATTGGAACAATGGGGGAGCAGAGCACAGGGGCATCTGCTCAGACGCAGTGGTCGAGAAGATCCTTGAAGAAGGTGCCATCTATGGCTGGGCCTGGAAACTGAAAAGGAGCCTATCACGAGAACCATACGGAGGTGGGGAATACCCCACACCCCACACAGAGGAATGGCACATGCAAAGGCACTGGGGTGGGAAAGGGCTTCTGGGCTTGGCTGTGTGAGGAGCAGAAGGGAGCATGTCTGCTCATAGTCAGACTTCAGGGCTATGAGAAGATGGCTCAGCAGCACTCTGCTCAGGGCAGAAAAGCACGTGCACCCTGTTCACATATTGCCTAAGAATCACATAATGAGCTTAATCATCGTCATCTCATACTAGCTTCTACTGAATGGTGAGGACCATATGCTCAAGCTGTCGTTAAATTTATTGCATTTAACATTCAGGGGAACGCTTGGAGGGAGTTACGCCCTCTTCTGCATTTTACAGATGAGGAAACTAAGGCTCCGAGAGGGGAAGCCGTTTGCTCAGTATCACACTGCTAAGCAGCAAAGTGAACTTACTGAGGAGGCAGGTTTTCTCCTCTGCTTCCGCCAAAGGCTGGGACTCTAACTCAGAACAGGTGGATTCAAAGCCCCTCTTTTATTAGTACTTTGATTCAAAACCCTTCTATTACATTTTGAAATAAATACAGTCTCATGCTTGTTCATTCACACCCTGTGGAAGAGGCAGGCAATACAGAGATAAAAAGACAGAATATTTACTTTTGAGAGCTCGTACGTTCATGGAAGAGACAGATGGAGAGGCCACTTGCAATGGGGTGCAGTGTGTTATGCCGGGGTTAGCCCAGGGGTCTGACAGTGTAGGGTTGAGAGGTCAGGGAAGACTTTCTAGAGCTGCGTCTTGAAGGGGAAAGATGAGAGTAGGAAAAGTGTTTGGAGCAGAGGGAACAGCAAGCACAAAGGCTCAGAGGCACAAAAGCTGCTGCTCTGTTCAGCGGTGGACTTTACGTCATGGGGCCTGGCTGGAGCCCAGTTTGCGGGGAGAGGGATGAGAGCATTTATGGGGAGGCTGGCCTGGGGTGCACTACGTTCGGACGGGCGGTGTTCTGATGCCAACTGTATCCTGCAGTGGTTGGGAAGGAAAGTGTTGTTGGCGTTTAGGAGGGAAGGCTGGAGTTTGACTGTCTGGGTTTATCCCCAGCTCTGCTCTTCCCTCTGGTGTGTCTTCAGCATACTGCTAACCACATCATGCCTCAGTTTCCAATATGTGAAATAGGGATAGTAATAGCGCTTTCTTGACAGAGCTGCTGAGGGGCCTAAATGAGTTAACTTCAGGCAAAGAACTTGGGGCAGAGCCGGGCACAAAGTAAGCACTGAAAAACATTAGCTGCTGTTACCACCGTCATTGCCATCATCATCATCAGCTGTGATTATGAGTGCGCCCACCTCGCAGTGTGGAAGCTGGCCTGGAGGAGTCTCCCCAGAGGCTGGGAGAGCAGCTAGGGACTTTGGTACCAGACCAAGGTGGGGGGGGGGGTACTGGGCATGGTGAGCAGGGAGCTAGTCATAACCAGGACAGGAGGTTGAAGTGGCAAGACCTGAGAATTGGCTGCAAGCTGGGCAGTGAGTGGCAAAGGGGAGACTGGGATTAAGCCAGGGATTTGGAGGTTAAAGATCTGGGGAGAAGGTGCTGCCCGAGCCTAGACTGGGGCCACAGAGTAGGAGCAGGGAAGATGGTGCACTCAGCTCTAAGCACGTGGCGTGTGCAGGGCCTGTGTGACACCTGTGGGGATGTGTTCTGGGCCCAAGGAGGTGAGGCAACAGCAGCAGCTCATGTGGCTGGTATGGGGTAGACCAGGAGTCCCACCCAGCCTTCCCGCCGCCCCAGGTGGCCTGGGATGGGCCCACAGACTCCTCACCCCATACCCCCTTCCTGTAGCCTGGCAATGTCCACAAAGAGTCCTGGGCCTGGGCCCCAGGGTGCTCCTCCTAACCTCCTCAGTCAGAGCCTGGTCCTTGCCCTTGTGGACAGTGCCATGTTGCTGGGAGAACGACGAGGACCCTGCTTTGTCCTGTCCCCCTTCACCCCAGCAATGTTCTCGAGGTGGGAAGACAGATGTCTCAGACTGTCACACAACCCTGAGTGTGGCCCCGCCCTTGCTCCGCACCACTGGGACACTTGGTCACAGCTAGGGTCCTGGCTTCTGAGGAGGAAGAGCCACAGCAGAAAGGAAGGCAATTCCGCAGTCCCCTCCCCCCCCCCCCACCAAAGGGCCTCTCCAAATTACTGATGGGCTGGAAGGGCCCTTTCACAGGGAGGTGGGGCAGTAGGCCTAGAACAGCAGGGAGCTAAAATGGGGTGGAGGGGAGGGTGTAAGCACCCAGGGGCCTTGGAATGTGCATCTCCTGCTTCCCTGGGCTCTGAGGGTTGTTCTTTACAGGTGGGACCTTGGAGTCTCAAGGAACCACAGACATCTCCAAGTCCCAAGTCCTCCATCTCTCCCTTGACAGATTCCAAATGCCTCTGGGACCGTCCAAGATCACAATTGGTGGCTGAGAACAATCGGAGCGATGGGGAAAGAGTGGCCATTTATGACTCACGCCTTCCCTGTGCTGAGCACTGCCCTCAGCGCTTTCCAGGCACCATCTCATTTGCTGTAAAGTAGCTGCCATGATTGTTGGTTTATAGATGAGGAAACAGAAGCTCAGAGAGGTTAGGTAGCTGGCCTAAGGTCACACAGCTGATCAGCAGTAAGAAGGTGGCCTCTCTGACTTGAAAGCTTGCTCTTTTTCCACTTTACTCTTGATTTTTCCACTTTGTCCACTGCTTCCCCCAATGGCTCCCCACTACACCCCTGCATGTCACTATACCCATGTGGCTTCCTGGGCCTGACACATAGTAGGTGCTTATTTGCACATGTAACTCTGTATTTCCTGTTTTCTGTACATGTTTGGGCTTTGGAGAGAGGGTGAAACCTGGCACTTTTAACATGATTTTGCCAGGTACCTGGCTTAGCGGGAGAGGCTAGTCTGTGGATTATGATTCACATTATTTTACATTTGAAATATTTAAGGGGCCGGACACCTTTAGCGTCTCCCTCTTCTGGGGAAGAGATGCTATTCTGTGTGCAGACTCAAACCCACCATGAAACGCCCCGCCACGGGCAGCCCAGTGGGGACGGGTCCGCGTGTTCTGATGGCCTGGGCTGCGGTCCTCCCTGCCCAGCCTCCCGCTCCACTTTCGCGGCTCAGCGAGGTGCAAGGAGGCCAGAGTCCCAGGAGGGCTGGGAGCTGAGCTGCAAATGTCCGGCCTGGCCTGGCCTCTCTCAGCACGTGTGATGCATGAGGCCCCAACGGCTCCCCGGGGACTTCGTTCCCATCATCTCCTCTGCAGCAGTTCAGAGGTGGTGGGAAGATCAAAATGAGCCCATTTGCAGATCACGTGCTGAAGGCTTGTTGGATTTGGGCCGTCTCAGCTGGGCACGGGGAAGGAGGTGACGTTTGAGGTCCGAGTGAGGAGAGGGGCGAGCCCAGGCCGGGAGGGGTTTGCAGAGGCCAGGCGAGGGGGCAGTGGCCCAGGGGCAGTCAGAAGCCTGTCGGCTGAGTGTCCACACTCCTAGGCTGGAGTGAGTCCTGGGGGTGGCTGCCCAGGCTCCTTTTCTCTGCCAGGACTTGCTCCCTGGGTGCCAGGCTGCGGATCTATCGTTCAGGAGGAGGGAGCCTGGAAGGCTGCGGCTGCCAGAGCAAGAACTCTGGGGACCCAGGAGCAAGCCCTGAGGCATCTCTGGCATTGAGCCCGGGATGTGGCCAGGCCTTTCCTGGGGGTGGTGACCTTGGGGCCCTGGGAGACATCCCAGCTGTGGATTTAGCTCATGCTTGACCCCAGGCTGGAGGCTGGGCAAGGTTTTTCTGTGGGTGATTATTTTATTCATTGATTAAAAAATTTGTTGACCCTCCATTCCATGCCTAGTGCCAAGGAAAAAGCCAAATGAATTTCAATTCCTGTCCTTGAGAGAAGATAGAAGCATATATAAGTATAAAACAATAAGATAGTTACAGCGTACCTTTGCGTTAGCCCAGTTTTCATCATCCCCACAGGCAGGAACTCCACCCCCAGAGTAGACAATAACCCTTTACAAAGTGCAGTCAAGTTCATTGGACCCCTTCTGATCTTTAGTGAGTCTGTACATATGAAGATCAATGCATTTGGAGTTACAGATCCTTCCGTTTGCCTCTGGGCCTCCTCCCCAGGGCAGAACGCACCCCCAGAACCTCTTCAGCTCTGAGACACCACAAATTGCACAGAACGCTGGCTAAGCTGAGATGTGGGTGCTGGGCCGCAGGCTAGGTGCCTGTAAATCTCTGTTCTCACACCCCAGCCATGGGTCAGGTGACAAAAGGAGAAGGATATAGCTGAGCTTCCTGCTTGCTAACAGCTCCAAACAGCTGCTGTAAAAGCCCCGGATGTTCGGCTTGTTGGAGGAGGATGGCCTAGTTTTCCATTGCGTCCCTGCCCCCTGGCCCGGGCACACAGCCAGCTCCAGTATACTACTTTATCTCAAGGGTCACACCTTCTCCTGGACCAGTAGGACTGACTGCACATTTGTGGGGAGCTGCAGCCAGACAGGTGTCCCTAGGAGAGCCCTGCTTGTGGGCCTTGGCCTCTTGGCTCCTGGGCTTGGGGCGGCTGTGTCTATATGGGTAACACTGAGCACAGGTTGCGTGACAGCCATGGGTGTATGCGCTCTCTCCCAGCAACCCTTAGCCCCTCCTTGCCCACGGGAGACAGGAGCCAGAGGCCCAGCCTCACCCCCAGAGTCAGACCGTGCTCACTTCCTATCGGGTCTCCAGGCCCTTCAGCTGCGACAGTGACCGATGGGTAACCCCAGAGGGGCACGTGTCCATCCTGAAAAAGGGCTGAAGTCATTTCCATGGAGAGGACAAGCTTCATAACTCCCCGCCCCCCGTCCCCCACCCACCACCACGTTGGGGCCATCCTCGGACAAGAAAGCCCAGGCCTTTTCTCGGCAGACCAGCCCTGCGCAGTTGCAAAGGCACACTCCAAATGACTGCCCTGTCTGTGACTGTCTGCTCACACCTTTCCCCAAAGCAAATGCCAGGCTTGTTAGAACCCTCATTTACATTTCATTAGGAGGTGTCAGGCTGGGTGTTAAAGAACAGAGCTGTTCCATCCCTGAATCCAGACTTTTCCGGGCAGCACTCAGCAATAATTCCCCAGCAATCAACTCAGTGGACCTACCTCCCCTTCCCAAATCAAAGCCCAGAACTAACTGAACCAAACCACAGCCTCCATGTGCTGAGCCCCACCACGTGTTCAGTTCAGCACCAGGCTCTTTGCCTGTATTTCCGCTTATTCTCAGCACAAACCTGAAAGCTAGGTATTATTGTCTCCGTTTCGCATGAGAGGAAAGCAGGACCCAGAGAGGTTAAGTGACTCTGTGAGGAAATGGCGGAGCTGGATTGCAAACCGAGGTCAGTCTGCCTCCAAAGTTTATGTTGTTTCTCCTTCTATTTAGGTGTCGGGAGCTCAGGTGTAATACTTACCTGTACCAAAGGATCTTACTGTGGACTCTTTAAAATGAAATGCAAGAGCAAGAGGGAGAGAGAGAAGAGAGGAGAGACTGCATGTGTGTGTGTGTGTGTGTGTGTGTGTGTGTGTGTGTGTGTGTGGTTAGAAGTCCTGACAGCTTTCATCAACTTTTTAATGTCCCAGAAATCACAGAGCCCAATGGGGATGTCTCACGACTCATTACTGAGGCACCAGGTGAAAGTCTCAAGGTGTCCTCAGCTACAGAAGCTACTCTGTGAGAACGCAGGCAAAGGCCAACATCATTCTGTAGGAACACAGAGATCTCTGCTACACGCCTCCTAGAAGGAAAATGTCACACGGCTCGTCTCCTAGCCCGGCACTTTGGACATGAACAGTTTGGAATCTTGGGCCAGTGGCTTCTTCTCCAAGACAGGGAGCAGTGGGGCTCAAAGGAGAGTGGGAGCTTCTGTTGGTTTGTCCTGACTCCTGGGCACATGCACAGACCTAGCAGTGGGCCGGCTCTGAAGAACAGTGTCATGCCCACACCCCCCATCCTTTAAAGTCCGTCCCCCTCTGGTTCCTAACAATTTGTGTTTTATCACATTTCCACATGCAAAATGTGTTTTGGCATTTTTCATTAGATTTTTAAGGCTCAGATTGATGAGGGCAAGGTGAGAGCCAGACTCCGGGTAGAAGAGACAAAGGTTTAGTAATGAGTTCGAAATTTACAAAACACAGAAGCCAATATGGCTTCAATACACGATGTGACCCTGTGTAAGGCTGGAAATTACTCTTCAAAAATCATTCTGGCCTGACTTCAGAGTCGGGTGGATGCTGGGATACCACAGATTGACTTTGAGAAGTGGGTTGGTATTGCAGGAATTTTTTAATTTCCTGTAACTCACAACAATTTTCTCCCAGTGAGACTTTAGAATCAGCCCTGCGAGGGCATGCGGACCGCGCCTGCTGAACGGTCTGCTGTGTGAACCCGCTCATGCAGAAAAAGAAAACCCGAAGAAGGAAGGACACAAATGGGATTACCTTCACAAAGTCATGAAACGTGGAGAAAACGTTTCCAGGTAAACGAAGGACCTGCTACTTAAGCTCCTGTGTTCGAAAAGGCCAAGTAAAAATGGCGTTGCTGACACTTCTGAGCTGAAAAGAATTTGGGAACCGCAGATTATTATTAATTATTTTTAATAGCTCCTTAATTAGCCCTTCAAACAAGTTTTTCAAATTCCCCAAAGGTGTCTAATTTGCATGACATGTTTTTACTTTTCTATGCATTTCATTAGCAGCACTTTTTAAAAAAGACCTAACAGCATTACAACGCTTTCAAAAAAAAAAAAAGAATTCCAATGACTCCTCCAAAAAAAAGTCTTGTTTCTTCTCCCATTGCGGGGTGCCTTGCCTGTATCTCGGAACACTCATTAGAGCTTATGTGTCTTTCAGAGATCACTAAACAAACCTGTTGGAGTGAAACCCACCGTGGAGGGGGCCCACTGGACACGTTCTGTGGGGCCAGGGATTTATGGGGCGGACGACCCCGGCTTCTCCCCAACAGCAAATCCATTACAATAATGGGCTTCGGAGCCATCAGCAGGCGAACAGCGGGTCAGGAGGAGCCCCACGTGTGGACACTGAGACATCCGTGCACGGCTGCTTTTTACAATGTGTGAAGCCAGGCAGAAAAGTGGCACATTTGACTGAGAAGAGGGGAGCAGCCGAAAGAAACCAGCCTTCCCTTTGCTCCAGCTTCCGGGGGGTGGGGGGAGTCAGGGCTGGGGAGCCGGAGATGACACTTGGCAGCCGAGGGCGTGGGGCTAAACAGAGGGCCTGGGACCCGGAAAGAGAGGAAGGGGAACTAATTAATGCTTTGCTCTCCCTGCACTCCCCATCTCCCCTTCCCAGGCACCAACACACACAACGACCAAAGAATAAGTAGCGATATTCCCTAGCGCTCATCGTGTGCTGGGCCTTGTGCTAAGTGCTTTACTGGAATTTTCTCCTTTTTGTTCTGGCAGCAAAATAAGCCCTGTTATTAGCCCCATTGAACAGATCACCACAACTTATTAGCTAACTTTTATTGAGCACTTACTACATGGCAGGCCCTGTACTTGATGTGCATTGACTTGAGTGACTCATTAGAACACTTGATGGGAGTGTGCTCATTTCACAGATGAGGAAAGGGAGGCAGAAGAGTTAAGTAACTTGCTTTGGTTGCACAGCTGGTGAGAGGCAGAGATGGGGTTTGAACCCAGGCAGTGGGACACCACCTGTTATGATTATCCTTCAGGGATATTTGCTTTTTTCCTCCCAGGAGCCTTCCCACACATCTGCATCCCTCCTCTTCTTGGGCGATATTTTACATGCTGTCTTCGGAGATTATAAATCCCAGCAGGGCAGAGGCCATGTACCTCCCCCCTGTACTCTCTGCATCGTCCAGCCCGATGCCTGGCATGTAGTAGGGGCTCAAGAGACATCTGTTAAACAAGGCATGTCCTCAATAGGTGGCTTTGGTTTTGAACTTGAGCATTGGGTAGAACTGTGCTTTATAGCACATATGGCCTTGTTAGGTGATAAGGGACAGTGATGCCCGACTTTATACATCAACCTGACTGGGCTAAGTCAGATAGTTGGTAAAATATTAGTTTTGGGTGTGTCTGTGAAGTCATTAGCAGAAGGGAATAATGTTTGAATTGGTAGACTGAGTAGAGAAGACTGGCCTCCCTAATGTCTGGTGGGCATCATCCAGTCCACTGAGGACCTGGTTAAAACGAAAAGGCAGAGGAAGGGTGGGTTTGCTCTCTTGCTTGAGTGAGACATCTGTCTTCTCCAGCCCTGGGACATCAGTGCTCCTGATTCTCAGACCTTTGGACCTGAATTGGGACTTGGACCATTGGCTCCCCTGGTTCTCAGGCCTTTGGGTTTGAACTGGATCTGCCCACCAGCTTCCCTGGGCCTCTAGCTTGCAGACCACAGATGCTGGGACTTCTCAGCACCCCAAATCATGTCAACTCCTAGGATACATCTTCTGCTCTCTATAGCTATACATACATCCTATTGGTTTTGTTTCTCTGGAGCTTCTAACTAATACAGGACCTGATGTTCCTTATTAGATTTCAAGGTGATTTGTCTTTTTTTCCCTTACCTACTAATGGAAAATTCTCTTCCAAAGTCATACTCATCAGCACTCAGAGGATGTTGTGGCAAAATCTTTCCAAAAGAGTCCAAGCATATTTGTAAAAGGGAGAGAAGCTAAGCCACGGTCAAATGTATGAAGACTTGACATGCAGGAAAAGCTTGCAATAGGTGGGCTGGTAGCCAGCCCCTTGCCTCTGAGCTGGGGTAGGGATGGGAAATCGCCACATCCCGGGGCAGGGCTTTCGTGTTTAGTGGGAGAGCAGCAAGGAGAACCCACAGGAATGGGCCAAAGCCACGTGGAGATTCTGTGGTGTCAGTTTGTCTTCTCAACCGGGTTTACAGCAACATGGAAATAATCAATGGCAGTAAAAGTCATGTAATTGGCATCTGTTATTACCAGACACGTAAATCAAGAGAGAATCTTCCTCCAGTTGGAATAATGTTCAACCAAATTGGTGCAGGGCTGTGTTAGGAGAAGTCTTCTGTTTTCCTCTGGGCTCCTGCTTTGCTCACTTGATCTCGCCGAGTGTACATTCTGTTCCCTACCCACTCTAATCCTTCCAGTAGCGCTTGAGGTAGACCTTGTTCCCATGTCTCAGATGAATAAACTGAGACTTAGAAGGCCTCATTCAAGAGAACAGAAGTCCCATAATAAGTTGGAACTTGAATCCAGGACTTGCCGATAATCCAAGATCCATGGACTTAATGCCTTTGTTCTTGTCTTCAGCCAGCCTGTCCTGCCCTTTCTTCAGGAGCAGGAAGGGATGCTGCAAAGCTTCTGGGTGGATCTGAAAGATGTCACCAGGCTCCCAACTAGCTCGCCCGCTTAGCACCTATCACGGGTCTGACGGTTTACTTACTGAGAAAATGCTGTGGGTTAAACGTTGTCCACAGAATTTTCTTGCTAAAAGACCCAACAGAAGTGCTCTGGACTTTACTAAAAACGATAGTTGGAAGCCTGAAAAAGGGGATCATAAAACTGCCTCCTAGGATTATTGTGACAGTTAGATGAAATACTGAACATACAACTCCGGCATGGCCATCATCACCAGAATCACCGTCATCAGCATCGTCATCCACATTCTGCAGGGTGGTTGTGGAGATTAAACACCCCTTTTTGTTTCCATTTCTTCTTAGCCAGGTGTATTGAGGGCTTGTTCTGCACTGGGAAGGGGCTTTCCTGCACTCTTCCCCCCCTGAATCCTCTGAGGAGAAATGGTCGAAATCTAGGCAGACAGCAGGTGCCCCCTCATCGTTTCCTCTTCCTGAAAACGGAGGGGCTAGTTCTGGGCAGCCAAGGAAAGGTCCGGGGGGCGGGCCTGCTAAGGATGAGGGGTGGGGCCACCCAGTCTAAGTGTCCCTGGGATGGCAGGCTGACTGTGAGAAGGGCTGGCGGCCTCGGTGTCCGGCTCCTGCCAGGGGCGTCTAAGACCCAACAGGCTAATCTAGGAGTGCTCCAAACACAGTGAGGTGCCCCATGGGACTTGGGAGGGTGGCCTGTGCTGAGAGGAGGGGCCATAAGCCCGTCCTGATTCCTGCTCCCTGCTGTGTGGTTCTTTTCTCCTGAGCACTTCAGAGGCTGCATTTCCCAGGCCTCTGGTGTCTGGTGGGCTGCCCTAACAGTTGTAGCCAACAGATAGTGGGTGGAAGGGAGGCATTTGTGTCTTCCCAGCTGAATCACTTAATTGCCAGCATGAGACACAGCTCGGCTCATCCCCTGTGGCAGCGACCCCCCTGAACATCGAGTTGAGATGGTGTTCTCATAAGATGTGGAGAATGATCACAGAACATTGTGTAATGCAACGGGACTCCCCTCCTCCCTCCGCAATGACCCCACATTGGGCTTGTCGTGTGAGCAATAAATAAGCTTTTAGCATTTTACATCACCAAGATTTCTAAGTTGTTTGTTACAGCATCCTAACTTAGCCAATCCTGACTCATACATTTCCTCATTTCAGGTCACCCCATTCGGCCCTCCCATCCCCAAGAGTCATGGCTGGCCTTTTCTCTTCCTCATGTCATCTTAAAATGTCACCTTCCTCAACCAGATCTCCAACCATTCCATAAACTAAGTCCCTTCCTTACGCTCTGTATGTCACCCCGTTGGTTTCCTCCACTTGTTTACATGTTTACCGTCTGTCTCTCATGCCAGACTGCAAGTTCCATGAGGGCTGACACCATGCTGCCTTGCTCACTGCCTTACACCTAGTGCTTAGCACCATGTGAGGGTGGTGCAGGCGAGGAAGTAGGCTCAGAGAGAAGTGACTTGCTGGGGGCCACATAGCAAGAAGGCAGGTAAGTCTGGTCCCTGGTCTCCAGCCTGCCCAGGTGCTGCTCTTTCCACGTCTGGCTTCAGACCCCAGGCCGAGGGTCTGGTCAGGAACGATCTTCAGTGCTGCTCAATACCAGGGCTGCAGAGAGTAGGAGAGTCTGCGGCTGGGCTTGGAGATGCCTTGAAGGAAAGAACAGCAGGGTTAAGTGCTGGGTCTGAATCCAGGCTCGACCTCTGGGCAACTGTGTGGGCTCAGCAGGTTATGTCATCTCTCTGAGTCTCCGTGCTGTTGTCTGTGAAACGGGCAATGATTATACCCACTTCAGAGGGTCATTTGGGTCCATGCAAGGACAAAGTGAAAAGATGCATGTAAAAACCTTGGCTCAGTGCCTCATTTTTAGGGCTCAGTGACTACTGGTTATCAGCTTAGTAGGATCATTACCTTACAGACTCTGAACTCCATTTTGAAGTAACCCTGAGGAACAATGATGTCAGCTCACAGATGGATCCTCTGTGGGGCCAACTCCTGGGGCGACGGTTGCTTCACGATCTGGAAGCTCCTGTCTTCTGCTTACCAGGTCCCCAGTGCCTCCCCGACCTGGACAAAAGTGCTTCTTGGGAAAGAACTCAGCAGCAGGTGAAGAAATACCACAGGGTGGCTCATCTCGTGTTTCCTGTTCACACACGAGATGCTGGGGCCCAGAGAGGTTAGGAAGTTGGCTAAGCTCGCACAGATAATGAGACGGAAACCCTCGCTGTAAAGTGGAGCCGCCGCGCCCCGTCTCTCCATGCAGTCCCTCGTGTCTAAGGTCCTACTGAGGCAGTGTGTCTTGACCAGGGATGCTTTTTCCCCACCGTGGACATTGGATAATGTCCGGGATGTTTTTGGTTGTCACAGCTCCAGGGTGGGGGTGTTACTGGCACCTAGAGGGTAGAGGCCAGGAATGCTGCTAAACATCCCCCAATGCTTGGGACAGGCCCCAGGAGGAGGATTATCCTGCCCTAAATGTCATTAGCGCTGAAGTTGGGAAACCCTGTACTGAAGGAATGTGAGCAGCCAGAAGAGGAAATTGCATTTCGGGGCCCAGGGCCAACCACTCTCCTCTCCTGAAGGAGGCCCCAGAATAATAGCAGCAACCCCCCCCAGGACATCTTTTTACAAAGGTAAAGGGCTTTCACTGCCCCATGGTTCACAAGCCTCGCAATAACCTTAGGAGGTGGGTGTGAAGCCTGTTCCATTTTACAGACCACAAAACGGAGGCTCTAAGAGGAGGCGCGGCCTGCCCAAGGCCACACAGGCAAGGCAGGGCTACAAGGCAGACCTTCTGAAGACAAGGTCCTTTCCTTCCACTGACACCCCAGCTTCTCCCCATCCTAGGGCCAGGCCCTGAGTGAGACAGAGCACTAAAGTCTGGGGACACGGGTCCGCAACAAGACAGACAACTTCTCAGCTACCTCAAGTCCAATAAATGATGCAGTAAATTCCACTTCACCGAGTCTCACTGATCAAAGACAAGGGTCATCAGGAAGAACAAATCCTGGGTCTTGGGAACCACTTCAGGGTGAGCGTGAAATTTTAACTGAAAGTATTCAGCTGGGGAGATGTGCAGCAGCGAGCCAGGGCCATCCTCACCTGCTGACACCAGCTGACAGGTTCGTGGACTCAGGGGAGACTCGGAGTCTATTCAGAATAGAGGCAAGATTGAGTTTCTTATAAAGGAGTAAAGAGTCACCTGCAGGGTAGGAGTATGTAGCTGGCTTTCCAGAAGAACTGATGATTGGACCTGAAGCTGCTACCTCTTAGTTCCTGGCATTGGAGCTACCAGGCTGGGAAAGGCCAGGACTGGCCAGAGATTCATGCCATCCCCATCTGTCAGGCCTCCTGCAGGAGCGAGGGGTCAGTCCTCTGTCACCCACTCCTCATCCTCACTCTTGCCAAAATGCTTTCGCATGCATGCAAACTAACTTCAAATGTAGTCATAACAGGCCTCCAGTCTTACAATATTGATTCATCATTTATTGAGCACCTATTATGTGCTGGAAATCCAGGGGTGAACAAACCATATAGGCCCCAGGACTCATGGAACTTAACATTTGAGATGTGGGGAGTTGGGAGTGGAACACATAACCAATTGATCATATCAAATATGACAGATGTGACAATGGCATCACAGAAGATTGATCTATTGGCAATCAGAGCATCAGGGAAGGCTTCCTGGAGGAAAGGGCATCCAAGATAGCATTTAAAGGACGGTTAGGAGTTTTTCAGTTTAAATAACTTATACTCTTAGAACCTCTAAGATGGATGGGTTATAATTTCTCCTAGAGGCCTTGCTCGAAGCAGAGGCAAGTATGCTAACAAAGGTAAGATTTTGTTCAAGCCATCCACCAGCCAGTACAAATAAACTGAGCGCCTATTGTATTCTAGGCACCATGCCAGGCCCTGCGTGAGCAGCCACATGGAGCGCTGTTGCAGGTGGGAAGACAGACATAAGGATGATTACACAGAGGGATGGAGCCCCAGCATCGTCCACACGGTGTTGTTCTTGCTCTTAAACACTCGTGTGTAGTCAAAGGAAGCACATGACTAAATACTGTCCCCTGAGCCTGGGTTACTACCCTCACCACATACCTGCTCACCTGGTCTCTAGCTCAGCTCAAAAAGTCTCTCTTCACTGAAGCTTTCCAAGTCCCAGGGCCCTTGCCCTGGTCCTCTCCTGGCCTCCATGGCCTGTATCACACTGTGTGATAACTGATTAATGACACCTTCACCACTAACCATTGAGGTTCTCCAGGGTGGGGACCATCTCTGGGGGAATGCCTGGCATGCAGTTGGTGCTCAGTACATGTTTGTTGGATAAACATATAATATGTAGACACTGTTCTTATGCTGACAGTGAGGATGTCTTGAGTTGTCCATCCTCCTTCTCTCTAAGAAACTGTTCAATGTATTCTCAGATTCCTCTTGCCAGTAAACCCCCTAAATATTCCTATGGGCTGATTTATTTGAATAGCTCCAATCTTCAGATGAGGAAATCAAGGTGGGGCACTCCAGGCTCCACCTGTCAGCAGGGCTGAAGACAGGATGTCCCTCCTCTTCACGGGTTCTGTGCTTGGGCTGTTCATCAGAATCCCTTGAGGACCTTCGGGAAATGCCGGTGTCCAGGGCACACCCGGGACTCGGACTCAGTTGCTGGGGTGGACCTCTGAATCAGTATTGTTAAAATGTCCCCAGCCAATTTTTACAGAGCTCTAGCTATAGCCAGAGAATCAGCAGGCTGGACCCCGCTGGACCCACGAGCCACCAGAAGCTCGGGGAGGGGTAGATCTCGCTGACGTTCACACAGCAAGCAGAGGCCCTGTCTGGACCAGCACTTAGAGAGCACCTCTGAAGCTGATTCCCCATGCAGGGGGAACCTTTCCTTGCAACCCCTAACCCTTCCACCCCAGGGAAGGGAGACTTTGAGACAGAGGGAAGGTGGCCATGCAGGCTGAGCCTCAGAGCCCTGAATCCAGAATGAGGAAGAGGCAGCCAGCGCTTCCCCTGGGCTCACAAGAATGCTCTGTGGCCCTTCCCATCTGTCCTCCCCTTTGCTGGAGCATGGCAGCATTGCATGTGGCCCCCAACAGGGCTGGGACTGCTCTGGGACGAGAGGTTATCCCCAAGTCTCGGGGCTGTTCAGGCAACCTCTCCAGGACCACAGTCTCTGTGGCCTCACGGTGGGGAAAGGCCACACCGTGCAGCCCATGGAAGCCAGGAGCGACCCGGGTGGGAGTGTCGCCTCAGTTGTCTGCCTCGCATACCCATTCCTGGCAGACGATGGAACGCTCCCGCCCCAACAGGCTCCATGATGGATGCGGAGAAGCAACCAAATGTCCCTCATTAATCACCAGCTCCATCTGGCTCCCTGCCTGATGGTTTTCAGCTGACTTGAAAAAGACCCAATTAGATCAAAACATTTTGACAATTTATCTTGTGGCATGAGTAGGTCCAGATCGAGACTATGATTTCATCATCCGGGGGGAGGAAGGAATCGGGGTGTGGGTCACGCACAGAGCTTGTGGAGACGTGGGGGTCTCCCCCAGGAGCCTTTCTGTGAAACCAGAGTGCAGCCCACCGCCCGCTGGCCGCTGACCCTGTCAATCCTAGGGCCAGCAGGAACCGCACGATGATGAGTGTCCTTTGGCTTGGGTGGAACGGGCCTGGGGTGGGGGAGTACAGGGTGGAGCAGAGAAGATGGGCAACCAGAAAGGACCAAATATTTCAGCCAGCTTGGCGAGCGGCTGTTGGACATGAACCAGAATTAGCAGTTGAGATGTGAGTAAGGCCAGGCCTGTTCTAAATTGTGCACCAGCAAGACGCCTGGCAACCCAGCTTTTCGGGCCAGAAATGAGCGGCCTTGCATTCTTAGTGGTTCCAGCTCCCTTTAGATGGGCTCAGCAGATCCCAGAGATGTCCACCCTCTTCTTGCAGAGCTGGGACTGTCCCGGGGTCTCTGGTGTGGCCCCTCCTTGGTGGGTAGAGTGGTTTCCATGAGTCCACAGATCTTGGTTCTTAAACACCATGGATTTGGTTGCCCCCTTGAAGGTTCTCATGAGGGGTTCACCAAGAGTGAGCTCCAGGAGGCAGATCACTACTGCCTTAGGTTTGCTCAGCCCTCCCTCGCCTATGCATCCAGAAGTTTCCTTAAGACTAGAAAAGCAAGTTAGGTTGTCTCTCTCAATAAGTTCATTTCCCTAGCCTCCAGGCCAAACATGAGGTGTGCTGGCACACTGGGGTGAGAAACCAGTCTTGCTTCTCTGGGTAGGACTTCTAAGTCAGGCAGCCTGCCAGGCTGGGGAGGGCCTGGGCTGCACTAGCCTGGTTTTGTGGGTGCAGGTTCTGGGAGGAGGGAACCTGATGTGTGGACCTGCCCCCTGCCTCCCCTGGAAGGGCTGGCTGGGAAGCCCTCAGGGAGCTGCTCGCCCCCAGCAGACCCTCACTCACATCCCCCACCTTGTAGACATACACCGCACCCACTTCACTTCCACAAGTCAAGTCAGACTCTCTTTTGCATGGCCTGTTTGGTCATGCATGGGCAGGTACACATATGTGCATGCACACACATGGTATTTGCACATCCTCTCACCACCCTTTACCCCACTTTCTTCAAGTGCTTCTCACTCACATTTCCTCCTTCATCCTGTTCACAGGCACACATGCCCACTCACCCACGTGCATCCACCATATTTACAAACATCACACCCCTCCTACCTCTCACCTTGCCCAGACATAGACGCTAGCAGGTTACCCAGGTGCCCCATCTCTGGTGCCCCTTGTTCCTGTGCACGCATCCCTTCGTATTTGCATGCGTGCAAGTGTGCACATACATGTGTGCATACGTGCACCCTTGTACCCTTCATCCAGACACTTAGCTGGTGGGCTGGGCCTCGCAGGTGACCCGGCACAGCCGCTGTCCTGGAGAGAGCCCGTGTGTGTAAGGCAGGGTGCCGAATGTCCGACCCAGAGAGATCGGGCTCTCAACTAGATCTGCCACCAAATTCCCTTAGGCTCCAGGCTTACTCGCCTTGGCGTGTCTTCTGGAATCCTGAGCGATGCTTCCTTCCCCTCCATTTCCATTTTGTTACTTCAGGAGCTTGTTTCTTTCCTGTCTCTTTCTGGCTGGAGTCTGTTTCCCGCCCCAGGATTGAGTTCCTCTCTAAGCCTTTATGCGCATCCTCAGGAACCCCTGAACATGCTGGCCCTCAGGGAGATTCCTGTCCAGCACGCTGGTGGGAGTGCAGGACCATTGCCAAGGGTCGAACGAGCCTCCCACCTTCGATAAATGATGATGGTCTTTGGGGAACAGGGGCTTACACGATCATTAAGGACTCTTCTGGAACTCCTGGTCTACGAGCCTGAGGTGTCGCTGGCATGTTGCTCACGCCCACTCAGACCATACCCAGCTGCAGCACTGCCGTATCAGATCTGGCTGGTATGTTACTCAGAACTCTTTTATTTGCGAATGACAAAAAACCAACTCTAATAGGCTCAAGCAAAAAATAAATCAATTGGCTTAGGTACCTGGGAGGATGAGGAGGAGTGCTTCTGGGGATCTGGCTGGATGCCAGATTCTCTCTCCACCTCTCCGTGGATGTTTCTGTGTTGGCCTTGTGCTCTTGGACGCCTCCACGGCTGCCAGCAGCTCTGGGGTTTGTTATGATCTGAAGAAAAGATATTACCCCTCTTCTAGTTTGAAAAAAATGAAGGAGATCTCTGATTGGCTCATTTTAAATCATGTGACACCCCCAGGCCTAATCATTGTTTTTGGGTGAGGTGCCACTGGGATAGGCCCACCCCTGTCATGATCTCACTTTCATGGCCAGAGTGGTAGGTCCTGCCTCCTAGAGACCCCCTGACGGAGAATCAGTGGGAAAGGGAGCACAGATGTCCCTTATTGGCTTCTGCTTCCTGCTCCTTCAACCTTCCACCCGGCCCTCCCACTCAGGACATAGGCATTAGCAACAGCGGTACTGGGGGGTCTTTTCTTGGCACAGTTGTCTTAGTTTGTGAGCTCCTTGGCAAGTCTCTAGAACCCCTGCTTCAGGCCACTAAATGAAGCACCCTTCCATCCCCCAAGGGGTTGGGGGATTCTTCTCTGAGAGCACCCAACAGGAGCCAAACAGAGCCCTGTTTACAAAATTCAGCCCCACGGCCAACCTCAGCCTCTGAGCCTCTCATTCCTATAGGTGTTCTCCTAAAATGCTGTGCGCAGTTTGGGTTTTTGTCCACTCAGGACCCCTGGTAACCATAGTCACTGAGTCACAAGCTGGCTTTATGAAGTATCATCTCTTAATCTGGTCCTGTTCCCCTGAACAGGGTAGCCACAGAACGCATTAAACTCTCCATATGAGATGAGCCTCTGCAGCGCCCCCTGGATCCTGAGGGGTGACCTGCAGTTAAGTGAGTTAAGGTCAGGAAAGTGTTTCCTCTTTGGACAGGAGATGATCCAACGTTTGACCCTCTTTCCCTGGAGGATTTTGATGGCACTGCTGGGTGAATTGGCTTGGGCAGACTAGTGACTAGTTGGCTTAATAACAATAATACGAATTCTACCACCACGAGTAATAATAATTGTATGTTATAATAATGCATAGTAATAATAAGGGCAAATTCTACCACTTTTTAACACTTTCTAAGTGCCAGGCACTGCATTCATCCCTCTTCACACAATCTCACTGAAAACTTAAGCACCAGTCTTGTGAGGTTCCCATTTGACAGACAAGAACCCAAGGCTCAGAGAGGTTGAGAGACTCCTCCAAGGTCACGCAGTTAGTCCAAAGTTCTAATCCAGGTTTATGTGATTCCACAGCCTCTGCTTTTGACCGCTGTACCATATGTTTCAAAGAGTCCAAAAATGGAAACAACCCAGATGTCTATCAACAGAGGAGTGATGATATCCAAACCGCGGAATATTAAGCAGCTGTTTAAAAATGATGTATGCTTGCACACATTGAAGGCAATGGGTAAGTGAGAAAGGGCAAGTCGCAAAAGATGAGCACAGAACCGTTTTATTTAAATATTCTTGAGCCGCGCGGCAGGACGATGGAGCTCTTCCCATTCGTGCTCGGACAGACGAAACGGCTGGAGAACATGGATGCATCCACTGGGGAGTGTGCGGAGAGAATCTGGGTGAGGGCCAAGGGTTCTTTGGCTCAAGCTGTATTTCTGGGACTTTTTGATGAACTTGGCTTCCTGCATTCCCTGTATAATTGGGGAGGAAACTTGGGTCCTGTCTAAAAGTGACTGCTGGGTTTCCATCTTGGCTCTGCCGCTAAGCTGGGTGACCTGAGGCAATTCTCTGTTTCCACGCCTGTCACATGAGAATAATCACCAGCACCCCCCATCACAACAATGACTCAGACTACTGCAATAATAATAATAATAATAATAATAATAGTAATAATAATACATAAGTTACAGGGTTAGTGCAGGTTTCCTGATCGATCACAGAGCACTGTGGACATTTTATGCTGGATCATTCTTTGTTGTAGGGGACTGTCCCATCCACTGCTGAATGTGTGGCAGCATCCCTGGCATTCTGCTCACTTGATGCCAGTAGCATCTCTTTCATGACAATAAAAAACGTCCCCCGGTGGGGCAAAATCACCCTAGCTGAGAACTACTGGGTTAATGAGATGGCAAAGTGAGTTCATCCATGTAAAGGGCTTAGGCCAGTGCCTGGTCCAGGGTAAGCGCTGGTAAGTCTTCTCACCAATTAATTCAAAGGGAGCCGAAGACGAACGGGAGGACCTTCTCACCCAGCCAAGCATGGGCGTGCAGTGTGGTGGGAGGTGGAGAATTCAGGGCAGGAGGTCGGGCTGCCTGGGGTCTGCTTGTGCCCCTGCCCCTCAGTGTTGAGGGACTTCAGGTTCCCTTCCTGGGGCCTTAGTTTTCTTATCCGTGATAAATGTGGGGACCTGACCAGGACTGGCTCTTGGTCCCCAGGGAGGCCTCCTCCATCTCCTAGAGCTGCAGGGTGGTGGGGGATCAGCCCCTCCCAGCTCCCCTCTGTGGCGGCCTGGGCTGCCGGCTGGCCCCGCTGGGAATCCTTCTCAGATGCACCCCCCTCCACAACTGGGAAGCAGATGCGGCCGTGAGGCTGTTGCCCAGACACAGGTGGTACCACCTGCCACAAGTTCCTTGATTCTTGATCATCCTACAATCACTTTTGGCCCCAAAACAATTTGCTGGGTGAAGGGAGAGGAGGGCCTGGAGGGAAAGGAGGAAGAAAGGGAGGGAGGCGGGGGGTGTTTCGGGGTTAAGAGTGGCCTTTGAAGTTTGCAACCATCTTATATAAAACATCCTCAGTCATTCCCCATTTGGATGATGTCAGGAGAGCACATTACCATCCCGAGATCAAATGCAACAGCAAGAATCACTTGTTGCTCACCAGGCTACAGTCATATATCAAGTATTCCAGGCACATGCAATTCGTAACTTTCCCCGAAACAGATTGATATTTTCCTCTTCTACTTTCTGGGAAGGAGACATCTGACTTTGCTTCCAGCGCACTCCAGGAGGCTGCGGGGAAAGTAAACCAGCGCCCGTTGTCCGCACCGTGCTGGCCGTGCAGCCCGCAGCCCACTCCTGTTTCTCCTCTCCTTTGCGTCCACTTGGAGGCAGGCGGTTTGTGGTCAGCCCCACAATGAACAAAAAAATCCAAATTGTTCTCTCGGGCACTCCAGAATTTGCCCCCAACGATAAACAGAGCAGCAGGGGATGCCTGTGTGCACGTGTGTGCATTTTAATGCTGCTTCTGAAGTGTTCTTGTCCTCTTCTTCTGCTTTTTGGTTATTTTTGAACCCACGGTGTCTTCTTAGTGCAGAGGTACTGGAATAAAATCAACTCCTTCCGGAAGAACAAGTAAAACTGGGAGACAGGGATTTTGCCCCTGACAACTGCAGGTAGTCAGAGCTGGAAGACCCCTTACAGATTGCCAGGGTCAACTCTTCTGTTCTGCAGATGAGGAAATTAAAGCCCTGAGAGGGAAAGTGATCAGCCAAGGTCACATGGCCTTGACTTTGGGCAATCTGCTTACCCTCTCTGCGCGCTCCTTTCCTTATCTGTAAGCACTCACCACGCTGAGTGTTAGGAAGCCATAAAAGGGTAGCAGCCCCTTCAACAGTTGTGACGTGTTATCCAAAAGCAAGGCCCCTTAGACCGCCTGTTAGCACTGTCGGGAGCTGGAGTGATGAACTGAGATTTAACTGGACTTAGCTACTTTTCTCTCCTGCTTCCTGTTTCTCTTCCTTGTCCTACAAACCTGTGATAGCTGCGAACAGTGTGGGCTTGCAGCAAATGCTGGCAGATTTCTGAGAGCCCTTGGTGAGCAGGGTCACTGTGCGTTGGTGGAATGAAGCCAGCAGGAGATCAGAGGTGGGCTGTGGCCCCTGGAACCAGCCTGGGAAAGGGAATGGGCCAATGCTGAACTCACCCTGAAGGCTTCCGGTGTGGGGTGTCTGCATCCGTCCCCTCGTGGGTAGGCCATTTAATATCAGTCATCCAGACCCTGTAGTCTCACCGGAGGATAATATTTGTAGCTGCTCTCGAGGCCGGCCTAGCATGCAACAGGCAGCATGCTCAGTGGTTTGCGTGGCCTCCTCAGCCACAGCCCGAGTTCAAACCCAGCACCACCAATTACTAGCTGTGTAAGCCTGATACTTGACTGTCAACATTTTAATTTGTTTTATATATTATAACTTAATGCACATATAAAAGAAGACATGCAACATGCAAGTGAATGATGAATACCCTTTGAACGCATTTCCCTTCCCCAACATTTTTGCATTATCGGGGGGCCTCTTTCCTTCAATCCCCTGTTTCCACCACAGAAGTGCCCGTGATCCGAAATGTGTCTCTGGGTCCCTTCCTGAAAGAAACAAAACAAAACTTGTTTACTATTTACATAAGCATCCCCCAACAATATACTGCTTACTTCTGCTTATTTTTGAGCTTTATAACAGTTGTATCATACTCTATGAGGTCTGCTGCGACTTGCACTCCCCCCTCTCACTTAAATATATTTCTAAGATTCATCCTTGGTATTGTGTGAGGCTGTGTTTCATCTGTTTTTTGTTTATTTGTTTGTTTGTTTCTCCACTGGAGACTATCCCATTGTATGAATGTACTGCAATTTATTTATGTGGTCTCCTTTCGATGGGCATTTGTGTTGTATCGGGTGCATTTGCAACGACAGAGAACCCTTCCATGAGCACGTTAGTTTGTGCCTCCTCCTACCGACGTATGTGTTTCTATAGGACGTGCACACGGAGGTGGGATTGCTTCATCTTAGGGAGTAGGACTATTCGAGTTTATGGAATAGATTAAAGTTATTTCTCAGAGTGCTTGTACCCAAAGCCTCCATATTTTTATTTGTAACACGAATGCCAACCTCAGAGAGCAGATGCAAGAATCAAATGCATGCAAGGTACACAGAACGTTAGGCACAGTGCCTGCATGCAGGAGATGTTCAGAACCCAGGATCTGGGACCAGCCGGCTCCATTCTCCAGCAGAACCTGGGGAAGTCCCTCTCTGTCTTCAGCAATTCATCCTGCTGCCACTCCTCCTGACACTTGACCAGAGTCTGCCCTGTGATTCTCACTGCAGTGCCTATAAGCCACTGTTAGTGTTTCTGTCCACGCAGCATCTTGCTGTGGTGGCCTGCCACTGCCCAGGATTTGCCACGGGGGCTGTCTCTCACTGTGCCCCTGTGAGAATGAGCCCCTGAAAGCAATTTCCAGTAAACCAGTGCTTCTCAGACTTTGGTGGGGATCTTGCAAACATGCAGATCTTGATTTACTCAGTCTGGGGCAGCTCGGAGACGCTGCATTTCTAACCACCTGCAGGTGAGGCTGAGGCTGCTGGTCCTAGGCAGTGGGTGCGAAATGCTTTTGGGAACCGTGAGGTCCAACTGAGTCCCTGCAGAAGCCTGAAGTTAATCAGGCTGTGGCAGAGGAAGAGGGCCCAGACCAAGGAGCTGGGCTTACAAAGGCACAGCCCGGGAGTCGGTAACACCCCTTCCCTTGTCGGGCCAGCTGTTCCTCCAAGAATTCTCTCAATTATAAAGAGTTGCTCCAGGTGCTATTAGGAAGGGAGTAGATTTGGGTGGCCCCACCTACCTGGGTCAGTCCATTCCAGAACATTCCAAAGAAAAGCCTAGGGAAGCAACTTCCAACTGTTGGTTGGGACCCTGGTTTTGGACAAAAGCCTCATCTTTTTGCACCCAATTAACTCTGGAATCCAGGAAAGTGCTGGTCAGAGCCAGTTTTCCTCCCTGCTCGGCCCCGGCTCCCACCTCGGGAACTCTGAAGCTGACCCACAGGCAGAGAGTGCAGTTTGCCCAAATGTGTGGCCTGGGAAGGGACCTTTCACTGTCACCCCGAAGCTGCCCCTACCCTAACTGTCTGAGTAGAAGAGTCACTTTGCTCTTCAAGGCCAAGAACTTCTTGGGATATGCCAAGTGCAGGGCATTTCTTCAGAATGTACATGCCGCAAAAACTCTAGTCCTACTGTGAGCTCAGTGTGTTGGGCTTTAGGAGATTAAATTTGTGTGTATGTGTGTTTTAAGTGGAGGCTGATGCTGTTCCCTCATCTCCATCTTCACTGTTGACAGCCAGACACCCAGGAAAGCGTGCAAACGCAGTTATCCACGGCTTGTCGCCAAAGATATTTATCACTTCTCAGCGCTGCGCGTGGCTCCTAAAATGAGACACCCAAATGCACCTAAATGGGCACTTGTTTGTTTTTGATTGAAGAGAAAATTTCCAAGCAATATCTGATGTCAGCATAGGGGTGACTCTGATTTTTGGACATATGAGCTCACCTTTGGCGCCACCAAAATCCTTATGGCACAGGGGTCCCAAGGTCTCGCTTAAGAGCCACCTTAGTGAGGAGTCATGGAAGGGACTCAAAGCCAGAACGGGGGACCTCAGCGGTACCCCAGGTGTGCTAGCACATAGCCGTACAGTTCCGGGCATGTCTCCTCACCGCTGCATGGTGGTCTGGCATTTGAAAAATAATCAGCAATTTTCGAACATTTTATAGAACAAAGAACCCTTCGGTCAAACAAAATCTTAAATGGAGGTTCAGTATAGGACAGATAAACGCCAAGGGGGTTTGCTTGAGGCAGAGCTGGAGTCCCCTTTCTACCTGCTTTTCCCCTCCCGTCCACAGGTGCTCCTAAGGTCACGTGAGAACAACGGTGCTCCAGGGAACACAATTTGAAAACCACTAAACTAGCAAACCCCAAGCCCTTTTATCACTGATGGTCCACCCAATGATGGTTGAGACGGCTGAGCTGGGGGTGTGGAATGTTATGAGCTGAACTGTATCTCTCTAAAATTCGTATGTTGAAGTCCTAGCCCTCAGTACTGTGAACCCTGAGGATTAAGTAGGGCCCCTAGGAGCTTACCGGACAAAACAAACAAACAGAAACAAAAAATAAAAAACACCAGAGCTTAGTAGCCATTTCTGCACACAGGCCTCTCATGCAAACTGCACTTCGTGTCGAAGACTCTGCGCTAACCCGCCTGCCTGTGGGCTAAACTCCCTGTTTCTGGGCTGAGCTGCCTGCCTGCACTGTGTGTTTGCCGTTTGAGGCGGCCAGCAGTTCCTGGAGTCCTATTTCAACCAATAGGACTGAGGCTTTCCCCACCCAATTGGAGCTGTGCGGCTTTGACCAATCAGAGCAGCTCCATTGTGACCAATCAGGGACTGAGAGTTGCTTCTGCCTATTTAAGCCAGCTCCCCTCTGGTGTGGGGGGTATACTTTCCAAAGACTGAGGACTGAGGACTGTTTGTCTCATTACCGGAACAGAGCGCAGCCGACCTGGGAAGAGTGCAGCTGCCCAGCTGAAGGGGGTCCTGATCCTGGGGCAGCCTCAGGGCCGTGCTGTGAGCTTTCCACAGCTGTGCGGGGGCCTAGGGAGCTGTAGAACTAGCGAGCTATTCCACAGCCATGCTGTTTTCACAGCCATGCTGCAGTACCATGAAGCTGTGTGCACTAAAGTTTTTTTCCACTACACCCCAAGTTGGAGATTCCTGTTGGCATTTGAATTGGCACCAACAACCATCAGCTGGCATTACCTTAAAATGGGACTGTATTTGGTGCTAGGTTCTTAAAGAGCTAATTAAGTTAAAATGGGGTCACTGGGATGGACCCTAATCCAATGTGGCTGGTGTCCTTATTAGAAGAGGCAGTTAGGATGCAAACACACACAGAGGGAAAACCATGTGAAGATGCTGAAAGAAGACCGCCATCTATGAGTCAACGAGAGAGGCCTCAGAAGAACTCACCCTGCTGACACCCTGATCTTGGACTTCCAGCCTCCTTGACTGTGAGAAAAGAAATGTTCTTGAAACCACCCAGTCAGAGGTCCTTTGTCATGGAGCCTTGTGAGCTAATATAAGGGGTTCGGGAGGGGGACCGCTCCCCACACAGGTCGCCATTTTAGGGAATTCTATTCATACTGCTCTAAAACAACTAGGGGACATCATGTGCCTTCTCTCAGAGGGTCTGAGCCCATGCTCTTTATAGGGCAGGTGTCCCTGGTCTCCCAAGGAGTCCATTCCTGTCTTTGAGAGGCTAAGAGGTCTCTGCTTTTGAGTTTGGTCGTGTCCAGTAGGGGGTCTGGGTTCAGAGGGCATCCACAGGGACGGTTGACGTTGGGCACGGGGACCAGAGCCTTGGGAAGGCCTCACATGGACTCTCGGTGTGTGACAGTCTGGCCACTGGGACAGGCGAGGCCTGTGGGAAACAGAACCCAGGTTTGGTTTCTCCCTGATCACATGGTGCTCATCTAGTGCTCATAGTAATAATAGTCATCGGCGGGAGAGCTGTGTGAAACTAGCAATTTTCACTTCACAGGAATTTTTCTGGGAAAATAGCAGTTTTTCACCTTTGGAAACTGTCATTTGGTTTCACAAAAAAATTTCAAGGTGCAAAGAAATGTAGGAGAAGATTTTCAATTTCTCATGAATTGGTTTTGGCAGAGGTGGCGGCTCTCTCTCCAGTCTCAGTGGTGAGGGGTCCACCGTGGCGTGGGGCTGGAAAAGAAGTGGAGGTGGGTGGCCGATGAGAGGAGGTATGAAGAGCTCAGATGGCGCCATCGATGTCCTTCCAAGGGCCTCTCTGGGGAACGAGTGGGGCCAGGGTGGCACTAACCTCTGGGCAAGCAAGGAGAGACATAGGACTTTGGGAAAAATCATTCTCTTCTTTGACATCTTGCCTGGATCGCCTGGGAAAGGGTTCCCTGTATTTATCCCCTAGTTTATGGTGGCCCCTCCATTCAGTTCTCAGGCATTGGCCATGTGTGCCTGGATCAGGCCTCCTCGGGGTTTTAAACATGTGGGGTTTATTCACTCAGCCTCTTGCCCAGTATCCTTTGTGTATAATGTGTGTGTGCAGTCACAACAGTTTCTGCACATGTGTGTGAGTGTGTGTGCATGAGAGTGTGTGTGTTAGGGGGGAGGGAGGTGGCAACACTGAGGGCAAAGCACACAAATCATAGAATAAGATATCACGTCTTTACATTTGAGAAATTGGAACTCAGAAGAGACAGAATTCCTGCTCCGGAAACATCTGGAAAACAGAGATGGGGCAAGCAAAAGTAGGTCAGAGTGCAAGGCCTGGCTCAAAAAAAAAAAAAAAAAAAAAAAAAATTGATGTCTACTGAATTTGTCAGGATGACTCAAGAGCCTTAACATTGTAATTCTTCTTCTTCAGAGAAACTGTCCTAACCAGAAATGCTGTCAAGGACACCTGCAGGCTTCTTCACAATAGCTCCAAACTGGGTCCCAGCCTCAGCTCTGATAACAAGGGGACCTGGTTCAAAAAGTGACAGTCTAGCCCAGAGGTCAGCAAACTATGGCCCTTGGGCCAATCCAGGTCTCCATCAGTTTTTTTGTCAATAAAGTTTTATTGGCACACAATCATGGCCATTGCTGTATGTATTGTCTGGAGCTGCTTTTGCACTGCAGTGACAGTTGAGCAGTTGTCATAGGAACTATGTGGCACACAAAGCCTGAGATGTTACTATCCGGCCCTTTAATGAAAAGTTTTCTGATCCTCGGTCAGGTCTTGTGAAAAAATACCAGGCAAGCATTAAAAATAATATTAGTATATATTTTTTTGCTGTCATGGAAGAATGTGCATGGTATAACATTAAATAAAAAATGTAGCCTATGAAATTGACATAAATATGCTATAAATACTAGCAATTAACATTTGTTAAGTGCACGTGGAGTTCTAGGCACTGTTAAAATGATGTTTATAAGGACTTCTTAATAGTAAGGGGAAAATTCTTATAGTATAATGCCATGCAAAAAAAGCAGCGCATGAAATTGATATGTGTAATAATTATACTTATTAAGCACATATTAAACTTCAGGCACTGTGCTCATCACTTTATGTATCATTCCATTGAGACGTCGAAAAGCTTCATGCAGAAGTTACTCTCACTACTTACATTTACAAATAAGAACGGAGACACGAGGAAGCTCCCTGAAGCTCCAGGTGATCAGGGCTGTCCTCTCACTTGGACTTGGCCCCAGAACCTTGTTTGCCAGGATTCTTGAGGAGGGTGATGGAGTTTCACACTTTCTGTTAAATTGCTGCGTAACCACTCGGAAAACCCTGCTTTCCTTGTGTGTGACAGGCGATGGCAGGTGAGCGAGGCTGCGTGTGTTGTAAACAAAAACTTAAGATTTCTTTACGTTGGCTTAGGCTGTCATTCATGTGGAAAATGAGACATGATATCAAAAGCATAGGGGCTCAACAGTATTAGGCAGCCTTTGTGGGCCTGTCAAGCCCCGTCTCTGAGGGGCGGAACCTCCTTTATCTGATACCTTTCAGATGATTTCAGTTCCTGGGCCCCAGCTCTGACAGCTTGGCCTGGACACAGTAACAATTCTCTCTCTGGACAGGGCCTGGAAGCTGGTCTCTTCTCTGGGGCTACTGGGTCTAGGTGTCTTAGTCCTCAGCCCATGCTCGGTCATCGTCCACATGTATGCAAATCCCTCCCAGGTTTGGACGCACAGGCTGAACTTGGCAATGTGGCTCAGTGAACGGCCGTGTTCATTTTTGTGGGATTTTTCTGCATGCTTTCCTAGGGTAGAATCCAACCTACTTTCTTCTCTTAATCGATCTTGATTCAAAAGTGAGGACTTTACAGACCCTTAAATGCTGACCAAGAAGATGCTTTGCAGATGGCACCAGGGCTGCTGTAAAGGGCGGGACACTGTTCACCCACCAAAGGGGCACATTTTTCCAATTCACAATTCCCTTTTCACACCCTGTGGTCCCAGGTGGCACCCTGAGAGGCTGGCATGAAGGATGCTGGCAGAGGTAACTCTGGCAGACAAATCAGAGTAGGTACTGCTCATCGTAAAGCTGTTTCTGCCTGTGGCACATGGGACTACCAGGGGCTGTTGCCTCTGCCTCCACTTCTACCTCAGCTACTGTCTGTTGAATGTACATTTTTTATAATTGACCTTTTAGTTCTCATACATACAGGGATTTTCATCCCCATTTTACAGATAAAGAAATTGAGGCTCAGAGAGGTGCGTGACTTACCTATGCACATGGTTTGCCATTGACAAAATCAGGATTTGAACCCATGATTTTCTGGCTCCAAGGTCAACTTGTTAGGGACCTTGGGCTAGCAGTTGGCCAGGGTCCTTTGCCCATGAGTGTCTCACAGGTGATGGTTCTATATTGTTAAATCGTGAAACACAGCCCATAGAAGAGAGTACATAAAATGTATATTTACATATTAATGAACTACTGTAAGTAAGCCCTGATATAACTTCATCTTGGGGTCCATTATGAGCACCCCAGAGGCCCTCCCCATCACCACCACGGCCCTCAGGTGTGGAGTGGCACCCCACTCTGAACTCTTACAGAATCCCTTTCCCGATTTTCTTTCTTTCTCTCTTTCTTTCTTTTTTTTTTTTTTTTCGCTTTATTACTTAAGCAGATGTACCTAATCAGCATAGTTTAATTTTGCCTGTGTTTTGAACTTTACATAGCTGGGATCATACAGGATAGATTCAGCCGTGTCTGGTTTCTTTCATTCAACAGTACATTTTTGAGATTCATCCCGATTATCAGTAGTTTATTATCGTTGCCGTGCGGTATTTTATCATATGACTATTGCACAGTTTATTTATCCGTTCTGCTATTGATGGACCTTTGGGCTGTTTCCAGTTTAGGGCTATTATGAATGCTGCTGCCGCAAACCTTCCCATACCTGTTCCCGCATCCTAGCTGGGAAACCTCAGTTTCATAGGACATGCGCTTGGGAATTTAGTGGGCGCTGACAAAATGTTCACTCAAGTTGTGCCAATTCACGCACACCCAGCAGCGTGTGGGGTTCACCAAGGCTTCGTGTCCTCAGTCTTTTCAATTTTATCCATTTGGGTGGGTGTGTAGTGACATTCCCCTGTGATTTTCAGATTTTATGCCTATGTTTGTTCTGGTGGAGCACAGATGGGTGTTCTCCGAGTAGGTAGGACTTCACCCTGTCGAGTGAGGCTCATAGCAGAAGTTGCTGGTTGGCCAGCACCTGGGCACATGGTGCCGTTCCTGTTGAAACACAGAAGTAGGCAGCTACTGAGAATTTCCCAAGCTGAGATCTTTGCAACTTGCAAAAAAAAAAAAAAAATGTGGTCTTGAGAAGCTGGCTTGTGGGAAATCCCTGTGGGTGTTTGGACATTTAGATGGACAAGCACGAGTGAACCTGGGCGTAGAGGACAGCCCTGCTTCTCGGTGGCCCTCTGCTGGCTCTCTGCCCTCAGCCCAGCCGTTCTGCTTTCTTCTCGTCCTGGGGCTGTCTTGTCGATCACCCAAGATCTCTGGGCACTGCTAATAGTCATAGCTGACAGTTTCTGGGCGTCTCTTGGCCTCAGTTTCTTGAATAGGAAGAGGGACTGTAGGGAAGATTGAATGTGATGGTGCATGGCACCCCAGGCACAAGGCCTGGCGCAGAATCGGCCCTCTGTCACCAGGCTGAGACTAGGCTATGGTAAGTGAGGTGCCTAGGGTGAAAAATTTAAGGAGGCGCACACTCTCAGGTGCTGACCGCACTCTTGCTGGACCTTGAGAGCGAGTGTCTCCTTAAATTTCACACTTTGGCATCTTGGTTGCTGCATCCTGGTCCAGACTCTGCTAGGCTCTGCTGCTGCTGCTGCCACCCAGCCTCTGCTCTCTGCCGGCTCCATACCTTGCTCTGGAGAGCACTTTCCAAATTCCTCATTACTAAACTTCGGGGGATTCCAAACCCATCTGCTGGACGATCTATGCAGCACTTACAAAAACATGAACTAAAATAGAAAATATTAAAGTTCATCCTATAGAACAGGGTCCGTACTGATTCTGGAAACTAAGGTCTCGTTATATAGACACTCACTTGTCCTAGATCTCAGTGTAAAATGCGTGGCTTACTGTGGGTCACAGTAATAAGCAGTTTTGAAAACTGCTGATCTATCAACTCTATACCATTGACCGAGCCCAGAACACCTCCCACTTTCCCCTCAGTCCCCTTCACCTGTCAAGTCACTCTGGCCCCCTCGGATAGCCCTGCCAGAAGCTCCCCTCCCCCCTGAAGCCTGCCCTGACTTCCCCAAGTGAAAGCCATTTCCTGCTGCTTCGTGTCCCTGCCTGTTAGTGTCCCAGCTTTGGCTCCAAGCCCCAAGCCTGGCACACAGCAGGTGTAGCCCAAGCTTCCGCCTTCCCCATCCAGAACGCATTGGGCAGCTGCAGGTCTGTCTCCTGTCTGCCTCTCCAAGAGTGTCCCCTAGCCCTTGCTCCTCATCCTTGGGACCTCTGGGCACCTTTGTGATAGTCACTGCCGGGAATTCTTCTTGGGCTTTGAACCTTCGCAGGCTAAGGGGTGCGGGGCACCTCTGGGGGGTGAGGGGGAGTCAGAGAACACATAAGCTTGTACGATCCTGTTTCTCTGTCCCTGAAACTTTGTCACTTGCTGCTGCACAGCTGGGCCAGACTTTACTGAAGAGATGGGAGTAACTAACAAGAATTATAATGGCAGGAGAGGAAGATGTGAAATGGCCCAATTCATGGGATTTCTATAAAATCAAAAAGAAAAGCACAAAAAAAAACAAGGTCAACCATTTATAGCAGGTAAGAGCCACTAGTTGGGGTGGCCCTGTCCTTGGCCTCCCTTCCCCGAGAGCCTGCCTCCTCCGTCAGACCTTCTAGACGAATCTCCACCCCACATCAGGGAAGCTCCTTGCTCTGTTCAGAGGATCGGCCTGGCCCCGGAACGCATCTCCCTCCTTTCAGCAGCTAGTCCGTGCGCTTCAGGGTCCCTGCAGCTCATCATTTCCAGAAGCTGAGTGGTTTGGTCAAGACTCAAAAAAAGTGAGCATGCATGTGTGTGCATGTGTGTACACACAAAAAGTGAGTGTGCGTGTGTGTTTGGGAGAAGACCAGAAAGACCTGAGCAGGACGGTCAGGGTGGCCTTGGCCACACCATGTCAGGTCTTCTTCCAGATTTCCCACCAGGGGGAGGTAAGAAGGGATAATTCACCCAGGCACACGGTGGACAACTGGTGGGCCACCACCCCAGTGAAAAACAACATAGACACGACAGCAAACGAACACATACATGCACACCACACACATAACCACAACACGTGTATAATGGGCACACATGTCCCAGGTACTCTATACAGACACATCCACATGCATGTAACTGCGCATGCACACAAACATGGAGCGTAAACAACACACACACTTCCCTATACCTCTTTCAATAACAAATATTAATTCTCAGAGATCCAACAGTCTAGAGCACACTAAGGAATAAAGACATTTTCCCAAGTGCACCCTCATCTTTAGACTCCTGCTCTTCTAGAGAATTAATCAAAGTGGCCTCTGTTCCTTTTAACCCTCCTTCGACCAATCCCAGGCTGCCCTCCGAAATCCACCTGCATGAGAACCTGGCACCCAATTCAGAGCCATCTGCCTGCTATGGTGTCACAAAGACCAGGCAGAAGTTTTGAAATTAACTCTCATCTGCATCTCAGGACAACTCACCTCCCAAGCTGGTCATTCTCTTGAGGACGTCTGGGAGGGAGGCAGCATGGACATCTGCGATCCTCCTGTCTGGGCAAACCCCTGAGAGTCTTGCTTCTGTTATATAGTAGTCATTAAAGCCTAGATGAATAGATGAGTGAATGGATTCTATTTCAAAGGTTCTGGAACCCAACAGACATGGGCTCTGTTTTTGTGCGAACTTGGGCAAGTCACTTAATGTTCAGGAGTCCAGTTCCTCTGTCTGTAAAATGGACACAATAGTGCAGTATTTAAAGATGAAACCATAGTAACAAAACAAGGAGATGCCAAAATATAGTGGCTCAAAATAGATATGGCCCATCCTGAGTTCATGGGGTCATCTAGGACTAGATCCCTTCCATCTGTGGCTCTACCTCCCTGGGCCATTGTTCTCACCCACATGGTCAAAACCAATACGCAGGAATGGGAAGGAGAGAGAAATCACAGTAATGGACTTGACTTTGGAGTTGAAAATGATCCCCAAGTTGCCCACATAACTTACAATAACATTCCACTGATCTAAATATAGTCACATGACCAGACTAGCTGCAAAGGAGCCCAGGAAAGGTAGCCTTTGCAGGGCAGCTATGCGTTCAGCTACAATTCTCTTTCTATGGAAGAAGGGGACGTTGCTCTTTGGTGGATGTCTCTGACTGCCTTACCACCAATGGCTACATCAGATGGCTGTGGTGAGAACTACATCAGGTTATCGCAAAGCACAGGGCTTGACGTAAAGTCCGCAACTGAGAAATGGGAGCCATGACTTGACAATTTCAAAGGAATTTTTTTTTTTCAGATGAATGTTGTAAGAATGTGATCAGGGTACACATTTCATTGGTCCTTTGGTGGGGCAGGGTGGTACAGGACAAAAAGAGCCCAACCACAAGTGTGTAGGCAAGACTCAGGGAGTGTGGAGCTTAGAAGGCAAAGCCCCTCATCGGGTGCAACACTTGCTCCAGGTGTGCCTCCAGGTAAAGTGTTGGAGGAAGCGTAGGCCCCCCAGAGGTGTCCCTTGGATATAAGAATTTGGCAATGGCAGGAAGCGGTTGTGACAAATATTAGGCAACCAGTGTACTAGTTCTCATGCCCCTGGTGAATTCCGCTTGTCACCATCAGGAGGTAAGTTTTCAAGAGGGTGAGGGAGGACATCCGTGTTCACGGAGATGGCTGCACGATGCAGAGGGATACCTGTGTTCTAATGGTCTCATCACTGGGCAAATCTCCTCGCCTTGCAGAGCTTTGTTTTTTTTGCCCACGCTCGGAGTGGGGACCCACACAATTCTGCCTCCAAGGGGTGGTTATGAGACCAAAGCAAGGTGATGGGTGTGCTGTAAAGTCTGAAAGGCTCTACAGATGTGAGGAATTAGGGTAATTAAATGCAAGTGGGGGAAATCCATCACCAGCAGTCAGGTGTGTCCCCAGGCCCGCTTGGGCTCTGGGCTGGGTGGGTGGAGCCCGCTCACCTGCCTGAGAGCAGCGCCTGCCCATCCCCCGGGAGTGGCGGCAGGGCTGTCAGCCTGAATCAGGACTTCCTCTCTGGGAGCGGCCTCCTCCGTGTCACAAACTTGGCACAGTTCGAACCTCAGCTTCAAGAGTTATTTTCTTTGGGTTTCACAAATCCTCTTTTGCCTGGAGGAGACAGAAAGCTCCACATTTCTTTCCACCTGGAAATCAGCACGGCTCTGAGGCTGTCGTTGTTTCCCCGCGAAAGACATATTTGTGTGTCTACACCCCGCAATTTTCCCGTGTAACTTTCATTAAAGTTAATTGGCGTCACCAGATTAAGGCAGGCAGCAAGAGACAAAGAAGCTGGTGCCAAACTGGGCCTGGCTGGGGTGCTGGGGAGTGACAGGCCTCTCTGGGGACACCACCAAGTGAGAGGCCCAGGCTTCACTGCGGGGTCTTCTGAAGAAGGGGCTGCAGAGTGCACTGCGGGGAGAGCCACAGCCCGGGCTTCTTGTGTTGGGTTAGGATGGGTGGCGCCTTCTAACTTAAACTGGCTTGCAAGGTATTTTTACCTCTCGGTAGTAACACGTATTAGAGTCCTGGGAGCAGCCATCGTCGGGTGTGTAATGTGCTCATCTCTGGGTTGGGGGCTGAACTTGCACTTGGACTCATTCGCACAGCAACTCCAGGGAATGCACGGTTATCTGCATTTTGTAGATGAGAATGCCGAGGCTCAGAGAGGTGTCATGACCTGCTTGAGCTCACACACGGAGTGAAGAGCAGAACTAGTGTTCACGTTCCTGTCACAGGGGACAGGGGCTGGAGGCGGGGAGGGAAGGAAAGCCTTCCCACCTTAGATGGCCTTTTGCAGACGCCGCATCATTTGGAGAGACCCTCCCAGGCAACCTGTCTTTGGGCTGGCTGGGTGACAGCGACCCATCCTGTGCAGGGCTGACATTTGCAGGATCTGTGGAAGGCAGCTGTGGGCAGGCCTGGAGGCCCCAGGGAGCAGGGGTGGGCATGGGATGGGGTGGGGGGCGGTCAGGCCCCTCTTGTCCTCTGCAGCAGGCAGTGGGCTCTCCGGAGTCTGCAGTCCACACCATGCCTGGGTCTTGCCCTGTTTGTGTGCCAGGACCCATTTAACATGAAAACATGCAACATGTTTTTAGTAGCTGTTCATTGAAAAACAAAACGATTAAAAAAAGATACTCTCCATGTAGTAGTACTTGGAAATGAGCCTGCATTTTATTCATCACGACCTCCATGTAAATTAAAAATAATGACATGGATATGGGCAATTTATAGAGGAAACACAAATGGCCGATAAACATATTAAAAGACTATCACTCTTACCAGTAATCAGGGAAATGCAAATTAAAACAACAATGAGACATCGTCTCATTCATCAGATAGGCAAAATTAAAAGTCTGATGTTATCTAGGGTTCGCTGGGGTGTGGGGAAATAGTTGCTCTTATCTGTTTTCTGTTCGTGGGAGTATAAATTGTTGCAGCCAGCTTGGAGGGGAACATGGCCGTGATTATTAGAACATGACACACACAGACACACACTGGGGCTTAGGGACTTTCCTCGGTGACTCCCCTGGACACACGATGCCACGAACACGGAAGCACAGTGTGAAAGAGCAAACACATTGGGAGTAAGTTAAATGTCTGCGAGTGGAGGGATGATTGCACAAACAGTGGGGTAGCCATACAGGGGAATACGATGCAGCCATTAACATGAGTCAGCAGATCGGTACGTCCCGAAGGGCACCGATTTCTAAAACGCATTGCTGGGTAAAATAAACAGGCACAGTGCGCGGCAGCGGAGAGAGTGAGCCTCACGGGTCTTCAGGTAGCACCATCGATTGACTCAGAGCCTCACGGTGGCCCTTTGAAGTCGACTGCAACCTGTGAGTCAAGGCCACGCTTCCGTGGGCTGCTCCTGGCTGATGAGTGGGTGTGGGAGGAATGGGAAAGCAAAGCCGCTCCGGGGAGACGTGGGACTGCTTTCCTGCCCAGCTTTGAACTCGGGGACCACCCCCCCCACCACCAGTGGCAGTCTAGGCTGCTTCCACCCCGCCTTTCTCCTTCTCTTCCTCTGGGTCAGTCTTGCACGGTGGTCTGAGCATCTTCCCAGAATGACTCCTACTTCCTCTCCGTTTCCTTCCCCAGAAGCTCCTGCCCTATAACCTCTCGTACAGGATACAGGAGTTTCCCTTAATGAGATTCTTACTCACTTAATCCTATTCTGGTGTCTGCTTCTTGGAACGCCCACTGCTTACCATTGATGCAGTGCTTCTCAAACCTCAGCAGGCTTCGGAATGACCTGGGTGACCTGTTGAAGCACAGATCGCTGGGCCCCAGCCCTAGAATCTCTGATTCAGTTGGTCCAGGGTGGGGGCTGGGCGTTGGCATTTTAGCAAGTTTCCAGGTGATGTCGGCGGCCAAGGACCCCACTTTGAGAACCACCCGGTTAATGTTGAACGCACTTACTTTACCAATATTTTATAGGTTTGCCTATGTATGTGAACATGAAGAGAAGCATCAGGGGAGCATCACAGCAAAGTGATGAAGGAAACTGTCTGGGGAGGTCCGCAGTGCTGCAGCCGGTGTGTCATGGTGGACTCGGAAACCTGGGCTGAAATCTTAGGTTTGCGACAGGCCAGCTGTGTCATCCTGGGCAAGTTCTTAACTTCCCTGGGCTCCAGGTTTCCAGTGCGTAAAGGGTTGATGATAATAGTAGCAATCTCTAGGGTTGTCCAGAGGGGAATATAAGTTAATACATGGAAAGCATTTAGAACAACCTGTGGGACATAGTAAATACACAATCAGCGTTATTTTATTCCTTGCGAATTAAATGGACGATGAAGGGTCTTTAACTCTGAATGTTTTGCAACAAGAATTAGGTGTATTACTTTGTATAATTAATTTTTTTTAATATAAGGAAGAAAAATAGTTGTGCCTGTATGTGGATTTGGCACATATTCTGTATTTACTCGGCAGGCAACGTTTGCTGGACAAATGGAGGCAGAGATTCCTTGCAGGAGTTTTGCCTACCCCACCCCCTGAGGGCCCCAAACCCCTAAGTCATGAACCTTTAAATTAGGCAACTACCACGGCCTTGTTAGCCAAGTTTTTAAAAATGAGTGCAACCCCAACGTAAGTCAGTCCCTACGTGACCCCGTCCATGTAGGGTCACGTTCAAAGAAGCGCAGCCCATCTGCCAAAACTAATTGGAGAGGAATTCCAACTTTGACTTACATCATCACAGAAACATTAAGGGAGTTCCACCGAATAACCTCAGCCGCAGCTCTTGCGCTGCCCTTTTCTCGGTCTCCCCAGGGAAGGCCCGGGAGCACATGCGTGTTAACAGTTAACAGTGTTGGTCCCTGTCACACTGGATTCATCAAGAAATCCGTTTAATTAAGACTGAGTGTTAACAGGCCTCCTGTTTTTAAAGCGAGCCCCTGCTACTATAAAAGGTTCCCTGGCCCTGGACACATAATCCTATTTCAACATTGAGCTATTGGTCACGAAGCCTCTGGCGTTAGGCAGGCTATCACGGAATTCGTGTCCCCCTCGGCAGAAGAAGCTGGCTGCCAGGGGGTGAGAAGGGGGGGGCAGTCCTCCTTCTTGTTTCTTTGTTTGTTTTTCTAAATGTCTTCATACGTTTATTCATTTAGCGCCTATTTCAGACATAGTCTGGATCTGAAGCTGGAGGATTGACTTCTGTTACCTCGTTCAATCCTCGCTACTCCACCTAGGAAGTAGTCATTATTTCCGCTTTTCAGATGAGGCTTAGGGAAGTTGCATAAAAAATCACTTCAAATCACTCAATTTATTGGTGGCTGAGCTTCCGGGATCTTTTCACTGTAGTACCTCTTTTGCTGAACTAGGACACAGCCCAGCAAAGCTCAGCAATGCTGTTTACTATCTGTGCAATGCAGATGGGGCAAACGTAGGTTTACAGTTGTTTCTATGGACAATAATGCAATGATTAATAAATAATACGAGAAAAAGCTCTTGTGTTCGGGGTGTTCGCAACTATAAATTGTAAACCTACTTTTGCACCACCCCATATTGAATATGTTTTTTAATGTGTCTAAGCCTCATCTGTAGGTAAGATCACAAATATGTAGCTGAGGGGATTTTTGTGGGAATTATGTTAAGATTAGAGGTGTGAAAGTACTATGTCAACACCCACACGTGGTAGGTACACTGTGAGCCTTACATTTTATGGGTTTGTTTTTAAAACAGAAAAACCATGACCAGCATTCCTATGGCTAGTTTTGTAGATTAGCTCACTTAGTACTTGTCATAACTTCCTTCTAGTTTATCTCTTTGTATTATAGAAACTATAGAGCAAAGACAAAACATAACTACATTTTCCAGATTCCCTTGCAGCTAGGAATCAGCATAGGATCTGAATTCTGCCAAGTAGAAGCCCCATGCCAATCTTGGAGGTAAAGTGAACAATGGTAGTTAGTAGACATGATCGGGAAGATCAGACATGCTGGCGAGTGGGGTGTAAGCAACTATTTCATACTGACTATGGTGGGGTTTTGGAGTCCATTGTTCAATATCATAGGTTCTGATTGGTGAATTTTATGATATAGCAGTTCCATGACTTGAGTGGGTATTTCTTCTGGCAAAGCGGCCCCTTGGCTACAGTATATCTTATAGCATCCAAATCTGGTTCTCTAGCCCTCCTGGAGGTTCTATGAGCTACTTAAACTTCCTTAATAAATCTCTTTCTGCTTAAATGGACTCCAGTAGCTCCTGTTGCTTAGAAATAGTATTTAGAGACTGACATAGTACCAACCAAGAATAGGGATTTGAAAGTATCCACATTGAATGTTCAAGTTGTCCATGGGCACGTGGCCAGCATTCTGAACTAATATATTTTCAAATACACAATATGTTTTCAGGTGGCCTTATCAAGGCAAAGACTATAAGACTGATGGGGAACAGAGATATCTTCTGAGTTTTCTCTTGAATTATTTTAACAATATATAGTAATTTCAAACTAATGGTACAGATGCACCCAAAAGTGCTGACTGCAAAGGTACATGGACATTTTAAAATTTGAGAACCAAGTTATAATTATGCAAAACAGTGAAGGAAATTTCCACGTCCTCAAACAGCAAGCCATGTATGTGGCTAGCCATTCATATTGTTCTAATTGCTGATTTTCAATGGAAAACCAAAATAAAGTATTTGGACAAGATGAACGGAGATTGTGCCTGACAAAGGAGTGGTGTAGGGCAGCTCCCAGGGAGCTAGGGCAGAGGGAGAGAACGGGTTACCCAGTCAGTTGGCACTAGATCAACTCTGCCACAGGCCGGGTGACCCTGGACAAGCTAAGGCCAGTGTTCCCACAGCGCCCACCTTACAGTGCGGTGAGAATTGGAGAATACGGTGAATGGGCGTGGGCCCAATCCATAGTTAATACCCAACGCATGATGCGTCCCTCTTCTTGTCTTTCCCTGACCTATTTCAGCAAAGAGAAGTATAATACCCCAGTTGTATCACTTCTGAAATGTTGTATGTGAAATAAATTTTGGAATATCAGATCATCTTGACATATGTCAGGGAGGCTCTCTAAGGACGTAATGTGTGTGTATATTTATATATCTGTACACATACACACACAAAGTTGTGGGGGGGGGGTTTGGCTTCCAGAAACTTAGAGTATATGTATTTGATAAACAGTATATGATACAGTGCGGTGAATGATAAACAAGGGAGCTTCTGCTCTGTGTGTCTGGGAAGGGTTGTTATCGCTGGGTTAGTCCCAATCCTTAAACCTTCAGGTCGACTCCTGATTGGCACCTTTGTGGCCGATGAAGCCTTGAGGCCACAGAGCAAATAGATTACACTCGCCGAGTGACCCCCTGAGCAAAGTGCACACTTTGGGTCTGGGTGCGGGTGAGGGCATCGCTACTGCCCGCACAGTATTTCTTCCTTAGATGAACAGAGGTAAATGCCTGTCATTGTCCCATAGGTATTTTTAACAGCACTGCTATCGAGTTAAGCGAACACCGAAGGGCAATAAAGAGAAGAGGAAGAAAGAGAGAAGGTCAAGTGTAAATGGCATAGATGACCGCATCTTATCACTTAGAGGTTGCCCAGATTTTGCAAAACTCTGTCTTCCTCGTGGACCTAGCTGTTTCTACGCTGGAACAAACAGGTCTTTTTGAAAAATAAAGCTGAGTAAGAAGCTTGGCTAAATTCTTAGACCCAAGTTTTCCATGGGTTAGATTAGCTATAAATTAACCAGTCTGCAAAATATATAAATAAATGAATCGCTTTGTTCCCAGCTCTCTCCAGTAGGGCCCTGGCTGCTCGCTATGAAGCCTGTGGACGTTCACTGCCCAGCGCTTTTATAAATACTAATGAGTGACATATTGAGAAAAAATTGTACCTACAAAAGCAAAGACTTCTTCCATGCAAATCAGGCCCCAATTCCCCACAGATAAGGATCTTTTTGATGGAACACATGCAAAATCTCCAGCTCTTAATTCTTTCATTAGTATTCCAGGCAGATGGCTGCCAAATAACAGAGAAAACTGTCTGAATTGCTGTGTCTGAAACCTAATATTGATTTGTTTAATAGTGTCAGGAAGTCAAAATTCACAAATCTCCTGTCGATTGTTTATGAGGCAGTTAGCAGAGAATTGGTTGCCCCTGCTTAATTAATAACTCATTACTGAAATTTGATTATATGCTTGAATGCTTTAAATGGGTTCTAACGCAGCGTCTGCAAAAGTGGTGTGGCGTGATGAGGCAAGGCGGCTCTGCAAGCTTCCCGTTTGAGGCTTCTGCCATCAAAATTTCCCAACAGTGGCACCGAGCACACCTCCGACTTTCCTTCCAGGGTTCACCTCCTTGGTGTTAATGCATTGGTTTAAAAGGTGTTCCCAGGTCACATGACTGATTTGAGGGTGGGTCTGAAGTTTGGGGCACAGTTATTCCTCAAACACACACACACACACACACACACACACACACACACACACGACACTGACCTGGACGTGACCCACTGGTCACTGATCAGAGTAGACACAGATGGAGTATTGTCTGTGAGCGTACAAGTTCTGAAGGAGGAGCTCTTAGGGGGCAGATCAACTGGTGGGATGCTGGAATACACTCTATCACTTACGGTTGTCATTAAAAGAAAAATAGAATTCAGTCCACATGTGGACAGACAAGCAGGATCAGAGCCCAGGAGGTCCCAGCATTCTCTGACCTGTGTTCTAATGCTGGGGATGTGGCGGGAGGCACCTCTACGTGGCCCCATGACGGGCACAGGAGGGGAAAGATCAGAGCCCAAGTTAAGGTGACATCAGAGCCCACGAGTGTCTCTGCCATCTGTCCTGATTAAAATAATGCCTTCGGGAGATAACACATCTGAGGACCGGGCTCAGGTGTGGGCGGAAGGGCTGCCGTCCACAGTCCTGTGGTGGAGGCACCGCTCCCATGATCCCCCAAACTGAGAGCCCAGCTTTGCCCCTGCTGCCCCCATACGTCGGGTAGGTGGCCCTGCCAGGGGCAGGTTCTGGCCAACAAGGGTGCCCTGAGGCCTCTTTTCGTTCTTGTTTTAGTTGCAGCCAGGCTGACTTGATCTGGGGAAGCAAGCAGAAGGAGAAGGGGCTCATGGCTCGGCCCCCTTTCTGCGTGTGTGCCCTGCCAGCTGCTGTGGCTGGGGGTGGATGGGAGTGCGGGCAGATGAGCGTGCCTCTCACCAAAGCGTTTCCCTTTCGTGGAAAATGGGGTCGCGTTCCCGGGCCAGCCCATAAAAGCTGACTTCGCTTGCAGCGGATTGACAGTTAACGGGAGCATGTCTGTTGAATAGTGTTGCAGTTATGTTTTAGGCAACATAACACTCTGTGGGCAAGCCTGTGACGTGGCCACCACTGCAGCATTATTGCATCATTCTGGAACATTGTTATTCTGGAGGAATTGGAAGAGCCCATTCCACATTCCAAACAGCTGACTCACAGATGAACTGTGGGAAGCCAACCCTTTGTCATCAAGGGCTGGCGCGGGGCTTACAGAGGCCCCTCTTCCACTGGCACTCAGGGAGCGCGCTGCGGCCTGCTCCTGCGGCTTGCAGCCTGGGTGCGTGTAGGGTGAAGAGCAGGGGCCCCAGCAAAGTCCCCAGTGAAGGGACGCACACTATGACTGCAAGATTTCAGAGGGAGAGGAGCATAGAGCCAGCTGGCAGGGGCAGGGAAGGCTTCTGGGAAGAGGTGGGAGCAGATGGGGCCTTGAAACGTGGTCAGATTTCACCGAGGGGTGGTGGGGCTTCGAGCAAGCACAGCCGTGGGCCGGTCAAAGGTAGGTTTTGGGGACAGCAACTGGCCAGGCCGGCTGGAAAGGAGGGTAATATGACCAGCCTGTCTCCTGCCTGTGATCTTAATTGAACCAGTCAAGCTTTCAAAATGAATAGTTGATCATTTGATTAAGAAGGGCCTTTGACTCTTTCAAGACCCATGGAGACTGATTTTTATCAAAGTGGATCAGAACGGTTTGTATGGAGGAATGCTGGCCAGATTCGGGAGGGAGAGTCCTTGCTGCCCCTCGGGGCCAGCCTGAACTTCTCCTTCTCAAGGGACTCTCCCCCAGTGGGGTGGGCATTGAGGGCGAAGGCCAGCAGTTGCCACCCTGAGCAAGGTGACTGGATCCCACCTCAATCACTCCCGCCAGCCCCAGGAACTTGATTGAGCCTGCGTCTTTGGTGAAACCTGGGGTTCTCCCAACAGCCTCAATCGGGAATGTCTCCCACAGGCTCCAGCTTGGCTTAACCAGCTCCAGTGCAAGCTGGGTGCGCTGCTGGTGTCTGCCGTGAGGCCGATTTGTCAAAGCGCTGCTCAGGATTTTCGGGTGTACAAAAAAAAAATGGAGTCAACTTTTTAACTCTAATTTATTATGCTTGATTACGCAGCTGGAATGGGAAGGTAGCTGCTGTTTGTAGTTAAATAACTCCTCACAATTTCTTAAAGAAATGATCTTCAAAGCTTTAACGGGTCAGTGGCTCAAGTACAAAGGAAAGATTGATTTTCATCCTCCCACCCTTTGTTCCCAGAGTTTAAAACAGACACGTTTGGGTAAATTAGTTTGTCTATGTTATTAATGGAAGAAGTTATTAAACTCCCATAAATATACGGGGGTATCTCGCTTTAGATGCCAAATTTGCTTTAAGGAAAATATGTGAAGAGAAAATATGGAAAAGCCCAGAAGACCTGTTGGTTTTTTAAAACAATCCTTTCTAGATATGAATTTGGAGCTGGGAGCTGGGAAGGGGGCTGGCCCCAGATATCCCCCAAGTGGTGGGGTAAATGCTTGAGGAAGGGGACCCCTGCATATTTTTTAAAAGAATCTGCATTTAATGGAAAACATTCAGAGGCTGGATCGTGGTAGGGGTGGAGGGTGCGTGTGGGTGGGAGGGTACAGGACAGATATTCTTTCCATCACAAAGCAGATGATGAAGGACCTTCTAGCTTTTAAACCTGAGGGACTGCTGAACGTTTGATGACCGTGGGGAGAAATGGTGTTTTGTTTGTTTTGTTTTTTTGTTTTTGTTTTTTAATGATCCAGGGGCTCAGAGAGGACTCACTGAAGTGAGGGAGGCAGCCCCCACCCCAGATCCTGGGTCGCAGGGTGAGGGAGACAGCTGCAAGACTCACTGGGGAACCGTGCCCAAAGTGTTGCAGGTTCAAGGCTCCAGTGTGGTTACACAGGTGGGTCCCCAACTGTGTACAGCCCTTCACAGTTTACAAGCCCCCGAGTTCAGTGTCTCCTTTGAACCCCCAGTGACCCTGGGAGGTATGTCAAACAAAGCTCGCGTTTCTGACATTGCAGATAATGAAAGTCAAACGCAAAGCATTCTTCCCCCGCCCCCCCGCCCGAGTAGGAAAGTGAAATAAAGAAAATTATTTGAAAAGTCAAGAAAATCATAAAGAAGAAAATTAAATCATCACCAGATGACATTTAGCGTTTTGGATTTTTCCCTTTCGGATTTTTCTCAGTGGCCTCACATGGGTGCACGCACACGCGTGCACACACGTACGAAAGCTCAGTGTGCCAGGTGCATTCAGTGCTTCTTACACATGGGTTTACTCACGCCTCACAACAACTGCACCAGGTAGAACTATTGTTGCCCGCGTTGTACAAAGGAGAAAAGAGACGGGCAGAGGGGTGGTGACTTGCCTAAGGCCACCCCGAGAGTTGGCCATGAGAGGTGAGATTTGAACCCAGACAGAAGGGCTGGCTCCTGCACCTGTCCTGTGTGCTGAATCAGTCACCCGTGTTCGGCCCTTTTATTCTCCAGTGGACTGTTTGATAGAGGTGAGATCAAGCCCACCTGCAATACAGCACCCTGCCTTGTTTCCACTCAGCATTGCTTTGTGAGCATTTCTGATGTGACTGCAATTCTGAAATGACTTTGCGTGGCTGAACTGCCAGATGGAGAAGTTTTCGCAAGACTTGTTTGTCTTGCGTGGGGTCGCACAGCCCAGGCCGGGCACGGTTCAGTGCTCTTCCTTCTGTGCACACCGTAGAGACAGTCACAAAATGAGATGGAGCGGAAGCACGAACCCAGAAGCACCCCAGTGGCACTGTCGGATTCAGAAGCGGCCCTGGGGCCTCTGGCCCTGGGGTCTGGGATGAGGCTATTTCTCTCGTCACTTGGTGTCCCTGTCTTAAACCCTGTGAGAGGAATTAATTTTTAAAAATTCAAGATGAGGCAGAGCTCTTCATCTCCTTTGCTGAAGCTGAAAAATGCTCCTTTGCTTTCCTCCTTTATAACAGACATTTTTCCTTTTCCCTTTTGCTACCAGGAAGCTCAGTGTTCACTCTGAAGCTAAATTAGGGCAATTGTGGGACCGTTATGACCTGCACACCCCTATTTTGTCCTCCCAGGTCTTGATGGTCCTCCTCTCATTTTCTCAGTGTCTGTTTTATGCTTGCGTGTTGCCATGACACACGTTACAAGGTTTCCTCTGGCGGCCGCCTTCCGTGTGCAGCCACACTCTGCTCGGGACTGGCCACCTTCCACTGTGGGGAAGGCTGAGCGAAATAATCTTGAGCATTCAAGATTTCTGAGGTTGTGTCACTGTTCATAATGCTCATGAACTGCCACAACCCCAACGGATCGTCCTCCCAAGCATCCTAGGAGGAAAGAAGAATCACGCTCAGCCTCGTTTTAGAGCTGAAGAACCTGAGGCCACGTCCAGGCCTCCCTGCACCCCTGGGATTCTCTGCAAAGCACCTGGTAGTCTCCGTGCAGGAATGGGGATTCCTTTTCCTTCCCCTCCCGCAGCCTCCCCCTTCCCTTAGGTGGGCGCCTCCCACTGTGCGTCAGGCTGGTGGCACACGAGCTGACTGGAGTTACATTTCTATAATATGAAAGTCCTATATCGGTTTTAACGAACTGTGGTAAGTGAGACTGGTTTTCCGTTTCCGATAGTAATGGGAAGTGTTCTTTTATAACACATGGATTAAAGTTATTAAGAAAAGAGCATGTCAGCTGAAAGTATGATTTTGAATAAAAAGAGAAGGACCCAGGCGTGCAGACAGGATGGCCTTATCCCGGGTTCACTGCCGACTCAGGGGCGCATCGGCAGAGGAGGGCACTCGTCTCACAGCTGAGACTCTAGAGCATCAAATTGTTCTCAGATCCAAAGGAGTGAATCCCCACCACGAGAGTTTCAGGCCAGCAGCAAGTGAGATTCCGTAAATCTGAAAGGCACTCCATGCTTCGAAAGAAACGTCCAAGGACCACGTGGTATCAGGAACCCAGGCGCGGACGCCCTTAGCCACCACGGCAAGCCTGTTCATCTTTCTGCACCTCTCTCTGTTTATCCGGAAACTGGGTGACCTCTCTCTGGTTAGGTTCAAGTTGCGGTTCCTTTCCCCCAAACAGCCCAGAAGTTGCCATGTTCCCCTCCGTTCTTCTCAGCAGCCCAGGCACCCAAGGCGGTTCCTTCTCAGGTGGCACGAGCTGCAAAGGGCTGGAGAAGTGAGCTGTGAGACGCTTCCTGCTCTGCGAACACTCTGGATGCTGCAGGCAAGTTTGCCTGGGTCCCAGTTTGCTCGTCTCTAGGGTGGAGGGGGTTGGATTGAGTCAGGTCTGGCAAATTAGTAGCTGCCTGGAGTGCCATATGCATAGGAGAATCTGAGGCCACACCCAGCTCCGTGAAAGTGGGGGCTCCAGTGAGTAACCCCAGCACTCATAGATGGTGTGATTGTTGACATAGAAATGGCCCCAACAGCCAGGATCCTCTGGGCCACTGAGGTCTGGGGGTCTGTGCCCGTGATCTCTAATTCTAGTCGTTTCTAGCTCCCTGAAAGGCAGCTCCTAGAGAAAGCCTGCTCACCTGTCTTCACTCCTGCCTTCCTTCCTTCCCTTGTCTCCATGGTGATAACGTGGTTCCCCATCTCTTAGGAAGAATGCTAGGCTCCTGCGAACCATGTCTAGGGACCACATGGTTTATCATCCATTGTGAACTACTTTTGAGAAAGAAAAGGGCACTCTCAATAATTCTCCTGGGACCATGATGGCTCCTTGGGACTCTACCAGGGAGCTGGCACCACTTCCGTGTTAGTTCTCACATGTGTCCATGCTAAGGATTGCCAGATATGTTCCTGGGCCCTGCATTCAGATGCTGATTGAGTTGGGTTAGGACTTGAGAATCTGCGATCTAATGGGTTTCCAGGTGATGCCAATGTTGCCAGTCCCTGGACCCCACTTTGAGAAGCCTGACTTGGAGCATAGGGCTTCACAGTTCACAGAGCTCATTCTCTACCTGTTCTAAGTGATCCTTCTGAAGAGCCCAAGAGGGCCTGGGAGGTCGTCATCAATGGTTCCATGCTAAGCTGAGGAACTGAGACTCAGAGAGGTTAAGTGATTAGCCCGAGGACACCCAGCTACAAGGGGAGAAACCCTGGGTAAAATTCAGCTTTGCCAGCTCCCGGCCTCTGCTCGGCTCATGAGGCACAGAGCCTCCCAGCTCAGGAGCACGTTCAGACTGAGCGGTCTCTCTAGCTCGGCAGCTACACCTCCTCCTTCTCGGCAAACGCTCTGACCCAGATTAAAACGGGTCAGCCCAAGAGGTCAGGGATTTGGTGTAAGGAATTCCTTCAGCCATGCTTTTGTCTATATCCATATATTACATCTGTATTTTGTATGTAATATTTATCCTCAATATCTCAGGGTTTTAATCATTTTGGTATATTAATGATGTTTAACATTGAAACAATCAGGTGTACATTCTTGAACACGTGTGCTAGATATTCTCCATGTTTCACATCCTTGAAATGGAGATTTATGTCTGACATTTCAGTCTATTACACAACTTCCATACATTTAACCCTCACATATATTCCCAGGAAGATTGGAGGGGTCTGCCTATGTTACGTAACCTCAGTTTTGTCACCTATAAAATGGGACAGGCCATAGTGCCTTCAGGATAGGATAGGTGCAAGGCCTGCATGGTAAGCGTACTTGGACGAGGGCTTGGCGAACGCTGAGTGTCTGTAAATACCAGCTACTCTTCTCCTGCTCCGCCGACACCAATTGGACTCTGCCTTTCGACGTCTTCCGTCTTCGTGATATGTCCACCAGTGAGCTCTTTCCAAACTCAAGCCCCTTGTCCTTCCTCACTGTCTCCCTCCAAGTCTTGCTGGCACACAGTAGGTAACTGAGACCTACGAATCGAATAAATGCAGAGTATAAAATGCATTTTACTCAGGAACACTCATCTCTACAGAGAGAAACCATGAAGCCCAAAGCATGAGTGATGGACATTTCCCTGAGGCTCTGAGAAGGTTGCTGGGGCAGCCCAGCTTGGCCACGACCCAGCTTCCAGCATCTCGCTCCCAGCTGCGTGAAACGTGTCGGGGGCCCTGCAGCGCCGTTCCAGACGCCAGGCCGGACAGGGTTTCCGATGCGTGCTCCGCTCTGGCCCTGGGAAGGCCTGGAATCAATGGAGCCAAAGGGGAAACTGAAAATACGTTGGGTGAGTCTCATTCAGCACTGCTGGCTGCGGATGGACTAGGGAGGGGTAAACATTTTCCTCTGGATGCCTGGCTAGAGAAGGAAAGAAAATAAAAGCAAGAATCTCAGTGGATGTGGGAAGTTTTGTGGTTTGGTCCAAAATCAGAACCAAAAGTGGGAATGAAGCTCATGTCCAATGGCCAGAAAGTTAGACTTTTAAAATAAGAACTCTCATTTGTCAGTTGCTTGATGAGCAAAGAGGTTTCACAGTGCTGAGGGACCGGAGGCAGGAGGAGCACTGTTGGGTCTGGCCAAGTAGTGAGGTTTCAGGGTCTTTCGAGTGAGCACTCGTGCCCTGAAGATAACCGGTCAACTAAAGAAGGGGGGAGGGTGCAACACAAGACATCTGAGAGCAGAAGGAAAGCCATGTGGCCGGGAGAGTGTGTTGGTGTGCGTGCCTGCTGCGAAGCGAGCCACCCCGAGCATGCCTGAGCATTTTACTCTCCGCATTTACTCAAGAAGTAGGTCTTGGTCACCTACTGTGTGCCAGCAAGACTGGGAGGGAGACAGCGGGAAGGACTTAAACCACCATCAACTACTTCTTTATGGTTCTGCAGCTCGGCAAACGGAACTGGGCTTGGCTGGGCGGTTCTTTATACCTCCGTGGTTAGTGCGGGTCAGTGAGGTGGCTTTGCTTCCAGAGGTGGGGTGCCTACTGGGTGGTAGTGGGCACAATTGGGCATTTATTTCTCAGTATCCAGCAGGCTGGCCTAGGCTCATTTAGGTGGTGGTGGCAGGATTTTCGGGAGATGGGGGTGCAGGAGGGGAGAGAAAGAATGCAATGTCTCTTAAGACCTATTCTCAGAACTGGAATAACGTTGCTTGTGACACATTTTACTGACTAAAGCAACTCACAAGGCCAACCTAGATTCAGTAACACACCCTGTGAAACACATTCCACTCCCCAGGAAAACAGCTGCCTAGTCCCACTGCAAAGGAGGCGTGGCTATGCGGAGAAATGAAAAATTGGGGCCCTTTTACAGAAGAGCATGGATTGGGAGGGCTGATCAATCAGCCATGGTTAGGGCCCTGGCCAGTGTGGCTCCACTGGTTGGAGCATCCACTACCTATAAATGCAAAGGTCTTGAGTTTGGTTCCCAGTCAGGTCACATACCCAGGTTGTGGGTCGGGGCCCATTTGTGAGGGCAATCAATTGATATTCCCCTCTCATCAATGTTTTTTTCCCCTCTCTCTCATCATTCCTCTCTAAGTGCAATGAAAAAAAAATGTCCTTGGGTGAGGATAAAAAATCAGCAGTGGTCAGGGGAGTGAAGCAGATAAGGAAGTTGCGTGCTGAGAGTGAGCCTTGCTGAGGATTTGGGAAGCAGGGCATTTTATTTCCTGGCTGCCTGTTGGGGCAGAGGAAGTTCATACAAGGCTGAATAATAGGCCCATGTGTACGGAATGGAGAATGGGGTGAGGTCTGGGTCCTGACCCACTGCTGACTAGACATGTGGCTTTGGGGGGGGGTTCAATGAGTCTGTCTTAGCCTCAATTTTCCCATCTGTAAAATGGGATCACAGTTTCCATGTCGTAGGGTTCAGAGAGGATCAAAGAGGCAATTGGTCTGGCATATGGTAGGCAATGGAAAAATAGCTGCAATAGTGAGTAATATATAACATCAATCAAGTAGCACATAGCAGCACCTAGGATGAAAGATAATGAATAATTAGACTCTCCCTAGCAAATGAGCTTGGAATTTCTTATCCTGGAAGGCAGAGGTGCCCAGGCCTATACCTGCAATGGCCCGCATCTTCACGATGCAGACATGGCCAGCAAGACTGGCCACTAGCCACGTAAGACCTCCTTGGCCTCAGATGTCTTCCAGGGCTCTGTTGGGTCTGGGGCTTTTGTTCTTCAACAGGAATCCCAGCAAGTACCCAATGAGGTCCGGGTAACACATTCAGCCCTGGGGCTGACCTTGGCCTTGCATGAAAGCCCAGGGGCAGTGAGGAGAGGTCTTACCGAGGAGGCAAAGTAGCCTCTTAATGGGCTCAAGAAAACCTCTCTGGCTTTGTCCTTCAACACCCTCCCCCACCTAGGCCAGTATTTCTGGTCAGGAAGAGGTCAGGACAGAGAGCAAAGAATCGTGGAGGGTTCTAGACCAATGATTTTGAACATATTCTATAGCTGTGCTTCCAATATGGTAGCCTCTAGCCGCATGTGGCTACTGAGCACTGGAAATGTAGCTAGTATAACCAAGAAACAGAATCTTTTGTTATAAGTAATTATTTACAGAACTGCTTGTGGCTGTAGATTATCACGTTGGATAGTGCAGTTCTTCCATAGATGGGTGAGCCTCTGAAGATGCTGAGCCACATGACTGTCAGGCCTGAGTGGGTTGGGGACATTGCCTTGGTACCGTTTGGGAGCCAGGTGTGGGTCTGGGTGTGGTCCGCAGAGTCGCAGGCAGCCACTTGTAGCTTCCAGAAAGGCTCTGTATACGCCATCATCCTTTCTTGCACCGATGAAAACCAGAGCTCAGCTGTCCGGTTAAGAGGAAAGGAGGGGTCCTCACAAGGAGGAGAGAAGGCTACTCCCCATTCGGGTGGTTGCTTTTGAACCCAAGGAACCATGTGGTCCAATGTGACTTTTGAGGACACACACACACATAGTTTGCTTGTGAAGGTTACTTTTGGAGACTTGGGACAAGATGGTCTCCCTGGTCTGGAAAAACTGGAGGTTTTGCTTCTGCTTTAATTGGGTTCAGAAAGATGGCAAACCGAATCTGTCTCCTGGTTTGCTCTTGAAACTCACCCTAGAATTTATTTCAGGACCTTCCTCAAGCCACGGCAGAATGCTGCTTCCGGAACTGATGGCGGATTTTTTCCCCAATTGCCTTTTCACTCCAGCAGCAATACATGGCCCAAACCAATCACAGTCTTTGCAGGAAAGCAGATGAGAAAGGCTGCTCTCTGCCCACCTCCCCAGTCTCTCAAGCCCCCGATATTTCTGAAAGTCAGGACTCAGTCGCAGGCAAACATTCTGCTGTCCTTCAAAGGATAAACGCTTTCCGGATCCTTCGATTAACTGACCGCGGTGGATACCAGCGGCCCCCGCACAGTCTCTTGGCAGTGGCCTGAACGAGATTAGTTTTCTGCTTTTGCCATAATTTACAAGGCTCACATAACCATGTAACGACCTGGTGATTACATGGCAAATATCGTATAAATACATAGTAATTACAAGTTCATGCAGATTACTTGCCATATACATTTGAAGTTACCGAGTAGTTCAAAGATTAATTATCCTGTAACTGGCAGTATTTAAATCACTTTTTTTTTTCTCGTACACGAATACGTTGAGGCCGACTTCAAGGCTGGAGACGATGGGGATGTGATGAGTATGATCTGAAAAGAAAAAATGAAATTTGACAGGCATGGATTATTGAAGGCATGCATGTGTGAGCCGAGCAGCCGCTCCACTTTGATGCAAATCGTCGGGGAAAGAGCCGGGGGATGGTGTGTGGGGAAAGGTGCTGAGCAAAGTAAGGATTTCCTGCTGGCGACTTGAAATTTAAACAAATAATCATTTAAATGGCGGCCCGGCATTACGTTCCGAGTTCTGTGCATTAATGTCAACATCTGGTACCAACATTTTGACAATTCTATTAAAATGCCCCAGCATTCCCTATCTAACACCTGTTAGCTCTAATTTTCTTTCCTGAGAAGCACACCAGTAGACAGGGTAGATTCCAAATCATTTATCACTTTTAAAGTGCTTCCATATGCGTGTTGGACCCAGCCTGGCCCTAGGCAAACGTTTTCTGAATGCATTAAAATTCAGGACTATTTTGTTTTAAGTGTAGACACCAATGTTTCATTGAATTCATGTCTGGTAATTATTAGCTTAAATTATGGCTCACACATGACTTGACAAAGTGGACCATGAATTAAAACGTGCACAACGCCCCCCCCCACCCCCGAACTCTTCAATAGATGCACCCAACTCCCGGTTATTGAGCTGTCAGTCAGTAATCATTAGGCAAACACTCTTCATGCAGGGAACTGCTAAGAGGCCCAGGAGTCCCAGGAGAGGATCTAAAAATGTCAAAAATGTTACAGTATAAATGAATGACACCAACAAGAGAACATGTGTTGGAGATGCAAGCAATTAGTTAATATATTACAACTTTCAACCTCTGAGCAAAACAGGCAACCAAAATTTCCTCTTGACAAAAAGCTACAGATAAGATCAAGTGATCAGCTTGATTCCTGCACAATGCAATCAATAGTCCTGAACTAGAGCGACCCTCCGGGAGCCTGGGAGGCAGGGAGGGCCAGGGATTCTGGGGTCTGCCGGGTATGCGCCTCAAGGGGTGTAGGTCCTGCCTTGCCTGGACATGGCTGGCTTGTCTGCTGGGCTCTGGAAGTGGAGAAGTCTGCTGCCCGCTGGATCCTGGTCACAAAGCTGGCTGCCCGTTTCTTGCTGGAGCTTTCAAATGAAATTTAGAAGGTACAATGAAACTTCACTGCTGATTTCAAAGGAAAGAAGGTGCTGGCAAAGGGTGACAAGGGTGGGGATACTGTATGGACAAGTGCTTGTTCATTGCTTTTCAGAGGAGATTTTTATAACTAAATATTGTGTATCATGTAATTCTCTCTCCCTCTCTCTCTCTCCACACACACACAGAAAAGATGTTTAAGCAAAAAACAAAAAACAAAAACAAAACCCCATATAAATAGAAAATATATTTCAAGCAAAAATACGCATGATGCACACTTAGGCTGAGGGTTTGAATCAGTCCCTTAGAAGTCGAGAGGAAACACTGAGAATGCCCGGAAGAAGGAAAGAAAGCCTGAGTCTCCAACTCCAAATGTAAAAACAATTTTGTAGACAGTTAAAGATGTCCGCCCGGTACACACGCACACCTACACGTTCACACTTCCTCTGTTTACTAAATAACATTTCAGCACAGTTTTCATCTTATAAGGAAAGTGTTTGAAACTTGGAATAAGTGCACTTAATTAAAGGAAGGCTGTGAAAATGTGCACTAATCTGATATGACTAATAGCAAAGTGCATGAAATTGCTAATTAGAATTTCATTAAAGGTGCTGCTTTATCAGACTGTGAATATCACAACCTTTAAAATTCTTTCAGGAGAGCTTAATTCCTTTTCAAACAGAAATATTCTTTAAAGACATTTGATTTGTTCTGAAGGAATTCACGACTTGGGCTGGAACTTAAAATGTTGGGGATATCGCAGGGAGTCACATCAGAACAGGAATTTACATCTGGGACATGGGTTCCTTTGCCTGATGAATCCCTTTCTCGGGGGTTATTGTTCAAAAACATAGCCATGAAAATAGAGTTGAGTCCTCAGTTCATGCCACATGTAATTTGTCTTCTGCTAAAGCGAAATGTTTATTCTCTCCTAAAAGAAAAAAAAAAGGGAAAAATTACTTAAAAAATTTAGAGTCACTAAACATGCTTTCCAAAAAAACAAAAGGGAGCAGACAAAACAATTTTAAAGGAAAAGGCCGTTTATTTTTTTTTAAATCAGCTGGTAGCTGATTTAAAAAAATACTTTTAAAGTATTTTTTAATTAACATACTTTTTTAAACTAACATCTTAAAATACTAATAACATTTCAGTCAGAAGACTGCACTTTTTAAAATAGCAAATGCATTTTCACTTCTTCTCTGACTTGCCTTCCTAGGTCACAGGGTTTTCTTATGTCACATTTGAACCACTCCCTGCATTAAATCTGCATTTTAGCTTGTTATTTACCACTCAGGTTTCTAAAATTCTACTCCTCTATTTTCCATCTTCTCTATGGTCGCTTGTCTTGATTGTGACAGGCATGAAGTTGCTATCACATGTTCCTGCCCTTAGCACAGCTCCCAATGTTACCGGCTGTGTTTTTTTATTTGCGGTTTGTCCTTGCTGTTCAAGTTCTCACAATTAGTAACTTTTAAAAAATCTTCCAGCTTGATTGCACAGTTACATTTTGTTACTGAAAAACCATTAATGTTCATGGAAACTGCAGCTCAGTCAAAGCGGCAGTTTACTTTTACAGTTGTTTAAAAAAAAAAACAAAAAAAAAAACAGCCTGGCTTCAAATTTGCTGAACACATCAGTGAATGGTGATGTCATTTTGCAGGACTGAAATTTTAAATACGCTTTAAAAACCTTGGTTTAAAAGCTAATCAGTCACATTTACCTGACGACTATACCTAAAAGGGGAGAAAATGAGAACAGAAGTAACTTTATTTGAGGAACAGGGTGATTTCTTTGGTCATTTAAACAAATCTCAAGTGAGTTAATTACAGTTTGCTCAGCTTTTAGACCCAGCAAGAGGAATTTTCGTGGCATTTAGATAATTTATCAACTGGGCTAGGTAACAGATAAAAGATTGTTTTCTTTTCCAACTTTGGGGAGGTATATTTCTACAATAAATGCGATGATTTTACAAGATCGGTCTAGACTTAAATGGGTGAAAATTAGGCTTGTTAACTGGAATGTCTGCAGTCGGAGGTGGGGTGCCCGTCTATCTGTGGGCCACCGCAGCCAAACAAAGCTGCTAATTTGAATGTTTTAAGTTTCAAATGGAGAAATATTGTTCTAACATGGCAACAATGGGACTGTTGTCCTTTCAAGCACTCTGCGATCACAGACTCCTTGCACTCGTTTTATGCAAAACGAATGGCAGGTAATTGTGATTTAATTCTTTTCAAGTAAATTACAGTGAGTGCGTGACACAAAGCCGCCGCGGACCCTCCTTTCTCTGTCAATAGTTGAATTAATGATGGCAGGAGTAAAAACAGCAATTGTGCACAACAGCCCTCCCCGGGGCCCCCTCCCCGGCCAAGCGGGGACCTGCCAATCAGGCCGCGCCTCCGGGAGGCTGGGATCCTCTCTCCGGTCACCACGTTCGGAACGGAACTTTCGGAGGTTCGCCGCTCCGGGGTCGGGGAGCCCGCTGGCTGCCCAGAGCCGAGGTGCCCGCAGGGGTCAGAGTCTGCGCGCTCCCGCGGCCAAACACCGCGTGGTCACCGTGGGCACGTGGGCACTGGAGGCTTTCGGAGCTGAGCACGCGCGGCCGGGTTGACTGCAGCTACAGGCTGGAGGTCCAGCGGCGCGCCCGCAGTCCCAGGGACCCCGAGACCAGAGCCTCTTCACGCCCAGAGAGCCAGTTCTCACCCCCAACCCCGCGAAGCCCGGGTGGAAAGGGAGACGCTGGCGGAGGCCCGAGGGGCGGGTGGGGAAGGCAGAGGTCGCCTGGGAGGGGCGCGTGTCTCAGGTCCTCACCAGAACACTTCCCGTTCTACCTCAACAAAACCCCAGCTCCTTCCACAGCAGCTGTGTCCGCCAGCCTTTGCCTGGGATCTGCCGGGGTGAGAGGTCCCGAATGCCAGAGATGGACTCCTGCCTGTCCTGGTCTCGCTGGGTAACTTGGACAGGGGTGGCGGTTGGGTTACTTAATTCGTCTGGCCTCAGTTTCCACAACTATAAATGCAGTTAATAATGGAACCCTCCCTTCAAGGGTCCTTATGGGTATTTACCGTATTTTGCTGTGTATAATGTGCACCCACAGTTCTGTGCTCATTATACAGATTATTATACACATGTATAATGCTCATCTTTATCTTTCCCTCAAAAATTTTGGCCAAAAATATGCATAATAAGCTATTTGTAAAATAAAATTAAATTAAAAAAAGCTTAGAATGGAGCCTGGCACCAAGTGCCCAGTAAATGTTAGCATGGCTCACGCACTCCGCCTCAGCCTGGCTCCCTTTTCCCCTTCCCTGGACCTCCCCGAACGAGTCCTGGCCTCGGGGCCTTTGCATGTGCAGCCAGCGCTTTCCCCTTCAGGCCTCAGCTCTGCTGAAACCCCAGAGAGGGCTTCACGACACCCCACCATCCCACCCACCACTGTCACGAAGCTCTTTGTTTTCTTCCTGGTATTTGTCCTGATCTGAATGCTTTTCCTTATTTGTTTAGCATTTATTGTCTGTCCCCTCCCCAGAATGTAAGTTTCAGGAGAAGGGGGCCTCATTTGTTTTATCCTCTGGAGCCCCAGCACGCTGATCTGGGGTGGGGGGCCTGCTCTGCTGCAGGAGCCCGGTGAGCACAGTAGAATGGATGAACGGAGTTGCTTCCCCTAACACATCGGAGTGGTTGGACTGCATGGTCTCTGAGTGACTGGTTTTGTTGTTCAAGGTAATAAGCGAAATTGTCACCATGAAAATAATACTTCCAAACATTTAAAAAAAAAAAACAAACAAAACAGTTTACTAAAGAGATCTAGGTTCTCAAGAAGGGTGCGGACAAAGACTTTCGTCTCCCGACCATGAGGCTGGCGTCGATCTGTTTGAGCTCCTCCATGGCTCCCTGGGAGCTGATGGAGGACCCTCTGGATTTCCTCCTTCATTGAGGGCTGTGCTGGCTCTGGGCTGGTTGGGGCCCAGGAAGCCTGTAGATGTGTCCCCCCTTCCCCCCAACAGCACAACAATGTCCACCTTGATGCTACCTGCCCTTCAATGTCCCCCACCCCCCTCCGGTGTCTACATCCTGTGACAGTGGCCCTTTTGTCCTCAATCTCCCCGACCAGAGCTTTCCTGCTCCTTTGATTTCCTCTCTTTGGCATTAATCAGAGGTTCACACCTGCTTTTCCTCCTCCCCAGAGCCAGCTGCCTCAGACCGGCTCCTGCTGGGCTCGCCAGACCATCAGAAGGAGCCAGAGAGGCTGGGTGGGGCTGCCTCAGCGGCTCAACTCATGTTGGGGAGAGGAGTCAGTTGGCCAGGGTCACTGTGTCTCCATATCCCGGAGGAGCCAGGGACAGAGTATTTTTGGAAGGGCTGGCCTGGGTCCCCATCTCACACTCTTTATTTGCTCAGTGAGATCATGATAAACAATAAGTATCTCAGACACCGTGACCATCCTTGGTGGCTAACTCCCGCCCCCGGGTCCTATCTTTAGGAGAAAATTTGAAGACTTCTGGCTATCAAGAGAATAGGAAATAAAAAGTACTCAAGTCATTCATGTATCCCACACCAGTTGCTCAGCACCCTTGGACCAGGCACGTGATGGGTGCCAAGGACATAGATGCAACACCGACCAGCATTGTGGTACTTCCCATGTGTCAGCAACTCTTCTGGGGGTCTCACATGTGTTACATCACTTAAGGAAATACTCATGTCTCTGTGACAGAGGTTCTATTCTTATCTCCGTTTATGCAGGAGCAAACAGGCTCCGAGAAGACACAGAGTTTACCACCGTTCCCTAGCCAGGAAGGGACGAGGTCTGAACTTGGAAGCAGCACCTACCCATTCCAACCGCCACACCACACTATTCCTCCGTCTTTGTCTCCTAGATGGAAAAGACGCAGGCGCGGCTCCCTGGCACCCACAGCATCGGAAGCAGACAGAAGGTGGGGGGGGGGGTGGCTCCCCGTGCATCAGTGACACGCAGTGGTTCTTACTGTACACCGGGCCTCGTTCTAATTGCTTCTCACATACCATTAGCTCTTTCAATCCTCACAGCACCCTAGGAGGTGGGAAGGCTCATCACCCCCATTTTATAGATAAGACACGGAGAGGTCCTTGATACCCTGTCCAAGGTGTCAGGGCTGGTAAGTGGCAGAGCTGGGACTGGAACCCACAGAGCCTCACTCCAGGGCCCATGCTCTTACCCCGACCCTGTGTAAGGCCTCTGCCTGATAGTTCTGGCGCCCATGTGCCAGTCCTCAGGCACCCAGGGGTGCTGAGTCCCTTCGGTGCAACCCAAAGCATGCCGAGACTGGAGCCCCAGAGCTGCTGCTCATGCACTGAAACCCTTGGGGGTCTCTGTCTCCTTGTCTGTAAAGTGGGCAAAATGAGGTCAGCTCTACCTGCCTCCCAGGAGGACCCCGTGAACCGCCAATCTCAGAAACACTCACTTTCATGGGTTGGGGGGATAGGTGACTGACTCACCTTAAAGATCAAGGTGCACAGCCCATGAAAAATGAAGAGGTGATTATTTTAATTGCAAAGCAAACAACTACAAATGAAGTGTCTCATTGATGATGCAGAAGATTAGAGAATTAAGTCTGTTACTTTTGCGGAGAGGCTTTTTCTAAGCGGATTGTATTCAAAGGCCCCTGGGCCAACACTCCGATGGCCTCATGCCAAGGCCTGGTGCTGGGCGCTTTGTGTGCTCAAGCCCACTGGGCAGCCCTAGGAGGCGAGACTGACATTGCACCCATTTTCTGGGCTGAGAAACTGAGAGGCTAATGAATGGAGGAGCTGGGCTCTGAAGCAAGTCCAGCTGGCTCTAGTCCTGGCACCTGTGCTGCGTGCCACTCTGTACGGTCCTGACGCAGACCCGGCGCATGGGGCTGTGCCTCTTCTCTTCCGGTTCTGACCTTGTGTCTCCTCTTTGTCTGAGTGTCCCTCTCCCTCAGTCTTGGTACTTTCACATCCTCCACCCCCTCCTCAGTATTGGGGGTCCACCACCCACAGAATACCTCTCTGCTGAGTGCCCGAGGGTGATTCCATACCCTCTCCACCCCACCCACCTGCTACCAGTTTGCTACTTTTAGGAACTTGAGGTCAACATCTTGGCTTTGCGCCAGGCGCAAGGCAGGAAGACACCCTCCCCCATCCTCAGCACCTCGCCGCAGGGAGCCATGCTTTCACAAGCCAGGTGGTGTGAGCACGGGCAACGTTGTCTTGGTTCCCCTTCACGTTCACTCCAGACCTGCTTCTGGCCCCAGTAGCTGAATTTCTTCTGGCTTAACTGACAGAGTGGCCAGAGACAGTAAACATCTGCCGTCACAAAGCCATCGAGTCGATTGAATGGGGGTGTGAAGGGAGTGTCAGCTGCCCGTGGGCTTGTAGTGCCCACCCTGCCTGGGCTGGAGGGCTCTGCTCCCGGGCCACAAGTGGCTGGTGACTCTAGTGGTGTGTCAGCAAGCCTTGGGGAGGAATCCTGCCGTCAGACCACGACTCCTGAGCAGGAGGGCCAACCTAGGCTGCGTAGTGGGGGCGTGAGGACGAGGGAGACACATTCCCTCTTTGCCTTGATCTCATGGGGGAGCCAAGGGCAACTGCGTGCTGAATGAGTGCGTGCGTGGGAGCGAGGGCGTAGCCATGGGGGGTGGAGTCCGCGATCTCCCACTTACTGGCTGCGGGGCTGAGGCGGGCACCGGCCAGCAGTGTCCGAGTCATTATGGACGAATTAAAACATACACACGGACTACCGAGTCCGGTGGAGGAAATAGGACGACAGCATGGCTTTTCTCTCAAGAGGAGCAAAAGCCGAGGCCTCCACCATGACAGGCCTTTATTCTAAATACGTCCTCACATTCCAAGATGGTTCTCCTTCACCATCCCCAGGTTACAACAAAGGAGTCAATGCCCCTCATTACATCACAGAAGAAGGATATTAGCAAATGAATAGGCAGCCAGTTACACTGGTCTCTGCAAGGTACTTGCAGGGCGAGGGGGTTTTAGCAAACATCAAGCTTCAAAATAGCCTAGGTATATTGCAAATCTAACTACCCACGAGAGAATCTGTCTGTGGGCGTGGGTCCTGTGCATCTCCTAGTGGGAGCTGGGCCCAGGCCACGCAGAAGGGTCTGCCACATGGGGCCTTGGCCAGATTACATACCTTCTCTGTGCTTCCGTTTCTTCATCCATAATGCTGAGGTAATGACTGGATGTAGCTCATAGGATTATCAAGAGAAGTTAATTCTTTAATATGTGGAAAAGCTAGCACAGAGTAAGCATACAATTAATATTAGCTGACCCTAAAATATGAGCTCAAAATTATCTCCTCCATTCACATTTTCCTTCCCAATCAAAATATGTAACATGCAAAAGTTGCGCCATGGAGTGCCTTTAAAGCTGCACGTGGACAAGAGACAATCCTGATATGTGTTTTGGGCTTCTCCACCCACTACAATGTGATCCTTTGTAAGTGACTTAGTCTTGGGAGCTTCAGAGTCCTTCTTCATATAATGGATATAAAATGAAAAACTGAGCCCTGGCTGGTGTGGCTCAGTGGATTGAGTGCTGGACTACAAAGCAAAGGGTCGTTGGTTTAATTCCCAGTCTGGACACAGGCCTGGGTTGCAGGCCCTGTCCCCAGTAGGGGGTGCATGAGAGGCAACCACACATTGATGTTTCTCTCCCTCTCTTTCTCCCTCCCTTCCCCTCTATCTAAAAATAAATAAATAAAATCTTTAAAACAAATTGAATAGCGAGGGTTAAGTGCATAATGTACATAAAACAAATGATAATTAGCATTCTTCTTTGTCCCCTGCCCTTTTTTCCTTTTCGTGAAAGTCCTTCTGAAAGGCTCTGAGATATGTTCTCCAAATAAGTTTTCTTTCCCTCCTGGGTACACAGAAGAGACTACACTTCCCAACATTCTTTGTGGTCACGGGACCCATGTGACTGAGTTCTGACCAATGGAGTATGGGCAGGAGTAATGTATGCCTGGCCTCTAAAATTTCTTGTCAGGTCTTTTATACTCATTTTCTCTTCCACCTGCCAACTGAATGTCAATGCTCAGGGTGACCTTGGACTCCACGTGTTGAAGATGTGGAGCCCTGGCCAGCAGAACGCTTCTCTTCCTTCCCTGTTCCCTATTGGCCTGCTTGGGCTGAGACATATTATATTAGGGCTTATTTGTTACTGCAGCTAGCAGTTAGCCTATCCGGACATATACAGAATTTTATACAACCTCTGTCTACCCAGGGTATACACCTGCACATATTCATACAGGATTTTGCACATACTTTAGAGTCTTCCTGCTTCCCCCACCCCAGGCCCCTTAAGCTCATCTGTGTGGCTCCAGGTGGGATCTTACTGCCTTAAAGAATCTGACCCATCAGTTGTTATTGGTGGTGGTGAGATAGTTTCTGAGAGCAGTTTCCTGGCATCCCCGGAGCAGGGAGGTTCTGAAGACAACTTCTAACCTAGGGAATTTTACTGACAGCCTCTCCTCGCAGAGCTTTGAGGTCTCCAAAGAAGGCGTCGCTAATCATACAGAGACTCTCCTCCAGGCTGGCGTTGCCAAGTGCCTGCTCTCATCCTCATGGCGTGGCCTACAGATCCGATGGATGGCAGGTCACAGGATCAGGCAGCAGCTCTTCTCAGCTGCACCCTAGAGACTTTGCTCAGGCCCTGATGCAGCCCAGCCCTCCTTCTTCCTTCAGTGACTTGGGCTCACTAGGTGCTGCCTCCCCCATTAAAGCGAGCGCCCCCTGGAGGTTGGGGCTGTGATGCCCCCATCCCTTTTTTTTCTCAGAGCCTGCTGCAGGGTTGGGGTACAGATACCATCTGGTTTGCTCGGGGCTGTGGATTTCAGGGGTCAGGGTGTCCTGGAAAAATAAAAATAAAAATCCTCGCTTGGGTGAGTTTTATATTAATTAAAAATAATAATGACCTTACTATGTTGAATGTCTGTTCTGTTCGGACCTTTCTGTTATGTTATCAAATCCTTCTCCATGATCCCACGAGGTGGGTTGTCAGTAGCCCATGTTCCAGGTGCAAGGATGTCCGGCCCAGGGTGCCCGAGCCGCATGGGGTGGATTGGAGATACCAACCAGGGGTCAGTTCAATGGTAATAACAGCTAACTCTTCCTGACCCCTCCGTGTGTGCTAGGGACTATGTCTCCTAAGTGTTTTTGGTGAATTATTTCATTTAATTTGGATAATTTCCCTATGGAGTGGGGATCACCACTATTTCCATTGTACAGGTGAGAAAACCTGTACAGGCATTGAAGTGAATTGACTCCTCGCCCCAAGGTTTCATGGTTAAAAGAGGTGGTGCCTGCATTCATGTTGAGGTCTCTCTCCCTTTGGAGCTTGTGTTTTCACTCCCTCAGCACTTTGCTGCACCTCCTCCTGCCCCTCAGGAAGTGCAGTGGGACCAGCCAGTCCCTCACCCGGGGCATCACTTTTGGTGGGGAGCTATCCTGTGGTCAGGTTGACAGCTTGCTTGAGTCAGCAGCTACTGCACGCGTGCCAAGTCTGGCCCTGCACCCTACTGCGACACAGAGGAAGCCCAGACTGTCCCCAGGTGTTGGCATCGTGGTAGAGAGGAGAGCTGTGCACCTGTGCCTGCCACCTGCATACTGGCAGATGCCGCAAACCTCAGAGGAGGGAGAGGGCACAGGTTGGGGCAGGACTAGCTTTACTGAGGATGGGGATGGGAGATGAGCCTTGTCTACCTAGGTTTGAACCCCAGCCAGCTGGGTGACCTTGGGGAAGTTACCTAACTTCTCTGAACCTCGGTTTTGCCACGTGTAAAATGGAGATGATAAAGGCACCTAGCTCATAGGACTATTAGGAGAATTAAACAATAATATGTAAAGTGCTTGGAACATCAGAAGCTCTATATTATATACTTATTTACTCTTTTCATAACCAAGGATCGGTAGACGCTCAATACGTGAGGAGGGAGACGAAGCATTGAGAGAATGCCATGAGTAAAACTGGAGAGTTGAGAAAAGACAGGCTTGGTTTTTTTTTCTCAGAATAGTAAGTAGCTCAGTTCGGCTTTGCTCCGATGGGAGCACTAGCAGGTGAGGCTAGAAAGAGAGGCTGGAGGCAGGTGGGTGAGTGTATACTCAACAGGCAATGGGGAGCCATGGGGGGTTTTTGAGCAGGACAGGGTCATAGCCAGAGTCGAGTTTTGGGAAGATCCCTCTGGCCACAGGGTAGGGTGGACTGGAATGGGAGTTACGGGCAATGCCCAGTAAAGGGCTTTGGTCATCCGCCAGGGGAGAGGGAGGTGGCAGCTGGCAGCGCAGGCTGCCATTGGCACTCGTGGCAGGGGAGGTCCTCTGGAACCTGGCGGTCTGTCAGCTTCACTGCATGGGGTGTGTGCTGCCTGCTCCCTTGGCCAAGGGCAGGCGTGGCAGTGCTGCCCACCCAGGTCCAAGTGGGCGGCTGGGAACCCAGAGCAGGCCTTTCCCTTTGCAGGCCCAGGCTTGGGATGTGGTCCCTCTGGGCATCATGTCATCAGTGGTATCTTTGTGCCAAGCAAGAGACAAAAGAAAGGTAGAGAAATAGGGGGCCAGCCTCCTTTTGGCCCTGCGAACTCAGGGCACCTGGTATCCTCAGGGTGGAAAAGCTCTTTGACGGTCCAAAAATGGGTTTCAGAAGGCTCACTTGGCAGGGAAAAGGAAGGCTGCCTTTTGGGGGGGGGGTCATCTCAGTTTTTGAGAAGCAAAGCTGACTGGTGAGAGCTGCCTGTCTGAGGCGTGTTTTATCTTAACCTTCCCGTGTAATCCTGAAAGCCCACCTAATCAATTGAAGATCACAAAATATTAGACTTAATGCTGCAAAGTGCTGCTTTTTAATTCACATAACAAGCTCCTAAATAATTCAAATAGCAAACAGACCCTGCAAGTCAATGGTGGGAGGCTGCCTAGATCAGCGGGAGAGTGTCAACACAGGCCGCATTTCCCGGATCGACTCCATTTCAAGAACCCTATTAAGTTAATTGCAGGTTTCTGACAGCAGAGAGCATGCTGGGAGCACAGCGAGCTTTATTAGCCTCCATGGCTTCTGCAGACATCAGCCATTTTGCCCCTACTTGCAGGCACTGGGAGCAGCCTGGAAAAAAGTAAATCAAATTATGAGACAATAAATGCTTTTGGCAACACGTGGGCATCACCATCATCAGCGAATCCAAAAGGGTTGAGTGTCAATTGTGGGCCCGTTAAATTTTTTTTTATAGCAGCACCGTCTCTATGTTGCAGAAGTCTTATAGGTTGTCACAGAGCAGTTACATCATTTGGCACCGCATGGCTGATGCAGGTAAGTGTTAGTGCAGGTGAGGGGACCTCCCTCCCCTAAAGAAACTATTGGGTGGAGAGAGTCGCTAAATAGAATGAGAGTTGGGGTGGGTATTCAGAGAGGGGATGGCTCCAGACGGTGTAGGTATTTCAAATACCCCAAATGTTACACATTCGGGTTTGTAAGTAGACCTCTCTGGATTTGAAAACCTAGTAGAGACATTCTGCAGGGTTCTGGAGATGGGCAGACATGAGAAGACATGTGATGTCCAGGTCCCCAGGCTTTTGTCCACCTAGGACATTGCTTCCATGATGATCTGCCGTCCATTGGCCCCCCTGGTGTATATTAAGTATGGAGCCGGGTAGGGGCATCTTGGCAACTTGGAGATCCACCAACAGGCATCACTCTGCAGAATGGGGCTCTGATCTAGCCAATGCCCACCTTCGACACATGGGAAAACCCAAGCAGAGAGGGATTCTGTGACTGCCCCAAGGTCACACAGCCAGTCGGTGGTAGGGGGTTCGAGGACAAAATTCTGGCACTGTGTCATCTTGTAGCATTTGTATTTCAGGCCTCAAAATTATGGCGCAGTGTTGACAACCTAGATTAGGTCTAAGTTATAATCCTGGCTCAACCATTACTATTTGTGTGACCTTAATTTAAACAAAACTATATAACTTTACCATCCCTCTACCCTGCTGGCAGAGTGAGGGGGGAAGGCTTGCCTGATGGGATTCTTATGGGGACGATTAGACTGATGATTCGCATTAGATACGCAGTTGGGGCCTCAAGCTCCCTGGGCAAGCAGCATAATTTCTTTACCATCATCTATGTAGGGAACTCATGAGCAAGCCTCAGATGAGCAAGATTGTGTTTCTAGATGATTCTTTTTTTTAAAGATTTTATTTATTCACTCTTAGAGGGGAGGGGAAGGAGAAGGAGGGAGAGAGAGGGACAGAAACTTCATTGTGAGAGAGAAATATTGATTGGCTGCCTCTCACACACCCCCATCTGGGGACCTGGCCTAAAACCTAGGTCCTGCCTTGACTGAGATTTGAACCAGCAGCTTTTCAGTTTGCAGGATGATGCCCAACCCACTGAGCCACACCAGTCAGGGCTCTTCAATAACTTGGAAATTTTGTTTGCACACCTGAATGTTTGCATCAAGTTTGTGTAAAGTGAGGTGAACTACTCTCTGAAATCTCTCCTTGCTCCTGTCCTCAGAACTAGCCTCACTGTCTGCAGAAACGGTGCCTCTTTCTGCATCAGGCCCTTGATAGGATAGGAATACGACAGTAAAGAACAGCTGGCTGGTGAGGGGGGGTGGGCAAAACTGATGGCAGGTACTAGGAGAATGGGTGGATTCGCCCTTTCAGTCCTGGTTCTCCAGGCTCCCTGTAATCGTGGGATGGCTGCACTTCGATGTTGGAAGGGGTCTCAGAGGTCGAGTCTGGCAGCCTCATGTCACGGTGAGTGGGGAAACTGAGGCTCAGAAAGAAACTTGCCTGAGGTCACACAGCTAGTTAGTGATGAAGCCAGTGACAGGAGCTGTGTCTCCTCCCTCCAGTCCTGTCCTCTTTCCAGTTCTCAGGCAGCGGGCAGCGGCCTTCTCCCCCGGTCCAGGCAATGGCACCTGACCGGGGCAGAAAATGCACTGCCGTGGGCCGAAGCCTTGCTGCCCCCGCACTTACAGAGAGAGGATGTGCCATCGCCCAAGGCTGCTCTCTGAAAATAACATATCAGTGCACAACTATACGCTATTATAACAACTACCATTTCTGAGGGCTGAATCCCAGGCACTTTATTCGCATGTCCACATAGCCCTCCTCAGAGCTAGGTGTTACTGTGAGTCCCATTTCATGGAGGAGGAAACTGAGGCTCCGAAGTTGAGTGGCCTGCCCAAAGTCACATGGCTGGTAAGAGACAGAGGGAGGACTAGAACCAGGGTTCATTTTGACTTTTGTCCTTTTCCTGCGGCAGCACCCTCACATCCCACATCAGATTTTGGCTTAGGCTGGAGATCTCTAGAAAGCAGAATAGGGAGAGATGGATCATTCACCCAGGGTGGGCACTAGCGAGAAGGCGCTGTTGGGCCATCATCCTACACCATGACCTTCTGCCCTTTCCTCCCACCTGAGTCTCCTGCCAAGAATGGGTCAGTAGCCAGAGACCCAGAGCTATTATACTTAATATACTGAAGTAGGTAGGCTCAGCTGCACCTAACAGAAAACTCAGATAACAGTGGCTCAAAAGCACAAAGGTTTCCCTTCTGATGTACAGGAAGTCCTAGGTAGGCTGGTGTGGTAGCTTCATGATCATCTGGGGCCAGGTGGTATCTCTCCTCCTGCTCTGACATTCCCCACATTTGGCTTCCATCCTCAGTGTTCCAAGATGCCTGCTGCAGCTCCAGCCATCATGTCCACATTCCAAGAAGTAGGAATGAGGCACAAGGTAAAGCAAAAGGGTCTTTCTCTAGTCATCTTTTCTCCCTTTCAAAGAACCTTCCCAGAAGTCCTTTCCGATGTTACTCTTATTCCAGCGGCCAGAACTTAGTCCTGCGGCCGCAGCTGGCTGTAAAAGAGGCTGGGAATCAGAGTCTTTAACTGGCACATTGCTAGTTGAAGAATACAGGGGCTCATGAGTGGGGAACAATGGGAGAATGGGTACTGGGGAAGCGGCAGGGAGACTGCCACAGCTCGATTCTGTGGCCCTCTTCACACTTGCCAAAGTGCTGGTGACCGAGAATGTTCTTTGGATTAGGAAAGACTCACGTGAGCTCTGGCCAGAGTTTTGTAACACACTTTGAAGTCATTGGCAACAGCCTGGGATGCCACTGCCACTGGGACCCATGGTGCCTTCTGGGGCTGTTTGTTCTGAGGACGGCAACAGTGACGAAATGAACAGTAAATCATGCTGTCAGCGACTTTCTTCCCATGTTGTTCCCTTTGAAAATAAATTTTATTTCTCTGGATTTCTTCTGCTCGTGAAAAATTTTCCTGTGGGTCTTCTGAGGTTGATTGGAGGATCGGTTTCCTGTTCTGGAGGATTCTGATGATCACCAGGTTCCGGAAACAAACATAGACACCACTGAGCCAGCACCACCCATGTGCCAGGCACTGGACTTGTGGCAGGTCGCGTCCTCCTCACCACAGGCCTGCAGGGATGCGACCCACTTTACAGAAGAGAAGTGGAGGCCCAGAGGGGCTAGGCAACTAAGCTCGAGCCCACACAGCTGGTGCTTTCGACTAAATGTTTGTGTTCCCCTTCGATTCAGATATCTTCACAGCCCTCACCCCCAACGTGATGGTATTTGGAGGTGGGGCCTTTGGGGGGTAATTAGGTTCAGATGAGGTCATGAGGGTGGAGCCCCCGTGATGGGATGGGTGCCCTCAAAAGGCGATGAGAATTGCAGAGCTCTCTTTCTGCCCAGTGAGGACACGGTGAGGAGGCAGCCTTCTGCAAGCCAGGCAGACTTCCCACTAGACGCTGACCCTACTGGCACCTTGATCTTGGACCTCCAGGCTCCAGGCTGTGAGAATGAAACGTTGGTGGTTTACGCACCCCACGTGCAGTGTCTCAATAGCAGCCTGAGCTGGCTGGGGCAGCTGGTAAGTTTGTTCAGGTCAAGGCTGGGTGGAGGTCATTCTCTCCACCAGAGCACGAGGCCGTTTGGTGCCTTCCCCGTCTTCACCCTCACTCCCCGTTGCAGCCGGCAGCTCCTTGTGACGACCGGGCACCAGCAAGACCTCCAAGTGCAGGCTGTCTCCCAGAGTCCTGCCTTAGCTCCACCACCTCCTCCTCCTTTCTGCTCCTCCCCAGACCTTCCTCTAATCTGGGATGGACCCCTGCAAAGCTGCACCTAAATCCAGCCCATCACCTGTCCCCCCGGTGGACTTGGGCCGGTCACGCCTCCTCTCTGGGTCCTACCTGGCTCAGGCTCAAGGTGCACCCCTGCTTCTCACATCTCCACTCATCTGCTGAGTGTGGAGTTGCCCCGGAAATGGCACTGCTCATCCGGTTGTGACCCCCGTGGTCTTCTGGCTGGGCCCAAGGTCTGAAAATAGGACCAAAAATAGGCTGTCCCCATCCCCGGCACCATTCCCATCTTGATAAGTGAAGCCGTTGCATCTGAGCACAAACTCCGAAGGCCTCCTCTCGCAGCCCCAAGGGGCAGAAAGAGCTGTGTGTGCTGCCTACCAACATCTGCCAGGTTTTCATATACATAATCTAAATATATACTTTGGAAATTGAAAAGTGCTCACGTATAGAATGTGGCTGCGAGGAGAGAGTGCTCTCTTTGAACGAGTCTCTTTAAAGACAAAATTTGTCAAGTGGATTCCTGCCCTTAAGGAGACACTTGAACATGGCAGTTGATGTAAAATGGAAATTGAAGTGTCTCTCCCAGGCCACCGTACACGTATAAAACAGCCACGGTCTATTCTGAGCGCTCATTAATAGCTGGTCTCTGAGGGACCAGGCAGCAGCCTGAGGATTTTACTCATTAAAAATGTGGCAAGGCAGAGTTTTGTGCCCTCCCTGCTTGTCGCTGCGTGATCCTGGTGTTCCCATGTCCCCCCAGCAGGCCCCAGATGAGCGTCCTGAGATTGCCGGCGTGGGTGACAATTTCCTGAAGGATTGAAAGTGTTGTCCACTCATTGATAAGGCGAGAAGCTGTTGCTGGCGGTCAAGTGGATTCGTTTCTTCTGCAGCGGCCCCGAATGCTTTATCTCAAGACAGGTGCAGACAGGAAGGAACTTTCGCTTGTCAGCTAATAAAAGGTCATTGGCGATTCTCAACATCTCAGCACCGTGGCCCCTGAGACCCCGAGATGGCACCTGAATGGAGCCCTCAGGCGTGGTCGCTGAGGGGAGACCTGGAAGGGACCAGACCCTTGCAGTTGGAATTGCTGACCGACAGCACCCTTGGTTTTGCATCTCAGCAGCATTGCCCCCTTGCATGAAAGCCATGGGTTTATTTTAGAAAAAAAAGAGGGTCATGGGCCTCACTTTTTACCCCCACTTTCTGTTTGTTCTTTGGTTCGGTTCTTCCACCGTCAGGATCAGTGTTTTGTCTTCTTGTCCCCTTCTCATGGGAGGCGGGTGGCGTTGTCTTATTCTTGTTTCCCGGGCATCCTCAGGGCTGTGCCTCCTCCTTTAAACCTCAGGTGGAGGCAGGGAGCCTCGCCAGCCTCTATACTTCCGCGTCATCCACGGCCATGTTCTTTCTGGCTCCGGATGTTGGCTGTTGCCTCGCTTGACTTGTGCCTCCCCTCCCCTTCTTGTGGCCAGCTCAGATGCCACCTCCTCTGAGAGGCCTTTTTTCATATGTCCACTGCCCCCCTCCGCCTTGGATCTCTCCGAGCACAGTTTGGCATGATCTACCTGGTTTACCTGGTGGCTCCCTTGTTTGTGGTGGTCCCCCCACCACCAGCCACTACAAGGGGAGGTACAGGAGAGCACACACTTTGTCTTGTTCACCTGTTTCCCCAGAGCTCCGCACAGTGCAGTGCCCAGAAGTACTTGATTGATTGAATGGGCCAACCAAGGAGTGAACGAGCAGTTCTCGGATCCCAGCGCTTGGCTCTTCGTCACTCTGCTAAGAGCAGACCTTTGGGGATTGTTGCCATTCGTGACCCTTGGTGGTTCCTGGGTCACCTGGAACACCTGTAGTCCCCTCTCTCCAGGTGTTCTCTGCAATGGTGGCATGGCTGCCCTACATTGCACACTCAGTCAGGATTACTACAGGGCACAGAGCTGAGATTCAGGCAAGAAGAAGGTCATCGTCTAGAATTCCTGTTTGGAATATCTTCTTGCTTGTTTTTATGATACAATATCAATGCTATGTTGAGAAATTAGTTTATTTTTAACACTCATTAGCAGATAGAAAATGTATTATATCTGAACTTCTGATAATAAATTGGATTGTTTAAAGTTAACTTCAAAACAATTAAGCTCAATATTAATCAAATGGGTTCAGGTTGGAGGGGTGGGGACATAGGTGTCCGAGGGCACTTGGCTCATCTCTGGAAGGACCTGAGCTGGCCCACAGAGATGCAGCCATTGTGATCTCAAAATCCAAGGGGAAGGGAATAAGGTACAAGTGAGGGTTTATTGTGTAGCATTAGGGTCCTGCGGGTTGTGGGCTGCGTATGTGGCTCTGAGTTTCAGAGAAACCAAAGCAAAGAGGGAAAAAAAATCACAAAGTTTGTAACAGGAGCAAGGGGAGGTTTGGAGGGAAGAAAACCAAGAGGGAAGAGTGGAGACAATCTTGACTCCGTTTAAAAAAAGGAACTTAAAATAATTCCTTAAAAGACTATAGAATTGTCACTCATGGTCTCCAGGTCCCCATCATGCCACTGAGATGTCCCCTACTTAAAAATGACTGGTGGCATGTCCTGATGCTCTGATGGCTCAGGAGCACCACTGCTCAGCATCCCCCTAGGGCCCTGTCTGAATACTCACAATGATGGCCCCCCTTCCTGGGTGGGTGATGGAGGGGTCAGGGGCAGGCTGTCATCAGGGTGACCAGGAGGGGTTGGAGGGCCGGAGCTAGGGGGATGCTGAGGACAGGTGCACACTCATTTCACAAGCATGGCACAGTGGGGTTGGCTGCTCTGGAGGTGGTGGGCTGAAGGTCCATTCATGGCACTGCTGAGCCAGGCTCTGGGGAACCTGGGTCTCTCCTGAGCATCATGCATGCAGAAGTGTGACTGAGTCACAGAGTCCCTGGAATCCCCAGACACTCAGCAGAAGTCCCCAAATGAGTGGATGAATTAATGACTGACCAAGTGAATACCAGAATTACCATGCCCAAATTCCATTTTTCCTTCAGCTGCTATTCAGGGCTACTTCCTCCAGGAAGCCCTCCTTGAAGTCTCCTGCCTTCCCTTCTCAGAATTCTTTTAATGCTCGTTGTGCAACCAGCACGTAAATGCTTCTGTAGGTGCTAAGAATAGGTAGGTGTTTCTTTTTTGTTGTTGTTGTTCCTCATTCCAGCTGAGCAAACTTATATCTTCCACATGCACTTGTTCAGCTCTCACCATAATGCTCTGCATTATTTACTCAAGTCAGAGAATTCTTGAGTAAAACAGACAGACCTGGAGCTGAAACTACTGCCCATGGGCCAAATCCAACCCCCTGGATTTTATTTACTGTTTCTGCAAATAAAGTTTTATTGGAACACAGGCACACCCATTTGTTTACATATTGCTTACAGCTGCTTTTGAGCTGTAAGACAAAGTTGAGTTATTGTGACAGAAACCATGTGGCCAACAAAACCTGAAATATTTGCTCTCTGGCTCTTTGCAGAAAAGGTTGCTGATGCCGGTCTGGTGGGGAAGAGAGCATGGGAAAGGCTTGTGACAGTGGCGATGACGATGTGTGCCCCGAGGGACAAGAACAGGTGACACGGTGGAGACGAGTGGGGTGGGGATGTGTGTGTTAGTGTAGATTAGGGCACTCAGGGAAAGCTGCTGTCACGGAAATGTCCCACGAGCTGAGACCCAAAGGCCGAGAAGGTGCTGCGTGAGCAGCGGGGGAGCGCAGCCCTGGCGGGAGGAAGAGCAGGTGCAAAGGCCCTTTGATGAGCTGGAAGAGCGGAGAAAGGCTGCGTGGCCAAGAACGCGGTGAAGCAAGGGAGAGGAGGACAAGACCAATGCTGGAGAGCTGGCAGGGGCTCGACTGGTGGTTCCCAAGGAGGGGGATATCGCTCCCTGGTGTTTATTTAGGGTGTTTGTGTGCGGGTTCTGGGGGCGAGGGAGAGGGAGGCCATGAATTCAGTGAGAAGAGGCCAAAGATCCAAGACTTCAAGCAGTGTATGGAACAGCCCTGTGCCAGGACGGACACTCCGGGGTCCAGCGTGACTTCAGGGTATCTTCATGGATATTCATGTGCATGGAAAGCACTGCCCAATGATCTGACCAGGGAAATAACTCTTATTCACATAAACATAAGGCAATTTTAACATTGTGTTAATTATACATTGAATGGTCTAGGGATGGAGCTGACGTACAGACTGAGGGAAGGTTGCACCGTGCGTTGTTTAGAATATTACTGAGCAGCGTTCACCACATTGAGAAAATCTCATCAGCCATGGGAACCTCAGCCTTGGTATTTGAGCCTCCAAACAACATGCTTGTGGCCGGTCTGTGTAAGTACCTGTGGCTGGTCAGTGTGAGTAGCTGTGGCTGGTTGGTGTGAGTAGCTGTGGTCGGTCTATGAGAGTACCTGTGGCCGGTCGGTGTTTGTAGCTGTGGCCGGTTGGCGTGAGTACCTGTGGTGTTCACTGCGGTTTCAGGCACAAACCCAAGTCTTCATGCTGATCAGTGAAGTCATGTCAGAGACTCTGCGTATTGAAACGCAAGTGGGTTTTATTACAAATTACTTCTCTTTCCCCCTTTATATTAAAGTGAAGGTATTCTATTGATTTCAACATCTTATGTGTAGGTAAACTATATTACCTCTGAATTTTGTTTTAGGACGACAGGGGAGCATTAGAAAATATCTGATAGAAGTGCCTGGGCTGGGTCCCAGTTAGGTATGGCTTTTGATGCAGAGTTGGATTTTATGCTAAGAAAACTGAGGTGCCATGGCAAGATTTTGAGAAGAGTGATGGGTTCCTTCAGGCAGGGGTGATGATTTCACTTCCTCTTCTTCTCTTTGATCCTCCATCCCGCTCCCTCCCACACCTGGCACGATGCTGGGTGCCCAGCAGGCACTCTGTAAATTTAAGTGCTACCAGCCAGAACAACCTCAACCCAAGAGCTGAGCAGGTCTGTACTCCTCCCTTACCCGGGAGATTGCTGAGGCCCAGAGGGGTTAAGTTGCTTGCCTGGGCCAGGCAATATCTGGTGAGTAGTATCTGATAAATAAGGAATAGGTGTGTGTTTGGGTTGGGAGGGCCTGCCTCCTTTCCTTGACTTTGACGTCAGTCCGTGGTCTTTATGGCTTCACTCCTTACTGATCTTGGTCACCTGCCTGCCCCCAGCCCTGCTCACAGGCCTTCCTGGCTGGCTCCTGTCACCAGACCGATGCTGCAGGCATCACCATGTCCCAGGGGCCTGCGTCTCAACCTTTAGACCCCAGGCCAGGATCTAAGAATATCTCTGAGAGTATTCCCCACCACCTGCAACAGATGTGCCCGCAAATTACCTGGTCCCAGTGGTGGTGTGGAGGGGGCAGTGATGAGCAGGGGGAGAAAGGCATCATTTCTCTAAAAGCATTACACATTTAACGTGCAAAGTTACATCACACATTCATGTACAGATCACCTTGCTGGGAGCTTATTTCAAAACCAGAGAGAGGCAGGTCAGGGATCCCGAAGGTGTTCTTCACAGAGCAGGCAGAGGGGAGGAGGTAGAGGACCGTGGAGTGTCAAGCGCTTTCACAAGTGCAAGGTCAGACGGGGGGAGATGGATAGTCAAGGGGCTCCTTTTCTGCAGAAGCCAGGTGCCTTCACACAGGTCACCTCACGTCTTTCCAACCCTGACCCTACCAAGCACATGGTAATGGCAGCCACATCTCTCAGGTGTGCAAACTGAAGCCTAACAAGGCTCTGTGTATTCTTCTCCCTTCCGTGCTGTGCAACACGGCCAAAGGCTGAACTTGAACCCAGATTTCCAGGCTCTGAATCCTACATTTTTCCCATCCTTCCAAAGCAGTGAGAGATGTGAATTAGGGGTACATGGACCACAGCACGTGGGTGTACAATGTAGATGCACAAACACATTGAACTGTGCTTTTAAAAAATATTAGATGGGTCTGGATTCTTCATTTTATCAGAGCCACAGAAAAAGCTGTGGACCCATGTGAGAGGACAGCCAGGAGAGAATAAAAGATTGTCCCCAGAACAAGTTTAATAAGAACTGGTAAGGATAAATAAGGGCGAGTTCACTCTACAGCCCCTGAGTCCAGCTCATCCAACTGACAAAATAATTGTCTTGAATTATCATTGGTAATTTCAGGGGTTTTAAAAGTTAACTTGAGCATAGCTTTGTGTACAGATGAGGCTACTTAGAAGTTTTTTCGGTTTCTAAAATCAATACTACAGTTGCAAAGGTAAAGTCATAGTTTTTCTTATGCTTTAAATTCTGCTTCGGAATTGTATTATTCCATTTATTCCCCCAGTAATATTGTGACGATATATAACACAAAATTTATCGTTTTAACAATTTTCAGCTGTACAATAATGTGGCATTGGGCACATTCACACTGTTATGTAAACCTATACCTGTTATAAAAAAGTAAGAAATCTCATCAAAGTTCTAGCAAAGAACAAATGGACCAAAGGCTTCGGGGAGAAAAATCAGCGCATGCGCCCTGCGTCTGCGTCCCAGGGTCCCGCGGCACTTGCTGGTGGAGGGAGATGTCTGGGTCCGCAGAGCCGATCAGCGGGCGAAGACGTCGCCGCTCGCAACTGCTGTGAGCTCTTCTCAAACCCAAGCGTCCTCCGCCCTCTATTTTTCAAAGCACTGTTTTTCCAGCCAGATTTACATTTTCAAAAACCCTTCAGATAATCACAAACCCGAGACACTTCCACTCCTCTGAGGTTTAATTAGGAGAAACTGTCTTTCTGGTATTTGCGAGAGCCTTGCTCCAAATTTCTCAGCGGAAAGAGAAGGGTCTCGGTGGGTGAGTGGGAGCAAGCGGGACCTGTGGTGGGCCCCCACGTCAGTCCCCTCTCCCCTCTGCAGCAGAGAAAGCTGTGTTGCTGGTCGCTGGAATCACACGGTGACTGTGCCCTGTATCGTTAGGACCCAGAGAATGGGGACGATCGGAACGCAGGATAACACATTAGCGACAGATAATAGAGCCTAAATAAACATAATCAGCTTTCCTCTATGTCTCCAGACCAAAGCGCATCTATAAATACCCTAATGACACCCAAGCAGCCAATTACTTGGTTCTTGGAAGAGCCCCTTATTAATGGCGTTGCAGTGAGGGAAAAACATTAATTATTGGACACAGTGGGATCTTTTACGTTCTGTCTGGTCTGGACAGCACCAATTAATGCAACAATTATTACCAGCGACGGTGGCAGCACACTGAGCGCAGCTACCCGGAGCTGGCTCGATGGGGCGGGAAGTCCCGTGTGTGTTGGGGGACTGTCACGCAAGTTCTTTTTTGTGGAGCCTGCTTCTTCATCACTGCAGAAACTGCTGGAACAAAGCAGAGGCTGGCCAGAGTGTGTCGGTTTTTCTTCATGAAGCCTCAGAAGAGTGCGGGGATGCTAAGTGGGGGAGGGGGAGGAGTCAGGCACTGACCTGCTGCAGTGAGTTGCTAAGCGAAGCCTGGCAGAAGACTGTTGAAGACAGGCCACCTTCAGAGCACCGAACAGTTGGCCTGGCCCCTGCACACTCCCTTAGCTGCTTCCTTGTCGCTCAACACCCTGCAGCCCCGCTGGTTCTCACTCAGCTTCACCAACTAAGCTGTGCTCCCTCCTGCCCCAGAACATTTGCAGAAGCTATTCCTCAGGCCTGAAATTCCTTTCCTGGCCCTTTGCAAGAGGGCTCCTTTTTCAATGAAGTATAATGATTCCCTTGTTAGGGAGGTTCTTTTTGAGCCTGAATCCCAAATATATCTTTCTCTAAAATCAGTCACTTCTTGTTTCTATTTTTGGGGGGACAGCATCTACCACAAATTATAATACATTTAACAGGTGTGTCTGATTATTTTATATGTGTCTGTCTCCTCCACCAGAATACAAACTCCATGAGGGCAGGGACTTTTTCAGTTTTCTCTAGCATCTATTTTGAGTGTCTTGCATTTAGCAGGTGCTCAATAAATACTTAGTGAGTAAATGAATAAATCCATGCATTGTAGAGAAAGGGATTATACTTAAGAGACTCTCTGCCAGGTGCCATAAAGACTAAAACAGCTATTCTCTTGTAGAAATTCCATAGGAAAAAAAAATAAAGCCAACAAGCTGTCCTATTAATAGCAATGTCCCCTGCAAACTCTATGTCAACTCTACTTGCGAGTTTTGAAAGTGACGAACATGCTTGACTGGCCTTTGACAGCCTGAGTGTCCTGTCTAATAGTGGCTTCTGTTATTATTCTCATCAGGGTGCTTGATTTGAGCTGGCTGAAAATGAATCTGCTTGTCCCCTGGTAAAAAAAAAAAAAAAAAAAAAAAACAGTTGCAGGAATGCTTTTATTTTTCTCTTCTCAGTGACACGGAGAGGATCTCTTCGGGGAGGCATTAATTGCAGAGCACTTTGGAAAACTGGTCCAGTGGAGGCTGGGAGAAGTCCCCAGAGCCCTGGCCAGGGCTCTGAGAAGTGGGAGTGCCCGTGTGGCCCTCTGGAGAAAGCTCTCCAGGCTATTTCCACTTGATGTCACCCTTCGGAGTGTGAAGGCAGTTTGTCTGTGTTATTCAAAGTCAGAGCCAAGTTCAAGGAGCTTATAGACCCCAGTGACCCTCAGCAATCCCCAGTCACTGACCCGGGTTGAGCCTTGTACACCCTTGACCAAGATGATATTCTTCTGCGGTTTTTCCAACCAAAGTGGAACGTGGAGGCAAAGGCAGCTGTGGGAGCCCTCAGCGAGGACTGCTGTGCAGATGTGGCCACGGCAAGCACTGCCATCCCCATTCTCCTGCAGAACCGTCTCCAGGGAAATGCTCAAAAATGACAGGGACACTTGGGGCATCTGTCAGGCCTGTTTTTGCTTTCATCTCCTGGAAAGTGGCAATGACCTCACCTCACAACGATCTCACCCCCTCTGCATGCCTCAAACACATTTTGTTTCGACCCTGCATTTGGGCTTGAGGGTGGACTGCCCAGCTCCTAAGCTGTTGGGGGGCAGAGAAGTTGTAATCCACAAGAGGGCAGGGTCTGCCATGTCCCCACAGGCTGTTCAGGGCCTCGCCTGGTGGTGCCAGCTTGGCAGCATTTGGAGAAGTCTGCCTCGGTGCCACGTTGTATTAACAGTGCACATCTTCATCTGCCCCGCAGACCAGCTTGTGACTCCTGGAGAGCAGAAACCTACTCATCCTTCTATCTGTAGCTCCTGGCACAGGGCCCAAGTTCCCAAATGACTTTCCAACTGCAGAAGGAGCAAATTCGTGGGCTTTCCAGTGAAGCTGCTGCAGGCGCATTTCAAGGGGGGCAGTTCCTGTTGCAGATTGATCTCCCTTCCCCTTCCCCTCGAGAAGGGGCAGTTTGGGTCCCTCTGAGTCTCTGATGCCCAGAGCGAATATAATAATGAAGCATCTGAGTGAGGTGGTTCCAAATTGGGAGGCTGGCGATCTCTGATTGGATCTGGCTCCTGCCACCCACTGGAAGGGGGCGGGCATGAGATGTGTTACCCAATCCCCTGGCACCTTAGTTTCCTTTCCTTTCATGAGAGATGGAAATGATGGCCACAGTCTCCTCCTGCTGGGCGGGTGCTCACCGGGTCAATGTCATGGGGCGTCTAGCATGGTTTTGGGGACAAAGTAAACCTCCAGGAAGTTTCCACCACTGTTATGCCTACGGCTACAAAGAGAGAGCTTTAGAACATAGGAGTGAGGCCTCCAAGGACAGTCAGTTGACAGATTTACACTGAATGCCCTGTACGGGCTGAGCGTTGTCCTGGGCCCTGAGCATGCAGTTCTATCCCAAAGAATCTGTTGCATGTTAACCAGACACAGTGTCCTGCTGGCTGGAACCTCACTCACTTATTCTGGAGATCCAGACCTGTGTCCCACAGGAGGGCACCAAACGTGGACGCAGAGTGTTGGATGAACACAAGGAACAACGTGACTGTGGAGTGGGCACCAGCACCAATGTTTGGGGCGTACCTCACACCAGCTGCCGGCCCCTGGATTGTGCTGGGCAAGACCCTTAACCATCCTTAAATCGACCAGGGCCTGCAGCCGCATAGAAATGCCCGTGTCACAGAGATCGAGGTCCTCAGTCACGGGCTACATTCAGCTGGTCTGCCCTTAGGGTTGTAAGTCGGGACTCGTATGTGAAACCACTATTTGTTTTCTCTGTTTGTGGCATCTCAATGCGTCTGACATTTCTTTATCAGGGATATGAAAAGGGCTCTGGTTACTCAGGAGGATGACTGCGGATGTTTCTGGGATCCTTCAACCCCCTCCCCCAAGTTGCTGTGGTGCGTTCCACATAGTCACTATCTTAAGGCTGGCCGCCCCAAATCTGCTTTCCGTCTTTGGAGAAAATCAGTGCAGGCATTTCAGGTGATGAGGAAGCAAACGGGCACAAACGTGTTTTATTTCCGTAGATTTGACGCCATCGATTCTAATTCACTGTCCCCCTTTTGTGCCTCTTCGCCTCCTGCTGCCATGCCCACTCTCCCTCAACGCACAGAGATTCTGCATCTCCTGGAAAGCTGAAGAAGGAGACGTAGTCATTTAACAAGCATCGAATTCTTCACCAAATAGCAGTGTGTCTTCCAATGATTTCCACTATTATTATTCTACACAAATGACTTGTCTTTGAAATTGAGAATATTGTTCATTTCTGAGACAGCAGAATACGTTTCCTGTCGATGCTCAGCCCTCTGCTGTGCGGTTGGCAATTCCTGGCCCTTGGTGGAAAGACAGACAGATGGGCACCATGTTCTTCCGGTTTCCTGGGGCTGACACGTGACATTTAAGGGGTACAACCCCTTCACAGCTTGCTTACCATCTTTTTTTCCCCATCCACTCTTGCTCCCATCCGGCTTGTTACCTCCTGACATTCTGTGGCAGGTTCAGTGTCCTCCTCAATGAGGTTCATCTACGTGAACTTGTGCAATTGGGGTCCCTCCCGTAATGTGTACACCTTACATAATCACTCTGAGCATGTACCCTGTTTGATTGGACATTAGGAATGTCTGAGCTACCTAATGACATCATAGGCTATTATTAATTTCTGTCTATTTGCTTAGCGCCAGTTTCTAAACTTGCCCTAAATCTTGATGAGGAAAGGAAATGCTGAGCAGGCAGGTACCAACAGGGTTTATGAAGCAATAAATGTAGTAAAAAATGAAATCTGTAGTAAGTGAAACCCACACAAAGACAAAGCCGGGGAGCTGAAGACGAACTTCACTGAGTAAGGATAACATTCCACTGGGAAGAGGGGAGTCTCTGGGGTTTCAGTGGCCTCAGGCCCGGGTGTAGGAGGAGCTGCAGGCAGGAGGAGCTGCAGGCAGAAGGTACCAGAAGCCCTGGGTGTAGTGAGTGGCTAAGAAAACCGATACTGAGACAGGCTGCTAGCTGGCCATGTGACCTGGGACAAGTCATCTCTGATTGTGTGGCCTCCATTTTGTCATGTATTAAAAAAAAGGAGCCCAAATTAGCCCTTACCCCCTAGGACAGTGCTGGGCTTAAATGAGATCATTTATGTGATGCACTAAGCACAGGGCCTGCCTCGCAGAGACTCAGTGGAGGAAGGCTAAACTTTTTCTAATCATTAGAACCAGTTGAAGATGGCATGGGCATCCTTGGGGATGAGGTAGTGAGTCCCCTGCCTCTGGAAGTATTTAAGAAGAGGCAATGGGCTTCTCAGAGTTTCTTGTTCAAATGAATCTCCTGGGGAGAGCATTAAAATTCAGGTTCTGTTTTGATTAGGTCCTGGGTGGGGCCTGAGATTCTGCATTTCTAATAAGCCCAGGGATGCTGATGCTGCCAATGATCTCACTTGAGTAGCAGGGAGCTGGCTGATTCCTGGGGTTGTGGGGGGAGAGGGTGCTGCAGAAGGTTTGTGTTAATGCAGACGGAGCAATGGGCTAGACCTCTGTTGTCGTATATGGTGCCCACTGGCCACATGTAGCTATTCAAAATTAGATGTACTGTGAGTATAAAATACACAAAAACTTAGTATCTAAAAAAGAAGGCAAATATCTCAATAATTTTATATTGATTTCATGCTATGGTGATAATGTTTTGGATAGGTTAAATAACATATGAAAATTAATTTCACCCTTTTTTTTACTTACTTTTTCTTACTATAGTTACTAGAACATTTAAAATGGCCTCTGTAGCTCGTGCTGCATTTCCATCCGGCTGCGCTGAGCAGATCTTCTCTCGGGTCCCTCTGGACCGCGGGCACCCAGGAGCCTGTGGCTTTTCGCTAGGACTCTAAGATGCCTGCCACACCCGTGTGTCCCCTGGGGGACCTGTGGGCCTGTTCCCTCCCGCTGCTGAGGACAGTGAGCTTGTGGGGTCCCTGGCCTCCTGTCTGCCTGGGGCGGGGATGGAGGGTGAGGTGGGAGCTGGGTGTGGTCTCTAGCTCTCTTTCTCTCATTCTCTCTCAGAGCTGAGAGGAGGCAAAATGCTGTGTCACTACAGGAATAATTAATTCCTACCTTGAAAATCCGATTTCCTGGAATGGCCTCTGTGCGGGAAAGCCAACTTTGCCACCGTTCCGAGCTCCTCACTCGGAATTTGCACATCACCACCTCACACAAAACTAGCTGCTTGGGGGAGGCGTGTCCTTTGGGAGCTGGGCGGTTAGGAGCCTGGGGGGCAGCAGAGGCCCTGGCAGCGCCTTCTCCTGGAAGGTCTCCTGGTGCATCGGGCTCGATTTCCTCTGAGGCCCTGGCTCTGCAAATGACTGGGCAAGCAGAACGAGGGGACTGACGCGTCACGGGCAGGGGCTAATTCAGGCCCCGTGATGGAAGACTTTTAACGTCATCTCTAATCTCTGCTACCCATGTCCAGCCTCCACCCCAGCCCCATCATGTTCAGTCCTTATTTTTGGTGCTGCATGGTTTCTGCATGTCGTCAAAGTGAAACTGCGTTCTGAAAACCACCTGCTAATGTCGTCTCTGCCATTCCCACCTTTCCTTGTTTGTCCATAACGACAGCTGGATGGGAGGTTCTGATTTTTGCCTGTGTAATGTGATGAAAACCTTCTTACAGGACTTTGAAAAGTCGTTTCATTGCGTAAGACCCAGTGGAGTGTGCAGTTGGGAGCTCTGGCTGGGGACCTCGGACAAGCGATACAAGCTCTCTGTGCCTTGGTTTCTGCACCCATGAACTAGGCATGACGATAACATCCACCTCCCACCTCCCACCGCGGCCGACCTGTTGAGAGAGTATTTGAGTTAATAGGGGTAAAGGGCCGAGAATAGTTCTCAGGGCCTGGAACACACTCGGGCTGTTATTCCAGGCTAATAAGGGCTCCCTGAATGGCAGCCTCTTTTTTCAGCTGGCAAATTACTTAGAAAAACCCCCCAATTGCACACCTGGTTGAGAAAGAGTCAGGTCCTGTGTGACCATGATGTAACGTACCTATTTTTGGCAGACTTGGCAATTTGGGGAGTGACCCATTTTCCTGCATTTCATGGAGATCATTGCAATGAGTTTCATCAACCAGCAGGCTTGGAAGTGAGCCAGAGGGTCAGAAAGAGCCCGTTCTGCTGCTCTGGACCTCTCTCTCTGCTGTGCAGCGCGAGTCAGGGCAGGGAGGGGGCAGAAGACGCTCCAGTGATGACACCCGTGTTCAGAATGATGGCAGCGGAGACAGGCAGAGCTCACAGCACCCCCACTTGACGCTCCAGGGGCCGTTTGCTCCTCACAGACGATGTTTGCTTGGTGCTAGGTGTTTGGCTTGCTAATGGGAGGCTTGCGTTTCCAGGTATGCATACCACTTTCACAGACTGAATGGCAGCACGCTGGGCAAACACCCAGCCAAGGGTGAGAAGGTTTCTAAGCATCTCATTGGACATCTTGGCTGTGAGTTTCTTAAAAAGCCTGAACCTGCATCCAGAGAAGACATCCTCATGGGGTTGCTGTATCAGCCCAGCTGGAGCGGCGGCTCTGTGTGCAGGAGACTCCAGCAAATATGGAGAATCCGGTCCTTCAGATCCTCTTTGGAATGAGGCTGAGTATGTCTAAGAATGTATACATAGACCACTAAGTAGTTTACTAGCTAACCCAGTGTAAACTGAGTTGCCGGTGGTGGTAGCTGATAAATCATTGAGTCAAATCAAACCAGGTCAATGCTAAGGGCAGAGGTTTGGGCCAGATGTTCTTGGATTAAAATTTTGCTCCACTGCTATTGGCTGTGTGGTGCTGATCAAATCACTGAACCTCTCTGAGCCCCAGCGTGTGAGTCCGTGCGATGGCCGAGGACACCAACCTTGTAGGGCTGTCAGAGCGACTAGGCTGGAGGTGGTCCCAGGCCTCCTGAACTGCCTGGTGAAAATCCAGTCCTTACAGATTCCACCCAGCCCCTCCCTGGCTTACTGGCTGCTTCTCACCTTTCAGGTTCAGCGAATTGTCACCTCCTCAGAGAGGCCTTCCTGATCACCCCTGGAACACACTACGCCTGGTCCTCCCGCTTTGCCATCCAAGGCTTCTCCTGATTTGTCCCCCTACCCCCAGCTTGTGACACCGTCTGTGATTTCATGTTTGTTTTTGGCTCATTTTTGTTTGTTTGTTTGTTGAACAATGACTGTCTCTGTTCATCAGACTGAGGTCTCCAAAGGTAGGGGCTTGATCTGTATTGTTTTGGGATTTGGAGTAACTTGATCAGCGGGGGCTGATGTTTCTGACCGAACGAGGATGCTTGGAACCAGGGCAAGCTCCGAGCCTCGTTAGTTCTCGGCTTTTCTGTATCTGTGAGACCGGGAGCCATGTTCAAGGGTGGTGGTGTGGTAGGAATGGACTGAGACACGCTGTGGATTTCACCGAGCACAGGGCGAGAGTGACACAGAGTAGGGATCCACAGTGTTCGGTAACATCATGAGGTGGTGTGTGGGGTACTCAGTGCCCCAAAGCACAGATATTTTTATTCTTTCCCCCTGCTCTTTTCTTCCGTGAACTTTGTACTTCTCACTTGCAGACTTAAGTGACTAGATTGCAAAGTGTGGGGTAATGGAGGTAACCCTGAAAAATGAGGCACGGAAAAGCAAGAGGTGCAATTTCTCAATTCACAGAACCAGTGATTTCACTTATGCTGTCGGTGGAGGGGTTCAGTGGGTGAGCGTGCACTAACGTGTCGACGGGCTGAAAGAGTCAGTCTGGGGGGGATGTCAGTCTCTTTGGATTCATTGGTATGTGTCATGGGAAAAGAACTTAAGTGTTTTTCTTTGTTCTTCACAAAATAATCACCCTTAAAAAGAATCGATGTTTCCTCATCAGCCAGAACTAGGGAATGTAGTAGGTTTCCGTTTACCTTGAGTGGCAGGTGGCTCAAGATTAATTTTCATATTCAATAATAATATTAGAAATCAGTAACAATATTAATTTCAATATGCAACAATAGTATAATAAAATCCTACTGCTTTCTGTCTTTTTGCACAGAAATGGGACTTTAGTAAGTAAATGCATTTTGGAAACAGGATTTGCTTGCTGAAAGCATGTGTCTAAGTTTTCTGGATGGAATAGCTGCCCCGACAGGCCCCAGGTTTTGCTGTGGCTGTCGCTGAGACTTGGCTGTGACCCTGAGCTTGCGTCTCCGTCTTGCTCTGCTCATCAATTTCCTCACCTATGGAGAGGCGTTTAGAGCACGGAGGGTGGTCCTGGGCCGTGTAGGTTGGAACTGCTTCTACTCTCTCGGCGTTCTGAGCTGTGAAGCCCTCACCTGTCATCTCGCTGTGTCAATGCATTAAAGCAGGGGTTCTTTCTGAATTTTTAAAAAGCCATTCTTATCCTAAACGAAACTGATGGGGAATCCAAGTACATTCACCAGATCCTAGCAGAGCTACTGTGGTTGAAGGGATGGGTGGGGTGGTGAGCGAAGAGTCCTCACCTCTCCCACCCCTCCCTTCCCCAGCCCCCAGGTGCTTCTCAGGTGTGCCTAGAGTTCCAGGAAGCACCATCAGAAACTACAGTTTTTCAGCGTTAATGGACATCAGCAGAATGAAATTCGTTTTCTAAACTCTACCCGCCCTAAACCAAACCTGGACTGTGAGCTTCTGAAGGGCCAGCAGTATCTGGTGCCCATAGAAACTACAAGTGTGTGTTGAGTGAATCAGTGAGTGGGGCGAGTTGTTTTCCTCTCAGAGACCCCTGGCCTGGCTCCTCCAGTCCTGGAACACCCCTCCCCACGGTCTGTCGTCATTTGACTTGATCAGGGACTCCAGGGCTTGCTTTGGTCACCTTTGTACCAGAGTGAATTGTGGCATCTCAGGCAGAACTGTCGATGACGCAATCGGCACTTCGGAACTTTGACACTGCCGCTTTAGTTTCTACTGAACATTTGGGGATGTTCAAATGGCAGCTTGAGTAGTAAGGGTGCACCTTCCAGGGGTTGGGGACATGGGACGGGGCGGGAGGAGGAGAGAATTTCCCAAAGCCATGTGAAAGAAGGACGAAAAACATTGTTGAGGTTTTTTTCTAGGAAAAGGTTTTTTTTTCCTCCTTTAATTGAAATGTTGCTTTAAAGCATTAGCAGGCTTACAGAAGCGAAATGAAAAACAAATCCCACAAAAATCTCGAGTACCATAACAATAATAAATAAAGTAGCGTGCAATGCTTTGATTTCAGTAATATTTTCACGAAAACTTGCACATTCTGAACAGATTGTACTTATCCTGAAGGAGGCCCTTCTGCCTTGTGGCTGAAGAATTTACAAACAATTTGGTGCTTCTGGTTGTGACATGATCATAAAAAGTACCCCGTCATGGAAAGGGCTTGCATTCTGAAAGTGGGCTGACCTGGGTTCGGAGTCTTCCTTCCCTTTACGTGACCTGGGCCTCTTTGAGCAAGTGACTGTGCTGTGTGGCTAGTGTCCTCACCTGTACAAATCTGAAGATTTGGGGAGGGCGGGGGGCTGTTGTGAAGTTCATGTCAGAGAAGGTCAAGGGAGAGCTGCTGGTAGGGAACATAGGTGCTGAGCCTGGCCTCGGGTGAAGGCGGAGATTCTGTGTCTGCATCCACAGCTCTGGAGTTCTCTGCAGAGCTCGATATTCTGATAGTGCAGGAAGCGGTGGCGGTTTCCTCATTTTCCTTTTGGTTTTTGTGGTTTTTTCCTGATTATAAAATTAATACATATTCAGTGGAGAAAGCTTGGAAACTAACCATGGATGTTCAGAAAAAAAAGAAATCACCCACAATTCCAATAAAACATTGGTGTGTTTTTTTAATGTATATAAATATATAATTTTTCTTAGGTCAATTTCTTTCTGGCCAAGAAAATATTTTATTTACCGAGATTTCCCAATATGAAATTTCAATGTCAAATTCATTAGAATGTGGTTGTATATACTATTTTCTTCTTACAATTTCTTTAATTTACTATTTTTATTAGTGCAAGAGTAACCTGTGTGCATTGTCAAACATTTAGAAAATAGTGAAGGCACAAGAAAAAGAAGTGAAAATAGCTCCCGTGACCTCAATATGCAGAAGTAGTCAGTGCTGACTCTCAGTTGTATATCCTTTTAATCTTTTTTCTTAATATATATTTGAATTGATAAATTTTAAATTTAAAAACTTAAATTAGGAGCGTCTTATGTGATCAATATCGTACTTTTTTGTTCAATATTGCATTGAGAATATGTTTCTATATCATAACTTTTATGTCATAATTTTAGTGGTTGATATTATTTCACGTTTCCCACCTCTGGTGGGAGGGGTTTTACCAAGTTCACGGGACACAGCCTCCCTTCCACCACAAGGTCAATGAGGGTGGGGGAGTGGCACCTCCCAGCGACTTCTGTAAACAGCTGATGGCTAAGCTCAGCCACCTAAGCAGTCTGCCCTCAAATTCCACAGGACCCACGCTTACATGGTAAGAAGGTGGCCAGCAGAATCCCTCCCTCTAGTGAAATGCAGACCCACTGTGTGCTAGGCAGCCTTGCCCGGGCCCTGGCATGCGTCCCAATGGAGTGATGAGAGGAGAGGAGATGATCGATCCTTTTCCTGTAGATCCTTGGCTTGTAAATTCCTTTCCACTCCTGTCCTTTTCTCTAGTTGATATGGTATGATGTTGTAGGATTGGCCTTTACCTTTGCACTATATCCCACCTCATTTTCTTCTTTAATCAGATGATTTTATCTTGTTATAGAGTGTTCAATTTTGTAAGCTATATTAAACTCATCAGGAAACAGGGCAACATTTACATGAACCAAAATAAATAGAACATGGCAGATGGGTTCCCCCTCTCCTGCCCACCAGCCTTGTATCTCTGGGAAGCTGGCTGTCTTGGGGTACATGGTAGGAAGGGGTTGCTATATTTTGTAGCTTATAACTCAAAGCTGAGAAGGAGTCATAGGTCTACTAGCACGAAAGGACATAACTATTCTTTCCAGGTCTCATCTTCCAATAAACACAGAGCACCCCTGGGCTTCCTCACTTTTCCCTCTTCGTTTCGCAGGATCTTGAGGATTGGGAGTGGGAAGGCAAGAGGTTTAAAGAACCAAAAAGGATTCTCGGGGAGGAGAGAGAAGGCAGGATAGAGAGGAACAGGGAATTCTCTCTGTTCACGTCTTCATAGTCTGGGGGCCAGGCCCAAATCCCCATCAACCCACAGACTCTCTGGGACGGATTGTGTTGTTGGAATCAGAAGTAAAGAACTCACAGGAAAATTCTTTGGGATTCTGAGTTAAGTTAGTTCTTGCCTGGCCAAGAGATGTCTCCAACCTCTTCTCAGCCCACCCATCCTTCCAACCCTCCCCAACCATTATTTACATCAGAAGCTTGGCATTTACAAAAGATTCATCAAGTGTTGGCTCTTAGGATTCTTGCTTGTTACACATTGTCCGTTTTGGCGGCTGCCAAAGGGGAGGCCATTCTGGGACTTGCAGACTTTTACCTCCAAGGGGCCAGTACCTGGGTGCCACCAGCAGTGTGTGAGACCACACTGTGAATTACTAGTCTCAAGTGAAAAAGGCAAGACTTTTCCATTTCTTTCCAAATACTCGAATAGTTCCTGCCTCCCAGTCAAAGGAGGAACTGTTTAGAAAAATCAGACCACAATTACCCCAGAGAGAAAATATGTTTTCAGTCTAGTGGAGGGCTTTGCTAAGTGACATTAATTATAGTCATTTAGGTTTGACATTATTCATTAACCTTCTCAGGTTGTTTATACTATAGCCCCTTATTAAAACAGTATGATTAAAACAAATAGTTAACGAATATTACTACCACCTAAATGTGTACATCGTTTTAAGCCTACGAAGGCTTCTACTCACAATCTCATTTGATAACACACTTTGATTCCATTTTTTTTATTACGGTAGAATATATATACATAACATAAAATTTACCATTTACCATTTTTACAATTTTCAAGTGTACACTTCAGTGGCATTACTTGCCTTTACATCACTGGGCCAGCATCACCGCTATTTCCGGAACGTTTTCATCATCTGAAACAACTCTGGACCCACTGAAAAGAACCCTCCCCCGTTCTGTGTTCTCCCCAGAGCCTAGTAAAGTCCAGTCATTCTGTCTCTACGAATCACACTGTACTGGGCCCCTCGTGTAAATGGAATCATACAACATTTGTCCCTTTGCGTCCGGCTGCTTTACCTTGAGCGTACCATCTTCGAAGTTCATCTGTGTCGTAATGTGTATCAGAACTGCATCCCTTCTGAAGGCTGAATCATACTCCATGGTACGTCTGCACTGCATCTTGTTCATTCGTTCGATGATGGTCACTTGGATTCTTTCCACTTTCTGGCTGTGGTGATCGGAGCCACTGTCCACGCTGGCCAGTCTTCCTCTTATTTGACAAACGTGGTTAAATGAGCCACTACCTCTCATGGGGAGGTGGAGCCCGGTTTTCAGCCCCGGCAGTGTGTCAGAATGGCTGGGAGAGTTAAAAAGAAAAAGAAAAATCCTCTGGACCATCAGAATGTTAGTGTCTCTGGAGGTGCAGCCTGGTTGGGGGAGGTTAAGGAATCTCGCAGGTGACTATGTAGCCAGAACCTGGGGCCACAGGGCCCCTAACAGTGACCTCCTGGGCTAAGCCCCTCTCGGCCATTTGCTGGCTGCCTCCTTTGCACCTCCTCTTTTTTTTTTTTTTTTTTTTTTAAGTTTTGTTTATTTTTACAGAGAGGGGAAGGGAGAGAGAAAGGAGAGAAACATCAATGTGTGGTTGCCTCTTATGCGCCCCTTACTTGGGGACCTGGCCTGCAATCCAGGCATGTGTCCTGACTAGGAATCAAACCAGCGACCCTTTGGTTCGCAGGCCTGTGCTCAATCCACTGAACTACACCAGCCAGGACTGCGCCTCCTCTTTATGAAAGCTACCCCGCCCAATCAGCAGATCCTCTATATATCATGTTAGCTCATAATTCAAAGCAGAAAAAAATAAAAGATTTTCAAATTTGAGCTTAAAAAAATAGCCTTCTCTCAATACCATGAAGCCAAATGCTGGTGTGTTGGCTCAGTATGTGGATCCATTTGTTTCTTGCATTTTCATTGTCTCATTTTAATAACACACCACAATACAAACAATTGTGAGGGTTAATTCAGCTCCATTTAAGAAGTCTTGTTCTGTAAGCCAAAGCTTGTTGTTCTGTCTGGTAAAATGCTCGTGCATTAAAATGCTAATAATTAAACTGTTGCGATTGACTAATGAACTCTGCCGGCTATAAATGACGGTCTTGTTAGATTCACCACGCAGCGAGCCTCCTTTTGTACTGAGAAAGTTAAAGGTTAAAGCGCTCTTGAAGCCAGTGAGTGGGTCTAGAAGCAATTACAATTTTTCCTTGAAACTAATAGTTACGACAATAATGTTTCAATTCCTACCCAGTAAAGAGTGAAAAGAAAGAAAGGCGGGGGAGGGGGGAGGGAGGATGACTCGGAGCTCTATTCACCGGGAGAGCTGTGGAGCTTTCTCCGGCCCTCCAGGCCGGTGGTTATTCAGACCAGAGCCTACTGAGTTACGGACACCCTTCTTAGACCCTCTCTCCCGAGAATGCGGACAGAAATGGTGGTTTTCAGGACACAGCAGCAGGTGACCCGGTGTCATGAGTACTATTTGCAGCACAATGGTTAAACAAGATGGGAAATTTTGCTCCAAATCTCTATATAGTTTGGGGGAAGTGGCTTAATCTCTCTGGACCTCAATCTCCTCAATTTTAAGAGCAGGGTAATGACAACAGCCCTCTAAGGCGAACATTTATTTGCTTTGTCCTGCTGAGCAGCTAGCTCCCTTCTTCCAGCAAAAGGCTCCAAGGTTCCAGGCAGAAGCCTTGTTCTGTGGTTCTCAGTTCATGTGGATAGTGGGTGTTGATTCCAACCCTCAAGCTCCAGGGTGAACATATGACCAGGCCTGGCCAATCAGAGCATCGCACCCCTCCCTGGCCTCCTCAGGGACCAATCAGAACCAGTCAGAGCAAATCCTGGGGCTCTAGCCAGAGTACTCTGGAAAGCAGCATTACAGCGGCCTCGAACCTGGAAGGGGTAATCCTGCAGCGGACCACTCTGTGCAGAAGGTCTTCCTGTCACAAACAGACCTGAGGAGGAGAGGCAGACACTTGGGGAGCTGGATCCAGCCTCACGCCACGATCTGTCAGTGACATGACCTAAATGTTCCCCGTATTGTTCCCATAGGCCAGTTTGTGTTGAGCTTCTGTTGCCAGCCAGGAGGGAGAACTGTAAAGCTGATGCTCAGCCCTGCCTCCCTGCGGGGAGTCTCTCCCTTCCACTCTCAGGATCACGCAGTGGGTGCTGAAATAGTGCCTGGGGCTGGCTGGCATTTACAGGAGCTTCCCCTCTCCAGCAGGACTGGGAATTCCTCAAGGGCAGAGTTCCCATCACCCTTTCCTGCAGGTCCTCCTCAGATCCTGGCAGCCACAGCTGCGCTGGACTTGGTCAGGTGTGGGGCAAAGACGGAAAACTGGGCAAATTCTTCCATGAAGATAAAGCTGTATGGCAGAGCAAACCCTTCTGGAGATTACATGTCCTTATTTCCATATTTCTAGAAATATTTCTAGAGGAAGCAATGGAGGAATCTGCTAAAAACATCAACCAAGACCATGAACTCAATTTGCTGCACTACTCCTTAGCCATCCTGGTTGATTGTTGGACTCCAACCTGCCAGTGGACACTTTAACCAATCAGCACAAGTCCCAAGCATTTGGGGAGAGCCTGTGCTTGGAAGGGTTACGGAGGTGGGGAAGGCTTAGGATCTCAAACCAGAATACTATCCGAGTGACCCGGAGTGTGTCACTGTCCCTCTCTGAGACTCCTTCTCTCTCAGATAAGGGTAGAAATCCTTGCCCTGCTATCAGGGATGTTGGGCGTCTGCAGACCTATGGGAAAAGATAATAATTAACCACTTCTACGGAGACCCTCTAGCTTCCATGGAGTTTTCACACCTACCTTTGTGTTTTTGGCAAAAGGCAGTGTGAATGGAAAACGTGGTACTTGTTACATCCCCTTACATTCTCTTCTGGGCATTCCATGTATTTTTTGCCTCCCTAAAAATGTTAATTCTTTCGATCAATGTTTACTGAGTATCTACTATGTGTGACTCGTGCTGAGGATACAGTCGTGAACATACATATGTGCTCTCAGCTTTCAAGGAACTTGTAGTCTAGAGGGACCCACCCCCCAAAAAAACACCCTACAGAAAAAGAAACATGTAATTACAAATGACCTGAGTCCTGTGATGGAAAAGAATGGAGAGAGTTGGGGGATAAAAGATGGGGCTCTCTGGACAGTCGTGGAGGGAGGGCCGCCGAGAGAGCTGTGAGTGTGGACAGGTCCGGAAACCTGCAGAATAAAATCGGGTCAGGCCGCCAGGGCTCAAGAAGAGAGGTCCGGCAGATGGGGGAGGGGCCTGAGGGCCCGGAGGCAGGAAAGAGGGAGCCCAGAGGACAGAGGCCGGGTCTTCTCCTTCTTCATAACTATCACCTGCTCCACTGTGTCCCCCAACCCCAACGCCCACGGCTCCCAGACCAGCACTGGGCCCAGAGCTGGATTTTTCCAGGAGGAGAATGAGGTGGTCCTTGGAGCTGCCCACCTGCATCCCGTTTCCCTCCGAGCTGTCCCCGTCTAAGTTAGGCATGAACAAGTACTTGCTTTAGCTGTGGCGTTCCCTCCACTAAAGTGTTCTTTCCTTCTTCTGAACTCCCCTCCACACTTTCCTTCTGTCTCCAAGGAGAGCTCTCTGCTTGGCCTCTGACTGCCCACGAATCTCCCTCACCGTCCTCTCCTGCTCCTGGAGGCAGGACTCCCACCAGGCTCACCTCTGTGGCCTCGCTGTGCCCAGCACAGTGGGCACGTAGAGAATGCCCGGTCATTATATTTTTGTGTGTGAATGGAGAAGTGAATTTCAACGGGCACCTGTGGAACTGTCTTATTTTCCTTTGTCTTGTGAGGATCCTTGATCACTACTCACTCATAAAACAGCCAATAGGTATCAAGTTCTTACTGGCTTGTGTTAGAAAACACTTTTGCAACCATCATTTCCTCTCCACTGATGATAAAACTGAAGCTGAGGGTATGAAGTAACTACCTTGAGGTCACATAGTAGGGCAACAGCAGAGCAAGGCTTTGAACCCAGGCAGCTGACCCCATTTCCAGTGCTGTTCCCTTTCTCCCAGGATGCACTAAAAGGGCACCAGGAGAAGATGAGACACTCACAGATGTCTAGGACCCCAAAAGTTCTGTTTAAGTCTTGAAAGAACCCCCTTCATATTTTCAGTCTTGTTTTGCGACTCTGTGGTGGTCCATCATATGCGGAAAATTATTGGGAGAATGGGGGAAACGTGAGTCCTCCTTTCTTCTCGGGAATCATGGCCACCAGTTGGCAACCTGCTTTCCGCTGAGGAACTTGGGCTCCTGCTCATTCTTCATCCTGGGGAGAAACAAATAGAAAGGGGGAAATGGAGAGCAGTTTACCAACCCCAAACGATATAGAGAGGGACAGTTGGTATTTGCCAGTGGATTTCTCCTCGCCGCCCTATCTTAGCTCACTCTGCTTCCTCAGAGTGAGGTCTCCTTCCCACCCAGATCAGGCCAAAGCTTTTTGCTAAATTCTTCACTGATGCTGGGTAATCTCTGTGACATTTGACACAGTTGCAATTTTGCATCAGTGTTCAAGATTGTTTAAGTCGTAGCCTCTGTAACAAAATTAAAAAATCCACAAGGGCAGGAGCCATGTACATCATCCATCCGTCCATCCATCCATCTATCCATCCAACCATCCACCTATCCATCCATCCATTCATCTATCCATCTATCCTTCCTTGTCCACCTAAAACCAAATATTTTTGATTGCGAACCATGTGCCAGGCACCAATCTAAACACTAGGAAAATCACAATGAACAAAATCTCTACATGTGTGGAGCTTACATTTTTGTGGGGAGAAAGAGAAGTGAGAAATGTAGCAAACAGAGAACATGTCAAATATAGTGAGTGCTGTGAAGAAAAGTAGAGCAACGTGGCAAGGGTGAAAGTGACGTGCAACAGGGGACTCTGCCACCAGGACCGCAGAGAAGCCTATAGACTTGCCTCCCCAAATTTCCCTCCAGAGACAGAAAGTTCTGGGTCACTGGTACCAACTGGCGGCCACTTCCTACTGAGACCCCTGAGTTCCTACTTCTGTCCCTTCTTGAGAAAGAAACAAGTGAAAAGAGAGATACAGGGAATGAAATTTCCAGTGTCCAGCAAAGTGTCTGACATTTAGTGGGTACTCAATGAATATTAGATGAAGGGAGGCACGGATGGATGGATGGATGGATGGATGGATGGATGGATGGATGGATGAAGGAATGGACAGATGGATGGAGGGAGGAAGGAATGGAGGGATGGATGGATGGAGGGAGGGATAGGTGGAGGGAGGGAGGGGTCGAGGGAGGGAGGGAGGGATGGACAAAAAGGTGTTGTCACAGGGATAATTGGGGTGGGATGCATGCTGAGGACAGCCCTGCACCCATCTAGAAGAGGGGTAGGCCTTGAGAGTGGAGTGTGGGTGCTTCACCTTGACATTTGCCCACTGCCCATGAGGAATACTCTGGGGAAGATGAGGTGGGCTCGGGAGGCACCCGAGGACTCCCTGGGTCTCCTGAAACCCCTCCACAGCCCTCCCCACATCCTCACTGGCGTGAAAGGTAAGTAAGCCTGATCCCAGAGTCGATGGGGTCAATCAAAGGCTTGAAGCAAAGGGTAGGGTCCCAGGATGAGGCTCAAACCTGGGCGACCATGAGAATTCCTCTTCCAGGATCCACTCAAGTGCAACCCAGGCTCAACTGGCAGCTCAAGTAAAGTTAATAAGAAAGCCACACTGCGTACCTAATGATTTTTAAAAATCAATTATGAAACAGTCTCATTGATCATTTGTTAACATCTTGAAACATTTACATATTAATTCTATTTTTTAAAAAACCTCTCACAGTCTGTTAACTCCATAAATGTGTTTTAAATTTGTTTTTGAAGACAACAATAAGCTGTGTGTGTGTGTGTGTGTGTGTGTGTGTGTGTGTGTGTTTCAGCCTGACCATTCCGAAATAAGCTGCACTGCACTTGAATGGTGTCCTCCTGCCCATTCACAGAAACGCTGCGTTTGCCAGGTGAATGTCAATGTCAGTCCTCCTGTCCAGGTGTGTGGCAGCGCTGATGTTGTTGCCCAGATGCACCAGGTGGCATCTCTAGAAATACCGCTTAAAACTGTCATCCCACTCAGTGGCAACTCTTCTCATGGGGCTCAGCCAGTAGTGGCTGGTGACGGTGGCAAGCTGCCCAAAGTGAAAGGGACAAAGCGAACGTAGCCATCCTGAGCCCCAGAGGCCAAAGAGAGCCGGGGATCAGAGCTGAGAGGCCTGGCTGCGGAGAGGCCTGGCTGCGGAGGGGCCTGGCTGTGGAGGGGCGCAGTGTCAGGCCCGAGGCTGTGCATGGAGTCAGGCAGCAGGCTCACAGACAGCGAAGCGCTCTTCTCTCTTACATAACCAGGCCATGGGAACAAAACAATAGGAGAAACCTTTGCAAGCCCATGAGGTAGACTGCTTAGCCGCCGTTGTCCTCCTCCTCCTCCTCCTCCTCCTCCTCCTCCTCCTTCTTCTTCTTGGTTCAGAGCCTCCACATATGCATTTTTAACTTCGGCCAAGTGCATCCCTGAGTTCTGTTTTGGGCACCCTGTTTGCAGAATGATGCAGAGATCCTGGAAGGAGGCCGGGGGTGGGGGGTGCAACGATCGCTTGGGAGTGGTGAAAGGCAGGATTAAAGGAACTGGACAGATTCTGCACTTTGAAGAGGAAGGGACAGGAGGGCCAGGATGTGGAGAGAAGGGCTTAGTGACTACCCACTTCAGATCTGCAGAGTGGTTTGTAAGCGCATCACCAGACTTATTTCCATGGACGCTAATGGTGGGCTCCCCCCACCCCACAAGCAGGAGAGAATTAAGTTAGACCTGAGGAAGTAAGTTAGATTCATCACAGCAATGACCCTCTGTCTAAGGTTCTAGCATCTGTCCCTTCCTGAAAGCCCTTTGGGACTGAGCAGATGATGTAGGCGTCTTCCGAACCATAGGCACAACCTGCCCTGCAGACCAAAGACTCAGTTTGATCTGACCATTTTCCTAAAAATGAAACTTTTCTTATTTACCATCTTGTATTTCTACATAAGCACATTTCTCTGTAGTCAAATAGAGCTACATTAAATTTGTATCTTTTAAATTTTTTTATTATTTTTTAAAAGATTTTATTTTATTTATTTTTAAAGAGGGGAAGGGAAGGGGAGAGAGAGGGAGAGAAACATCAATCTGTGGTTGCCTCTCACACAGCCCCTACTGGGGACCTGGCCCACAACCCAGGCATATGCCCTAGACTAGGAATTGAACTGGTGACCCTTTGCTTCACAGGCTGGCGCTCAATCCACTGAGCCACACCAGCCAGGACCCAAAGCATTTTTGATAGATATACAATATCTCTTTAAGTGCTGCTACACTTAAAGAGATATGTACCACCCTTTGCTTCCTTGCCGTCTTTACTAAACATTATATATTCAGTTCTTCACTGGATTTCTGTTCTTCACTTATTTACTGTTTTTTCATTAGTGTGTTAAATCACCATTGGGCAGTTCTATGTGCACTATTCTAGGTAATGAGAATATAGCAGGAAACAAAACACAGGACACCCATGAGCAGAGACCTTCCTATTTAGTAAAGGAAACTTGACCATGAACACGTGAAACACAGCACGTGCCCCGTGATGATCTGTGCCACGGAGAAACACCTGAGGGGAAGAGGATGTGGAGTGCTGCGTGGGGCTGAGCGTGGCACCCCCCCACCCCTGTTCATTTCTGGGCCTGAGAGGGCTGTGCATTTGGACCACGAACTTATGACCGGGGCTGATGTCTACAGCCGTCCTGGGAAGGCCTTGTACCTTCTTCCCGGGGGCAGCATTTCTGACCACCTGATACCCGACCTTGACCTTCCTCCTTCCCCATCACTGTTAGAACTGAGTCTGGAAAATTCTACCTCATGCTTTTTCCTCCACGTGAAAACCTCCCAGGAACTAAAATTAACCTCAGCCCTTTGCTTGTTTTGTCACTTGCACGGGATGTAACACAATTATAATCACTTGATGCTTCACTTAAAATCACCAGAGAAAAATCACACTGAGGCATTTAAAACATTGTCGATTTGATCCTTTTCAGAACACAAAGAAAATATTATTTAAAGCCTGAAGTGAGCCAAGACGGAACAGTGTACAGAAAAGCTGTCTCCAAAACCCGCCCAGCGCAGCCCTGTCCTGAGTAGCCAGCTTTGTGGGCAGGAGGCCCCCGATCACAAGTTTTATTTGTTGTTTTCATGGAAGCGGCACCCCACTTTTTAAGTTTCTTTCTACCTCTCTTGCTCTGAATGCTTAATGGCTCTACAAGTCAGCGAATCTGAATCTACTTTAATTATTTTTGAAGTTTATATGCATTCACATGCATATAATTTACATCTTTAAGATCTTATTATATATGCTGATTTTTAGTGCAGCCTTTAAAAAAAATTTGCTTCTTCCCACTATTCCCCACCCCCCACTCATGCCGCCAGTGTTTTGTGTCCTTCTAGGCCTTTCCCGATGCCCATAAATCATGTACAAAAAAATATAAACCCATGTGCAAGGTGTGTACATATGTTACATGCACCTTGGCATCTTGCTTTTCTTATGTACCCCTACGTCATGGAAATTCATCCCTAAATCTCATAATGAAGCTCAGTCACTCACGTGGACATGAGCCCTAATTCATCTGGCCATTCTTCTGCTGATGGGACTTCATTTTTTAATTTTTATTTTTGGCTATTAGCAAATATCCTCATGTGTTTAAATGTACATCCATATTTTAAGGTAATTGTGTCTTTATTTCTATGGAACAGGATCCCAGAAGTTAGAATTCTGAGACTTTGGGACAGTTTAAGGCTTCAAAGGAAAGATAATAGAGAGGGAAAAAATTGTTGCATGTGATACAAGCCCCAAGCTTGGAGCTTCTGAGGTTGGAACGTTGTCTGTGATTTCACTGTTCTACCCTCATTCCTAAATGGCTCCCTCTAGAGAGAGCAATGGGGCCCCCCTGCAACTACTTGAATTGTCCCTGAGGCTAGTGTAGGAGAAATGCTGCAGTAGGGGTTGGGGTATCTCACCAGCTTTGTGACCTTCGAGATTCACCCAGCCTCTCTGCACTCCTCTCAGTCTCCCCATCTGCAAAGGAACCCACCGGTCTGGTGCAGAAGGCTGGTGGGGATCCCCATGATGAGGCAAAGTTTGGGGAAGGTGTAAGCACTGTGCCCTGGGAAGGGGTGGACCCTATCAGCACCAGCTTGAACTTGCTCTTGGAGGCCTAGGCAGGAGCTCAGCTGCAGCCCAGCCTTCCTCTCCTCTCCATACCCATTGCTGTGGCCTCACCGGGACACTCAGCTTCACTAAAGGTGCTGCATGAAACATCAGTGCTTTCCTTTCCTTGGTGGAAAAATTACTGCAGTTGAACAGAACAACCACTTTCCATCTTATCAACAACAAATGAATAAGTCAGGATGAATGAGAAGGAAAAACCACATATGCTTAGGGTGGTTTAGGAAAAAAAATCTTTGAAACAGGCTGATACGATCTCTACCCATTCATTTGGCGGTGTTATTCATTAACCATGGACCAGGACGGGCCTGGGGGCAGCGCAGGCTGAGGGCCGGGTGGGTCCCACACCGTTCGGTACACACAGCAGCAGTCTGAATGGGAAGAATGTGCTGAAACCTGGTGCACCCCTCCACCCTGTGTCCTGGCACACATGCTACGATGTGAGTCGTGGTTTTCTTGCCTGGGGCAAAGGGCTGGATGCAGCATGGGGCGTGCTTCCTTCAGAGCCAACGGACGGATGCTGCGTTTCAACGAGAGAAAAGGTGGTTCCATGCAGTTGACTTCATGGAGACAGTCTCTCCAGACGTGTAAAAGTCTCAGTGACGTTGCAGGACTTTACAGGAAGAACTGGGACAAGTGAGGAGACCTGGTCTCTGTCCACCGGTCTGCCACCAAAGAGCTTGAAGACATACGTGGAGGCACTTCCCTTCTCTGGGCCTCAGTTTACCCAACTGGAGACGAAGGCTATTAGACTTGATGCGTTCCAACGCCACTCTCAGCTATGAAATGCAAAGTATTTCTTAAGTAAAAAGAACATTTTTAATATAACAAAAGGAATCATGTTTTCTGTAGAGAAATTGGAAAGTACGGGTAGACCAACGAAAGGAGATTGAACAAAACATTAAATCTAAAAATCATAGTCCTGGGAGGTGGGAGGGGATAATAGGGGGAAGGGTTTTCAGGAACAACTATAAAGGACACACGGACAAAACCAAGGAGCGGGGCGTGGAAGCAAGGGAGGGAGGTAGGTTTGGCTGCGGTGTGGGGAGTGGTGGGGGCGAAATGAAGGCAAGTAACTGAACAACAATAAGATAATTTAAAAAAATAAATACTGGGAATGTCTTTAAAGAATAAAATAAAACACATAAAGTCACACTTCTGAGAACAGAAATTGGAAGACAAATTAAATTTGAAATCATATTACTGAGCAGGAAACATTATAAACCAAGTCAGGTATATACTCATAGACTTATAGAAACAGGCATACATACCTTTCAGTACATGCGAATGAAATTTGTACTTCTAGTTAACAAGGGACCATTTTAGATATATAGCATTACAATATGCTCTTTTGTAACTTAGCATGACCTCCTTTAAAATGCCAGCCTAGCTCTTCAACATATACTTGTTCCAAATTTTATTAAAGCTGGACACTTAAGATGTTTTGCATCTTTCCTTATTATAAATAACACTATAAAGAAAACCCCACTAATTACCTATTTACATACATCTTAAAATGATGGCCTTCAATAGGATGGTTAGAAAGGTAAAAATGGATATTTAATGGGTGACATGTGTGGGGAGCGGAGTAGAGGCCAACCTGGGTCTAATATGTTTTTTGGGTGGGCTGCGAGGGGACACAGGAGAGGAGGGATGGACACCTGAGCCCAAACGCTCACCATGATTTTGTAAAAGCAATCTCTGCTGTGTGCTGACTGGGCATAGAGCAGACAGGAAGTTGAGTGGCTGGGTAGCAAGCTCCTTCCTTATAAGTGTCCACCTGCCGTGCTAAGTTACAAATGAGCATATTGTAATGCTGCATGTCTAGAATGATTCCTTGTCTACTAGAAGTACAAATTATATATAAATACTAGAAGATATATGCCTATTTTTCAAAGGCAAAGTGATGAAGGGCCTGTGGAATGTGTTCCAATTTCAAGTGCCCTGAGCTACAAAGACTTTGAGGGGTGCGCACTGCATTGTGGGGGGGGGTGAGTGATCCCGTGTTGCCAGGAAATCAAGAGAATGTTCTGTGATAACCATCACGGCTCAGCAATTCCCTGAGGCAAGAACGAAGGGGTTCTCCTTCACTGACTCTTGGAATGTCATTTCAAGCCGTCCTCATTATGGAAGGGGAAGAATAAAAGTTGAGTCTCATAAACAAGCACTTGCAAGATGACCGAGATAATGTGGAGAGTGTGTTTGAGTTCCCTTGGGACGAGAACGGGTCCAGAGCGCCGATAACTCTGCAGATGTTGGCGGTGCCAGCCCTTGAGCGTGGGCTGTGCTGGGATTCAGAGGGAGCCTCCCTGTACCCACTTCACAGATGAGTGCCCTGGGAACACAGAGGTCCAAGCGATGGGTCCAGCGCTATGCAAGAGAGAGCCAGCAGAGCTGAACACCCATCCTTGGTCCGAGGATGACCATTCCCGCCTCACCATCTTTGCTGCTGAAAGGTTGGAATGAGGTAACGTCTCAGAATGTCCTCTGTAAACTATAAAATATTATATGTCTATGTGAGAGATTACTCTGACTTATAAAGCTAAGTTACAGCAAATTTTAAATGAAAAGCTCAAGTGCCCAAGCCGTAGAATGCTAACTTTCATATTCATTTTTCCTAACAGGATAGTAAAAGTCGAGAACAGGTATTGAATTCTGCTATGGGATCTAAGTGCCTCTCCGATGCTAACCCATTTAATCCTCACCAAAACCTCATGACGTAGGTGCTACAATTACCCCCATCTTACAGATGAGGAAACTGGGGTGCAAAAGTTAAAAAATGGCACAAATCCCACCATCTATGTGTTCTAAGCCTGTGTAGCCTGTGATGCCTTCCTAGACCACATAAAAATGCACTCATGCCCAGAAAAAGAGCCCTTGGCTTTGACCTGACCGTGAACATGCCTTTGGAAAGTCTGGGCCACCCCAGAGATCTGCCCATCTGTTCTTGCCAGCACAAGGCTGAGCATCCTAGCTGGGGGGGGGGGTGCGAGTGTTCCATGTGGGGGTCTCTCCTGGAACAGAAAGGGTTAACCTGACCCGTGACCGGGAGGACCCCGAGATCTTTTCCTTTCGTGCCACATATGTATACAGATAAGCTCTGAGGATGACCACCTCTCCTCATTGGAAATCATGAATTTTTATGAAGCCAGCCCAGAATTCCCAGAATCCAGTCGGGTGCACTTTGCAGACCCTAAAACGCTGTCACCATGGAAGGTTTCATTGCTTGCACCTGCTAAAACATTTGAGGCATTTGAGAGGCAGTGAAACACATTTGCTTTTCATTTTATCTGACTTTGGAAACCTTTGAAGTGTTTAATAGTGGAGCCCAGGAAAGATCCCCGCCTCTTAATCATTTACTCGCAAGGCACATTCCCGGCTGGTAGCCTGTCAAGCAGAAACTGACCTGAGCCCAGTTTTATTAAGTGTCACATGCCCAGTCACTGTTTATTAAAGGTGTTTTAAGGTTTGAATTATGTAATTTATGAGAAAGCGAAATAAAAATTCCATTGTTTTATTAATATACAACCCAGGATCTCTCGCTCATAACAAACTTGAAGGAAAGTTGGGCAAAAGGACGTGGCGGGGGAGGCTGGGGGTGGCCCTCCTTTCTCCGGCCCCCTGGCCCTCCCACACCTGCTCCATCCAACCCCAGGCAGGAGCCAGGCGAGGGGGCAGAGCTCTGGGAAGGGAGCCCTCCCAGCCTGTCCTCCTGTCTCTCTTGACCTGAGATCCCACCTCGACAAAGCAGCCACCTTCCTCCTCTCTTCCCGGCTCTCCTGCCTCTTCCCCGGAAAGACTTAAGACAGACAAACAGCAGAAAAAAGCATTCCCAGGGTGCTCCTGCATGACCATGTCAGTTACAGTCATTGAGAACTAAGGTGCCTGCCCCTCAGGAGAGCTGGAGGAGGGCGAGGTGCCAGGCATTGGGCCACCTGCTCTAGGTAAATGATCTCACTGGATCCTCGTCTTCACCTGACGGAAAACAATGATTGTCCCATTTTACAGAAGAAACTGGCACCAAGATGGGGCCCCAGGACTGCCCTTGTCCTTTTCCCTCAGGTGCATGGGCATCCTTAGCCCAGGTCAGCTCAGCTCTCTCAGAATCACGATGCTGGGCATGCCAGGAGGTGTGGATGGACCCTACCAGACCAGGCAGTGTGCGCCTTCCCTGGACTTGAGCTCTGCGCAGAGGCCCAGCAGGCCCCCAGCTGGGTCAGCAGCCTTCATGAAGGACGGTTCCCCACCCCGCCGCCCGTGGGTTCTCTGTGCATTGTTGTAGCATTTATAAAGCCCAAGTCTGCTGGAGCCTCTGCATGAGGGCTGCTCCTGCTGGGAGTCCCTCATCTAATCCAGTAGGATGCCCACCCTCCTCCAGAGGCCCCTGTGCTCTCCGGCTTCTGAACAAAGGTGGGGAAGGCAGCCCTGCCTGTCTGGTGGTGGGGCGGCTCTGCAGTCCTCCAGCAGCTGTTCCCTTAGACCGTCCCCCTCGGCCCAGCACAATAGAACACTAACAGGGGGGAAGTCCCTTCCCTACATGCGGATGGTCCAGAGAACTTACACTGTGGTCTGGACTTGAAGCTGGTGCAGCTGCAGGTATTTCTCACCCTCCTTGTGCCCTTCCTCCACCCCGCCCCCCACTCCCCACCCCCATCCCTGCTTTCCTGTACCCCACACAGAGAGAATCACACACCTGATTTTGAGCATTTTCTTAATCAAGTGACTCATGTGTTACAGGTGCAAAGTCACACCAGGCTTTTTCCCCTTGGCTCAAATTTGTGAGTTTTTATTTCTGAAAGGGGATCTCAGGTGCTAAGCCTTTTCACAGGAATGGTGTAGAGTTTTGAGAACAGGGGCCCTTTAAAGTCAGGGTGGGGGCGGGGTGGGGCCAAGGCTAAATGAACTCCTGTTTGGAAAGCTCCAACCTCCCAGCCAACCCGTTTGCAGGAGGTAAGGTGGTGGGCCAGGTTCTACAAATCGGTGTCAATCATTGACTCACTTAATTTCGAATTACTGATTCCGGCGATATTTTGATAGTGCTGGCTGCTGGCAGTCTGGCCTGGAGGAGCCTTGCCTTTGATCTGCCAGCCTAATTTCCATGAGCAGTAAAACCACAGGCCTCTGCAGGGCCGACCTCTGCAGGCCCGCAGGCCCCAGGGTTCTGATGTCTCCCTGTGCCTCCGGGAGTTCTGAGCTGCTTGTCCCAATCTGAGAGGCTTTGGGTACAGTTTCTAGAAAAAGTCACCACACAAACCTATTAGCTCATTGATTCCGCATGCTTTTCAGCATTGGGCTAGGCACGGGGGAACCGGGAGGAGTGAGTCCCTTCAGCCGGCCCGACACACAGGTGAACAGGCAGTTTCAGCACCCAGGGTTTGGTACATGCTTTGATGGGGAAGAACAGGCAGCTGTGGGAGCTTGGAGGTGGTGCATCAGAGAAGACTTCCCAGAGGAGGTGACACCTAAGCTGAGACCTGAAGCTGGAGTAGGAATTAGCTGGGTGATGGGCAGAAAAGCAAAGGGACGCTCCGGAGAACCTTCTTAAACCTGGGAAGGAGTTTGGAATTTCATCTGAGGATAAAAGAAGCCATCGATTGGTTTTAAGGAGGGTAGGGGGAGGGGTGATATGAAAAGATTTATATTCTAGAGGGCCAAATGTGGAGAGGGGCAGGAATAGAAGCAGAGAGACTAGGTAGGTTTCATTAAGAGGAAGCCTGGCAAGGGGATGTTTTGGGTTAAGCAAAGCTAAACCTGGGCAGGTGTGTCGCCAGGGAATGTTGGGGGAGATCCTGCCAGGAGACCTGGCTCTGGGACATGAACCCACCCCCATAGTTACTACAGTCAGGGCCCACCTGGCACTCGTCTGAGCCCGAACCCACTGAGCCCCGGCTCGGGCAGAAACTCAGGGACATCCGAGTCTTGGGGAGGAGGGGCCTCAGAGGACAGGTGGGAGGGGGTGCTCCTGTTTCAAGTCTGATAAGGTTTCACTAAACTGATGGAGTTGGATGGCTTTGGGGACGGAAAATCAAGGAAGAAGTTCCCTTACATTCTAGACACACAGCAGGTAAGAGCTGAGCTAGGGCAGCTGAGAACACATAACCAGGAAGCTGCGGTGCGTGGCCCTGGGTGGCATGAACTTCTGTCACCCATCAAGATGTCCTGGCCTGTGCGATGAGACTATTGTTTTCGCTAGGGGTATGGTGAGCTAGGCAGAGGTCCTCCCTGTACCCAACTAGCTGCGAAAAGGGGTTAAATGTAAACATCCTCTAACGATTTTTAATTAAAATCGTTAATTATTTTTTAATTAATTGAACATTTATTATGCGCTGGTTCTAGTGCATGATTTCACCCTGAGAAGTGGGCATCATTATGTCCATTTTCACTGATGGGAAACTGGAGGCTCAGAGAGAGGGAATCATGGGTGCAAGGTCACATGACTGGTAAGTGCAAGAGTCAGGAATTGTCAAAGCATGACAGGTAAATCCGGCCATGGCTGAGATGCTCTTTAAGTCTGGCGGGGGCACTGGCGCTGGGAGCTGGGGAACCATGCAGCTCTGCAGGGTGTTCAGTGACAGGGCAGGCATGAGGGCTCCCGGGAGAGGCGGTCCCCTGGGAAGTTAGGAGCTGTCTCGGTGCCTGTCTGGCTCTGCGAATCTTCTCTGGCCCCTCCATTTACCAGGCGGTCGAACGGGGAGGCGCTCTCCTTCAGCACGTTCCTGATTTCTGCCTCTCCTCCCATCATTCTGTCAGTGCTGCTCACTTAGATGAATGCACTTATCAACCCTTTTCCAGGCGCTGATTGCTACGCTGCAAAGGCTGAGAGGAGAGAGGAGCAGTTTGCCTGGCCTGGCCCACCCTCTATCCAACCACTTGTCCTGCAGTCAGTGGCGAGGAGAACGGGAGGGGCCCGCCCGTCCAGTCTGGAGATGCTAGGAGTTAACAGCATAGCTGTGGTGCATTGCACCTCCAATGCTTTTCGGAGCTCCACCCAGACCCTCTCCTGGGGACAGCAGGCAGGCTGCTGCGGTAGAGATGGCGGTAAATGCCCCCCTGAGAGAAGCTGAGAGAAATGGAGAGAAAGCATTGCGTATGATTTGGTGGCGCAAATCAGAGCAGTCTGACACCATTTCCCAAAAGTTGACACTTAACATCCTTTTCCATGATGCATTGTCCAAACAGACTGCCTCGCCCTGGGGGTGGCCAGAGAGAGAGAGAGAGGACCCCCTTCTGATTTCACAGTGAGTTTTAGGGCTGAAGTGGGAGCGCGTGGCCTCTCTGCTGGGCCCTTTGGTGGGCACCTTGGTTATTTTGCTCACCCTTCCTGGTCACCCTCTGGAAAGACTAATAGGATCCACATTTTATTAAGCGGAACACTGAGACCAGATTCAACAATGTTCGAAGTCTCCGAAGGGGAGTCTGGGACTCGCTTATTTCTGGTACATTCCAAGAGCTGTTCTTTCCACGTGGCCATGGGAGCCTCACACCAAAGACAAGGTCTGGGCAGGTGGGGCCCGTTTTAGAAAATGTGTGAAAAGGTGTTGGTGAGCAAATCACCATCGTTCTTGGTGAATTCTGTTGTTCACAAGAGCAGTGCCTCCTTGCTCACTCCAGTACGTGAGATATTTCCCAAATGTCCCAGTTTGAAGTTTAACCTGCCCCCACTGAGAGTCTTGTCCAAAAGTGGCACTTATTCTGGGGGAAGAGGAGACAAACTGGAAAACTCCACCTGCCCCGCAGTGAGGAGCGGACAGGTGCCAGCTTGCCGAGCGAGGGGGCGGATTTAGTGCTGGGGAAGTTAGCTCCAAGTTGCCATCGAAATGCAGGGGCAGGCGGGGGGACACAGGGGCCCAAGCCAGGTGTCCATTCCCTCAGGCTGAGGGGTGACATGATGGATGAGGCAGGGGGACGTGGGCCATCTCTCCAGGCTGTCCTGGCCTTTCCCAAGTGACCCCCACATTGTAATCCAACCTAATTCAGTGACATGGTCTTGGGAAGCTGTACAATCCCATACACACTTTAAAAAATCATGTCTTATTTCAACAATATAAAAAGAGTTCTTTAACCAGACATCTAAACATATCTCTGTTGCAATAATGATTTGCTTTGTTGTGGGTGAAGCCTGCCACTTCGCTGTGACTCGCATTGGGGTCCCAGGTAAATTCTCCATAACCTATGAATTATGTTTTCCTTTGAATTGAGTCCACATGCACATAGTTGGGGTTGGAGAAACCCAGCACTCACATGAGATTATGCCCCCAAGCCCCAGAGGTGAGAAGCGGTGAGCAGATTATGAGGACAGACCCCGATAGCCCTGCTCCAGGCCTGCAGGCTGCGGGACCAGGGCAATGGGAGAACATTGCTCACCCTCTTGTCTTCCCGACTCTGAGCAAAGCCTGGCTTTAGTAAAAAGGAAACCCGCTGGGGTGACATGGCTGCCAAGCAGAGGGACACAGCAGGTTCTGTTCCCAGAGAACCAGACCCACGTTAAATGGGGGTAATTGCCTGACCAACCTCAGATTGTCTCTGGGGGTTGCTCCTGGCTTATTACTGGGTGTCCAGCTTGACAGCTTCAGCCTGGGACATCAGACATGTGCTTCCACTTTCACATGCACTGTTAAATATAGAGACAGGATGTGGGGAACCAGTGCTCCTGGGATCGGCAGCCTTCTCGGCCACCGTAGGACTCTGGCCGGACCTAGACTGCTGGGTTCGACATCAATAGTAAGAGTGAGAGTTGCAGCCAGTGTTTACCAAGGTCTTGCTGTACAATGTTCTCTCACTTTGTCCTCCCCTAGGGAGGATGGGGGTGTTATCATCACCTCGTTTTGTACGAACAGACACCCAAGGCTTGAACACATCAAGGGACCTGCCCAAGATCCCCTAGACGAGAACCGTGTCTACACTCACCCACTTCTGATCTCCAACTACCACAGAAGGGTTTGCTGAATACCTACTGTGCGCAGATCCTTTTTCTGGGTGCAACTGGAGATAACGTGTCCTGCCCTTTGGAATCAAAATGCCCAAACAGCAGCCACTAGTCCCACGCGGCTGCTGAGCACTTGGAACATGGCTTGTCCCAATAACGGAGATGGGCCATGGGTGGCAAATACTCACTGATTCCAAAGATTTAGTGCAAAAAAGATAATGCAAAATATTTCATTAGCCCTGGCTGGTGTAGCTCAGTGGATTGAGCACAGGCCTGCGAACCAAAGGATTGCGGTTTGATTCCCAGTCAGGGCACATGCCAGGGTTGCAGGCCAGTTCCCGGCAGGGAACACAGGAGAGGCAACCACACATTGATATTTCTCTCCCTCTCTCCTTCCCTTCCCCTCTAAAGATAAAATAAATAACATCTTAAAAAAAACAAAAATATTTCATTAACACTTTTATATTGATTGTGTTGAAATGATAATAGTTTACATATGTTGGGTTCAATGAACTATATTATTAAAATGAAGTTGATCTATTTTTTTTTTTTTTTTTTTTTACTTTTTGTAAATGTGGCTACTGGAAAAGTCCTAGCAGCATCCATGGTGCTTATTCTTTTTCTGTGGACAGAGCTACCCTGGGCTCTGCCTCGCACACACAGTTTGGTCCTTGACCTTGAGCTGGCTCAGGCAATCCCAAATCTCCCGGCTTTTCTCCAAGTTGTGATGATGAGTCCTGAGGGAAAAGGACCGGGTGTGTCCTTCTGCCTCTGACAGCAGCAGCCAGAGGCCTGTGCACACGGAAGAAACTTTAGAAGTACAGTTGATTCCAATTATTGGTGGGAGTTATGTTCTATAAAGTTACCTCTGACAGTGAATTGGCGGTACTGAGCTTCTAGGGGAAATATGGGACTAGGTTCCTAGGAGCCACTTCCTAGGACATCTTTGCTGATGATACGTAATATTGTTTAATGTGCATTTTTGTTTAAAGACGCCTTATTTTATATGCACGTATTTGTTGATTCACCAGCATGGAACTCACAGCCAACGGTACTATAACTCATTCCTGAAGGAAGCTGATCCAACACTGTAAGGCACATCACAACCCCGAGTTTAGGGAGACCCCATAATGCTACACTGGGGGACATTTTAAACGGTGAAGTCACCAACGGAGAGCACAAAAATGCAAAAAAAATAAGGTGACAAATGTGCCACAAAAAGGACACTTAGGAATGTATGGGCTGAGTGATTCAAATTATTCACTGCTCAATCATGTCTGTAAATGACCACGAAAGCCTTGCGCATATTGGTCTGGGGTTTACAAACACATTTTAAGGAGCAGGCGAATTCCTAACTACAAAATCTACCGCTAATGAGGATTGACTGTGCTTGCTAATTGAGGTCAGTCCGACTTCCCAGTTCCCACTGGCTGCTGGTCTTTGGCTCTCAGAACCTGCCCTGAGATTCCTGGTGCATGTGTTCCCCATCGCCGCGCTCCCCAGGCCGGGGCAGCAGACCACAAAGTGGATGAAGCCCTGGTCTTGGAGGAGAGGAACAGGAAATGGGGTCAGACCTGGATTCACCGCTTGCAATTCATGGGGCCAGGGCAAGATACGTCGCTGCTTCAAGCCTTAGTCACCCGATCTGTGAGATGGGGGTCATGACTCCTTGTCTCCCTGCCTTGCAAATGCTGCTGTGACAATATCATGCGAGGGGGTATGCAACAGGATTTGGAAGCAGTAAGTAACACAGACATGTTCAATTCAGGATTGACGCACCTTCCTAATTCACAGCGAGCTGGGGAAGGCACGGCTTCACAGCGCTCAGGTGTGTTAAGAACGCAGGCTCTGGACCCAACCTCCCTGCGTTCAAATCCTGCCTCTGCCACTGATTGTCTACATGAGCTTGGGCATCATATTCTCTCTGTGACATGGGGATGATATGAACAGCATTTGACCTTACAGTGATGCTGTCAAAATTCAATGAGACAATGCAGGTAAAGCACTTTAGACAGGACCCCGAAGGAGTGGTGACTATTTTTACTCTTAACAAGTGACTATGCCCCTGGGCTGAGTGACAGGAGTGGGGAAAGTCATGTGAGCCTCAACTTCCTCATCTTTAAATCTGAGTCATAGCACCTCCTTCAGAAAGTGGGGTGAGAAATAAGTAATGTAAACTTATCAAAACTAAGCAGGTAGGAAATACTCCAGTGCTCCTTTCTCCCTTCCCCTCTTTTGGTGAATCCTTTCAGACAGGCATTTTATTTGTTAAAGGTGAATAAAGGCGCCTGCTCAGCTCAGTAGTTGTGGGATGGCATGAGGTCATCTACCGAGGGCACCAAGCACAGTGCCCAGCACTGGGGGATTGAAGTGAAGGGTACGGTACGTCCATCCGTCCTTCCTGCCATCTCCCTCCGAGTGGGTTCAACAAACTGTTGGGCAGAAGCCAACAAAACTTAGCTAATCAAGCTATGGAGAACATGAATTTCGGGAAGGCCAGCCTCACTGATTCCTAGGAGGAAGCCTGGTTTAGGGGAGGGTTTGGGAGGGGTGGCGGAAGTGGGTCACCCTCTGGGCCAAGGAATCTGATTCTGGAGAGCGTCAGATGAAAACATCTCCGCTGACCTGGGGCAGACCTGCTGGGTTTGGAGAGTGTGGTGGCGGGGGTGGCGGGGGCGGGGTGGAACGTCAGGGGGTCATTTGTCTTTAGCCTCAGGAGACAATGAACTCTGGACCTCCTCAGCAATGGGACTGGGGACATGGAGGGATGTCCCATGCTCCTTCTGCTTTCTCTCACGCAGCTTCTAAGGAAATTCCACTGCATTGTATTTACAAGGCATCCCCAACTGTCAGCTTCCTTGAACACAATGTATTTAATAAAAAGCCATTAAGCCTTGTAAAGCTGTCAGAAATCTAAATGACACTTGTAATAAAATCTTGTCGGTGACCTGTTCCGGTTAATCAGGCCCAGTGACATCATCACCCATGGATCTGTCTGATACCCTGGGTGCGAGGTATATTTAGACAGCTTTATGATCCACGCAGATTTGAGTCATTAAAATTGTACAGTTTTGCAAGGAATTTGGGATTTAATAAAGCAGTGCAGAAACTACAAAAGGAGCAATAACCTTCCGAAAAGCCAGTCCTCCTGCACGCTCCTGCTGGCCACGGGGCAGCTCTGACGCCCGGCTCGCACTCGGTGAGTCTCTGTATCTGCAGTGTGTGTCCGCAGCATCTGCAAGGCCAGCGAGCATGTGACGCTGTACCCGGTGACTTCAAGGTGGTGAATTGTGCTTCAACGCAAAGATTTATGGATTTATTCAGATTACGAGAAGATATTACCGCCAATTGCATATTGGCTCTAACAAGCCTCTTGTGAGCAAATATAACTGCTATATTGTAAATATCTTTGGCCCAGCTTACCCCCTGGGTAGTTTCCCGGGCTCTAGTCCCTTTAAGGCATAACTTTCCTTACCTTGAACTACCAAAGCCAGGCTTCGTGTAACCATCAGGATGAGACAGACGGACAGACACAAACAAGGGATATCCATTTGTTCAATAATCTATAAACTTAGACTAATGGGGCAGATATAAAAAACAATGTGTCGGGTGCAGGTAAATAAATCACACCTGGTCTCCTGGCATAAGCTGGCACAGCGTTCCTGATATTTCGGTCAAATTATGCCATTTGTTTCTGAAGATATTTTAATCCCACATGACCTCAAACTTCCCGTGAACCAGGGCCTGGACCCAAGGCCGCCCACGGCCTTTGCAATAAATCCGTTGTCTCCCTTCTCGGCCCTCAACCCAGGCCCATAGATCACCTCTCCCTGCATCTTGCTTCAATTACTCAATTAACTGCAGTAAAGTTCTTGTAGGTTTTGCAGATGTTGCTTTATTATCAAGGCCTCAGACGAACAGGAGAGTTCAGGAGCCGAGGTTATAGGAAGGTTGATGGGGGAAGGGCTGGGATGGGGCACAGAAGATATTCTCAGCAACCTTTGGGGCTGAAGCCCCAGAGAGGGGCATTGACTCCTCCCCCCCACGCTCCCCCATGCTGTTGAATGCCCTTCGCTGCTTGGGGAATTTGTGATGTTATCTCACTGAGAAAATGCTTGAGAGAAGTAGGTATTCCACCTTCCGATGAGATAATGCTGTGATTAACAGATGCTTAATTGGGCCATTTATCAAGAACAGGACCTGCCTCCAAGTCAGTGGGCTAAGTAAATTATTGCCCACCCTGCAGGTGTTGGACTGGCAGCTCTATTATTCTTCTCGAAATGGTCTTTAGAAGATTTTATATGAAAAGATGATTTATTTCCAAAAGGAATTCTATTGTGCTCTTATTTATCCAGAAGGTAGCAGGGTTCGGCCCAGCCCCTCTTTCTTCATGCACAAAAGAGGGTTGTTGAAAATCCGAACCACAGAGAGGGGCACAGCCAGAAGGGCGCTTAGAAATCACCTAAAAATGTGGCCATTTCACAGATGGCAGCGCGGAGGCTTGAGCGGGCTGCGTCAAATTGTACAGCCAGTTAGCAAAACGGCAAAGGTACATCCCTTCTTTCTTTCTTTCTTTTCTTTTCTTTTTTTTTTTTTTAAAGTATGGCTTGTCTAGTTGATGTAATAGAATTCCTAAAACTTTGGAACAACACATTTTTGTCCCTTAAGGTGGGGTTCCTCACCCTGGTGTTATTGGTGTGTGGGGCTGGACCACTCTTTGCAGTGGGCTCTGTCCTGTGCATCGCAGATGTCTAGTGGCATCCCGGCCTCCACCCTCAAGATGCTGACAGCAGCCCCCTTCTCCGCTTAAGGCAACAAAAAATGTCTCTAGGCATGGCCAGTGTGCCCCGGGAGGCAAAATTGTCCCTGGTGGGTGACCACTGCCTTGAAGTATTGTTGTCGTCCTCATGGGATTAATAATATAAATCACAGCAGCTAACTTTTCTCGAGTGCTAGGAATAGCTAAGTACTTTATGTATTTTCTCTCATTTGATTCTCACAGTAACTCAGCGGTGCGGGTATTGTTGTTGCTTCATTTTACAGGTGAGAAAGTCTAGGCTCCGGGAGGTTAAGGTTTGCCCAAGTTCATGAAGCTGGTAAACACCAGAGGTGGGTTGCAAACCCCGGGACTGCTACCCATACTACTGAAGAAAGGGTGAGTCTGCTGAATTTGGATTTGTTATTTGCTTCCTGTTGTCCCTAGGAATGAATTTGTTTTAAGAATCTGTAGGGATAATAAGTCACCTTATTCCTACATGACAAGGAAAAACAAAAGCACCACGTGGCTAGGCCATGCGGTGCGCAGACTTCTCTGTAGATTCTGGAGCGGTGCAGGGGTGGCCAGCCTTTTGGCATCTCTGGGCCCCACTGGAAGAAGACGAGTTGTCTTGGGCCACACATTAAATAGATTGTGACACGTAATCCCCCCCAAATCTCATAATGTTTTAAGTAAATTTATGATTTTGTGTTGGGCCACATTCACAGCCATCCTGAGCCCCATGTGGCCCACGGGCTGTGGGTTGAACACACTCCTGGTGCAGTGTCCTTCTGGCATCCAGAGGAAGCACCAGGCTAGTCCACATCGTGGATGAAAACACTCGAGATGGTAAACACACACGGCAGAATTGGGACCAACTCAACAACCATATTTCACCGAGCAAGTATCTCTTCTAAAGATGTGTAGCCTGGTCTTCTTCGTAGACTGAGGCAGATCGCTGCCCCAGCCTGGATGCCATCGGATACCTGTGCTAGGAAATCCCAGGTGAGAAGTGACGGAGGCTGAGGCTTGAAAGGTAGAGTAGGTTTCGTGCCAGCAGATAAATTCAATGTTCAACAGTGGTGTGAGGCAAGGCACCACCACATGGGGGATTAGTGACATCGGTGTCTGCACGTTCGTCCAGGAGGCTCCGGGCGTGGCATTTGGGGGTGAACTAAAAGAACGCCTTTGCACGGGTGTAAATAAAGCCCCCTTCCTCGTCCCTGGATGGTTTAATATCAGAATTGCCTCACCTGTAGCAACTGCTCCAGATTTTATGGCCTAATCCTGGGATGGATTTGATTTTACCACTTCTATTTCCCCTTCACTCTGGTTTCTTCATCTATTTATTTTATTCTGTTGTGAACTGTGTATGCACGTATGACATATTCCCCACATATGTAAGAGTAACTCATGCCAAATCCTTCTTAAACAGGTAGGCATATGTAAGAAAACTGACAATATAACAGCTTGAATGGCCAAGTTTCACTATGGAGTATGGAGGATTGCTAATCATTACGGAATTTTCTCTCTCTCTCTTTCGTTTTTTTTAAAGAAACACCTTACCAACCGTCACACCAGCATTTGCAAGGGCCACAGAGTATTGTCTGCATGCTGCTGTCCGAGCGAGCACCCGGCACGCGGGCGACACCCCAGGCCAGATGCTCGCTCCTGGATGGGCAGGGCTGCTAGACCATTTATTTACTTACTTCCACCGGCTTTGTGTTTTTCATCCCAACAAGACTCCTCGTCTGTCAAGAGAGGCTGTACGTAAAAATACTGCCAACTATGAAGCACTTTTCAAAATTCAGGCTCTGTTTTCTGTTCTCATCTCATCATTTACTGTAATTTTTCTATCCAAGGCTAATTAGCGAAGAAGATGTGCAGAAAAAGTGAATTCACAGGTTAACTGTAGTGGCTTCAGACTCTAAGGTGACGGACAACAGTGGGCGCAAATCTGAGCTTCGGGGGGGTGGGGGAACATTTTATCTAAGACTGGGTTTTCTTCCTCACAAGGAGAAAAATGCTGGGGTGTGTGTCATGGGAGTGTGCAGAGAGCACCCATACCCTCCCCCATAACACACTGAGAGCCTCGTAAGGTGCTCAGCCCACAAGGAAAATGAAGGGAGTTCAAATGAAGAGAGATTAAGGACTTGTTCAAGGTCATTTGGTCAGCAAGTGACCGGGTTTGGAATAGAACCTTGACCTGTCTGACCCCGAACTCAGCCTTCCTCCACGTTTCACTGCTAGATGAAGCAATCCCGAACCTTCTGTATGCCAGGCCCTACCCCTGGCGCCACGCGTGCGGAGAAAAGGCATTTCGATGGGGTTGCATGGGAGGCCTGTGGCTCCTTCCCTGGTGTCTGGGGTCTTACTGGGGACCCTTCGCTGGGGACCCCCCTCGGCAGCCCTTCCTCATCGCTGTCCCAGGCAGGGTTTGTTCTCTCCTTTTCTTCCGTCGGTGTTGTCACGCTCATTTCTCTCTGCAACGTGGGCTTCTCCCTGGCCTCTGGTCTGGCAGCCCTTGATCCAGCCCCCGTAAACGCCCGCTGACGGGCTGTGGATTGATCCAGGCCTCAGTTGTGATGGGTGTGGAGGGACCTGCTAAGTTGCTCCTGACAGCTGTGTGACTCTTCCATCTCCAGGCTCAGCCTGAAGTCACCAGCTCATAACACACCTCCCCACCCACAGGGAGAGGAGAGAAAGGCAATCATTTCAGATCCTGAGATGTGAAAACTGTCTGTTGACTGACCCCTCCCTCCTCCCCCCTGCCGCTGCCCTTTTCTCTGGCCTCCTCGGAGGTGACGGTGGCTTTATCTCCAGGGAGGGCCACTCTGGTGGCTCAGCTACCTGTGGGTGGGGACGTGGGTGATGGTGAGTCTTCCTAAAGGAGGTACACGTCTAGGACAGTCCCCTTTGGGAAGAGGGAGTACGTTTTAGTTTAAGGGAACTTTTGCTGGCTTGGGCTCTTGTGGAAATCCCCCTCGAACACAACCTGAGTTTATCGGGGGTAGAAGCTGTGGTGGGAGCTGAGGCCCCTGTGATGGAGGGGGTGGGGTAGCCTCTGAGCAGACAGCAAGCAGACCCGTTCACTGCTTACACGCCCTGGGCTTCAGGGTGGAACTCACACCTGGGCCTCAGCAACACTGGTCTTCACACATAGTCAGCCATTTACCAACTCTTTCTTGAACACCTGCTGCATGCCGAGCACTGCGGACAGTGGGCCGCTGTCTTGTGAGGTGTGAAGATTATGGGTGTGAGGAGTGAGTATTGATCAGATATTCCCACAAGTGAGTATTTGAGGGGAAATTGGGAAGAGGGCCATGGAGGACAAAGGAAGGGCACAGTGGGAGCAAGGAGGGCACCCATCTGAATTGGGAGGCAGGGGTGCTGGCTTCTCTGAGGAGGGGAGCTTTGTTCTGAAGGGCTTTCGTTGGGGGGGGGGCTGAGTGGTTAAAAAGAAGAACAGTGAATGTGAAGGAACAGTAACAGGAGAGACTTTGCTTGATTTGAGGATCTGAAGGAAGATTGAAGTGAGTGTAAGGCTCCCCAGCGTGAAGCAGATGGAATGTTCTGGAAGTCTGAGGTGGCACAGGCTGGCTGGGAGATGGCCTCTCTTAGTGCTTCCCTCTGTGGCAATTGCTATACCCCCAACGCCTGCGCTCACCCTCTCCACCCATCTTGTTCTCAAGAAATGATCTCAGGCCATTGGCTTAAATTTTTAAAAAAAGAGAAAAATAAAGCAAAGGCTCCTCGTACCTGTGAGGAATCAGGATGAGCAGGATGTGGCCTGTGCATTCAGTTTTCTTAAACTGCCCCCACAGAGCCATCTGCAAGAGCCCAGAGATCAGGGCCTGAGAGAAGAAACTAGTGGAATTCAGACAACACCATGTGGTCACCAGGGGAGGGGGCTGGGGGGATTCTTGAAGGAAGAGGATTTCCGCAGATTAACCTGGCAGTAGATTAAGGGAACTACTTGGAAGGCAAGTCTCCTGTCCCTTCTCCAGCCTGGTGGCTGAGGGGCAAAGGAATTTTAGGAGCAGGGAGGAGACTCTTACAGGACAAGGGCTCCTTATACAGAAGAAGAGCCCACACTCCTTGTGAAAAGAGAAGCCTCCTCCTTTTGCTAGATATTTCCCTCCTGGTAGGAGACCTGCCCGGTGCTTTTAGGAAAGCAGTCAGTACGGGATTTGACGTCATGGTGGATGAAATGCCCCCAAAGACCTTCTGAAGGAGGGTAGGGCGCAGATCCCATCAAACTGCCCATCCAGTTTGCAAAACTCGCTCCTGCAACTCTGGCAGGATTGCCTCACTGCTAGATGAAGCAATCTGCAAAACTCAGATCTCCTTCCTTGGTCTTTTGGGCAGACAGACATGCAGATCAGTCCATCTGTCCATGCCTCAGTTATCTTACCTCAAGCCCATCAAACCCCACCTCACCCTGTGGGACCAAAGATGGGAACACTCCCGTGATACCGCCAGCCAGTGTGTATGGAGAAGCAGCTAGACACAGGTGCGGGTCGCCATGTATTGCTGAGCATCCCACATGTGGATTCCCTTGGTGCTCTGCCTTTCCAGACGAGGGCACTGATGCTAGAAGGTTAACCCCTGGCCTTTCATGCAGCTCATAAGACGACTTTGACCACAGGGCCTGCCTCTGAGGCTGTGTTATTGGAGGTTGTATCTTCCAGTATTTTCCTCGGGGCTTGAGTGGTTACTAAAGCACAGTGCTTCCAGCCAGCTGGAGGGCTCTGAGCAGGGTTCCTGGAGGTGCCCCCGCCCAGCCCCATTTTACAGATGGGTAGAATATCACTGGAGGGCCAGGCTGTGAAGGGAAGTGTAGGCGAATTAACCGAGCCCCAGAGGGAGTTGGTGGCGGCCGGAACTGATGGTGGCAGGCGCAGGCAGCCAGAGCTTCCAGTCTGGCTGCCTCAGCGACACTCCTAGAGCCCAGTTGATAATTGCTCATTATGTGCTTAATCTGGGCACAGCCGGGCCTGGCAGCGGAATTACATCACATCAAAGCGAGTGCTTCAAAGGAACAGAAAGCTGGCCTCCAGGGTAATTAGCAGAGGGCCTATTCTCTCCTGCCTGGGACAGTTGGAAGGGTTTTGGGTAGGGTCCACATGGTATGAAGGGAAGCTCAGAGTCGCCAACTCTGCTGAACTTGGACAGGAAAGGCCAATGACTCAAATCGCTCACTTGTGTGTGTGTCTGTGTGTGCGAGTGCTCGCTCTCGCTTTCCTTTATAAACTGCTCAGACACTCTTCTGCCTGCCTGCCCCGATGCCCTGGTCAACAGGTTGTCCTCCACTTCCCTGCAGGCCCGGGTGCCCTCTCTCTGCACTGCCATGGGCTTCTCCATCAGAGTGGAAACTTGGTCAGGGGGGCAGCAGGCCTGAGAAAATCCAAGGGTGCGCTTGGTTGCTTAGCAAGACCCGCCTTCTCCCTCGCCCGGCTGGAGGGGACAGGCAAGGTGATGTTATGTCTCAAATCCTATTTGCAGTCGCCTTTCACACAGTCAGGTATCCCACCAGCATGGTGTGGAAGTGCAGAAAGTGCTAAGAGACGTTATAATGGAGTCTGGTGCCTCTTCCTGATGGCCTGTGGGGCACTCAGGCTAAAGGGCCCGAGTGAATTTCGTGTACGAGAAGAAGCGGTGCTGAACAGGCCAGCGGGGGACGGGGAGCCCTTTGGGCATCTGGCAGGGCGAGTGCTGATTCAACGACTGGTTGGCTCAGGTGAAAGCAGTCAGTTTTTCATTCCCACTTGTAAAAAACCACCAAGTTTCACTTGCTCGAGAGTTTGGAAAAGAATTCAACTCAACCATCTATTAACCACATTTAAATAATGGGTATCTTAAGTAATGAGGTTGCTAAGGCGGCAGAGCTCTGAGCCAAATAAGGAGGGCGGGCTCAGATACCGAACAAAATCTACCAGACAGGAGTGGGGAGCGGGGGGCGGTTACAGAAAACAGGGCACTACTTTTAGTGGAAATAAACCAGGTCTACGTGATCCTTGAACAACGTGGACTTGAACTGAGTTTGAACTGTGAGGGTCCACGTATAAGCAGTTTTGGGGTTTTTTTTCCGTTGACCCATGCGGTTCAGTTGGCCACAGTTCAACTGATTGCGGCTCAGTTGACCCACGTAGTTCAAACCTGAGTTGTTCAAGAATCAGCTGAAAATTGGAAAGCCACATGTGGGGGGCTGGGAAGTTTACATGAGGATTTCTGACTGTGCCTTTGCTAGGCACCCTAACCCCGTTATATTTGCTGATAATGCAGACTTTAGTTTAAGGTTGTCTTCATTTACCATTTCTGGGTATGGAAGTATCTTGTATCAGTTACTTTGCCAACATTGGGAAAGAAATAATTGAGCCGACACTGCAAGAGCTGGTACAGAGTGGGCATAAGTACTCCCCCCAAAGGGGTCCTTGAGGCCCCAGGAGCAAACCCAGGCCCTACTGCTTCCGAAATGCTGTCATCCAAGGTCAACTCTAGTTCCCTTTCAGGAGTCTCTGCTCCTGGTTTCAGGCTCTCTGTCCTGGAGCTGGCCCTGTCCACCCTTTATGATTCAAGAGCCTCCTGCTGAAAACAAGAGCCTCTAAAATGACCTCAAAAAGTACCTGCTACCCCGCCAATCTTCAGGTGTGAATATAGCACACACCTGCTCAGTGCCCCTCCTTCTCTGTGTTAACGCTCAGGGAATCACAAAGGGCCCTCCTGGGAGGGGCGTGGCCTCCTGGAGGGAGGAAATGTCAGAGCAGGTTTGAGCCTGTCACCGACCAGCTGTGTGAACCTGGGCAGGTCAGCTTCAATCTCATTGTCCCCAGAATTGGCAGGGGGTCGAATATGTGACTAAGTTTGGCATGAGGCCATCTGGATTGAGGATGTGCCTTCCTCCCCATATGGACAATGGGTTGTTCGTCCACAGCTTTTCCCCTCTTCAGCCCAGCGCCCTAGAGGTCAAGGTCTGAGCTCCATTCTTCTCTGTCTTGGAGCAAACTGTCTGGCACACAGCAGGTGCTCAATACATGCTGAGCAAACAAGGGAGCCCCTACTTGGCCTACCACACACGAATTAATGGGTACGCTCAGGGCTGATGAAATAATGAATGGGCCCAGTGAAAACTGAAAATGTGGGGCTGCTTGTTCCAATATTACGAACAATTTGAAGACAGAAAGAGCAGAGCACTGAGACGAGCGTAAGGCTCTCTCGAGTCCCGGGCCCTGGGCCACCGCAGGGCTGACGTGCTCGGAACGCTGCCCTGGGCACAGCGCGCTTCGCAATCAGTGCCGCAGCGGTCCGCTCGGGCTGCCGCAGCCAAGTTCTGAGACTGTCCCTGAATCAACAAAAGTCTCTTTCTCACAGTTCTGGAGGTTGGAAGTCCAAGATCAGCCTGTCTTCTGAGGCCTCTCTCCTTGGCTTGAACATGGCCTTCTTCTCCGTGTCTTCATACCCTCTTCCTTCTGGGTGTCTGTGTCCTGATCTTCCACGGACACCAGTCGTAATGGACCAGGGCCCACCCTAAGAACTGCCTTCTAACTTGATTACCCCTCTAAAGAGGCTATCTACCAGTAGGGCCATTTCCAGAGGTACTGGGGGTTAGGACCTTAATATACGGGTTTGGGGGCAGACACAACTCAGCCCATAACAGGTGCTACCAAATATCGATGCCGCTAAGGTCATCTTCCTGAATTGGGTTTCAACCACATGTACTTGAACCCTTCCCTGTAGAGATTTGTGTATCACCTAGTTTTTGCTGATTATAAAAGAAAAGGATAAAGAGGTAAAGCTCACCATTTATCCTGCTATCTCAGGGTTAATGTTCTGAGGTACATTCTTTCTGCCTTTTTCAGTATGGGCACATCCTGATGGTACCAACGAAGCCTGTACCATTTGGCATCTTACATTTTTTAGTTAATCACATACCCCTTTTCCACCCCACTGAATTTGTTGAATCAGCTTTGGGAATTCATACAGCAACATATTAAATTCCAAATGCGTTCACAGTTCTCAGATGCTGAAGTCACTTCCCAGGATAAGCTGGTAACCCCTCAGCCTGGTGGTCACACACACAAGGCCACCTTGGAAGCCACTTTGGGGTGCACAGAGCACCGGACAATGAAGCCACCCAATTTCTGCCAGCAAGGGCATTTCTGGACATTTGATTGGATCAGAATGTGGAGCAGAGAGGAGAGCATGAAGGATAGGAGCGCCGCTTCCAGGAGGAGTCTCCATCTGGCCTCCGTGGTCTAGAAGCTAATTACTGTGGATGGGATGGCTCAGCATTCATTCCGAATATAGTTCCCTCCAGAAACAACCATTTAGTTCACCAATTATTTTATTTCTTTTAGGGATACTTTCTTAATTGCAACAGAATCTAAAAATACAATTGGCATACTTGATGTGTGTGGTGTCTTGTTTAGAAAGTTAGGCTGGGAGGAAAAAAATGCAGTTAAGCTGTCAAAATGTAATTGTTTCTCATATTTAATTTAAAGTAGCTCATTCCCATTTACTTTTCATGGTTTTGGAGTGAAAGCAAAGAAAGTTACCAGGACAACTGTAGTTCCGGAATGAAGACTCGAGGTTCTGAGCGCGGGAGGCAGCTTAGGGGAAGCTACTCTCCAATTACTTTGCTTTAATAACACATTATGATGCTTGATTTCTGAAATTCCTGAAGTGCAGAATTTGCCAGTTTGGGGCACAATGGGCCATTTTGAGTAAAGAAATACACTCTGAAGTAATAGTACCCAAATCCCCTCCTCCCCCAAAAGAACAAGTAGGTGTGTATTTGCGTGTGTGTGTGTGTGTGTGTGTGTGTGTGTACAGCTATGAGGATTTCTGCTGTGTTTGGGTGCCTCTTGGCTTCTTTCTAAGTGTAATTTAAGGAACATTAAACAGAACGAGCCAGGTGAAAGGTGACCCATCCACACTGGGTGGTTATGTAAATGCACTTACTCTAGAAATGTGTGTTAAGCGCTGATTCGGAGCATTGGGCTAGGCGCCTGGGAGAGGGAGGTAGAAATAACCCGGTTTCTCGCCTCATACAGCTCAGGCACAAGTCAGGGAAGCAGAAAAATAATTTTGGTTGAATGTCAGAAGCACCGAGAGAGGGAGAAAAGAAGAGCGATTGAGCCACTAAAGGAGAAACGCCCTGGGTGGCCCACGGATCCGCTAGGATGAGGCAGGAAAGCAGGATCCCACTGAGCAAATGTTGCCTCCTGTGCTCGGGCACCATCCAAACCCCAGCTTCACATGGAGCTTGTGTCCTAGGAACATTTGGCCAATGGAGGAGACAAAATGCAACATAAACAGTGAGCATAGAGTTGTAGGTGCTCCAGAAATGTTTCACAAATGCATAAAATACAATGTAAAATAGATTAATACTAAACCCTGCAAAGATTGTCAAGATGATTAAGACTTGGCTGAGGTTCCCATCCTTGGCGGAAGGACTAGCGGGGGGGAGGGGCTATGTTCATTTATCAAGCCATTTTTTTTCACAGCATTTTCCTTTTTATTTAAAAAATAATGCATGCTTAGCAGGATACAGTATCTCGCTCATAGTATTCCTGCCAAAAATGCATAACCTGAATCTAATCATAAAGAACCATCAGACAAACCCAAAATGAGGGACATTCTGCAAAAAAATAAGTAACGTATAATCTTAAAAATGTCAAGGTCAAGAAAAAGGCTAAGGAACTGTTCAAGATTAAAGTGAGCTGCGAGGGAATTTCTTGATTTTGATAAGTACTCATTCATGTATTTAGGGGTAACAGTACAACGGCTAAGAAAGAGAGAGAGGAAGGCGGGGAATGACAAGCAAATGAGGTCAAATGTAATCATTTGGGGAATCTGTGTACAGGCTTTCTAGAAGTTCTCTGTACTGTTTTTGTAACTTTTCTGTAAGTTTGAAGTTACATAAATAAGAAGTTAAACACATATATATAAGCTCATTTTAGAAATTTTTGAAAATCCAGAAAAGCATATAGCAGCCAAAAATAAAATAACTCAATTTCATCCTTCAGAAACAATCACACTTACCAATGTGTCATCCCCTCTGTATTTCTACAGTGTGTAGAACGTGCGAGTCCACCTTTTAACCAGGCCCTGCTTGACATATTGAGCACTTCCTGTGGTTACAGACACACACACTGTCAAGGAGGCCTGAACAGCTTACTAACAGGTCTGGTCTGGCAACAGGGATTAGAACCCCGATATGCGGGCATTTGATGGAGCGTTTTGGTGGCAGCTGCTGATGACTTCACCATAATAGCCAGGTGTGGCTTGTGCCTTCACAGTCACAACCTCTGGACACAGTTCCCATAGCATCCTCCAGCTGCACACTGACCACCGGTCTTGATTGGTCTTTGAAAATCTGTTGGAATGTGAAATACTTATAAGTCCCTGGCACTTCCACTTTGTCACTCTCTGAGCCATTGCGAAAGCAGGTGTCCCAATGGCAGCACTGCCGACATTTTGGGCCCAATCATTCTTGGGCAGGGGTGGGGATGCTGTCGTGTACATTGCAGGAAGCTGAGCAGCATCTCTGGTACCTGTATTACTCCCCTTCGCAGTTTGCCCAAAGCCACACCTTTGTGCCCATGCTTAATACACCGCAAAAGCTCTGCCCCCAAAGCTGCCATAATATCCCCTGTGCCCCGTCACCTCCCCAAAATGGTTATCAGGCTCAGGAGGAGAGAACAGTGAGTGAGACACAGCTTTGAAACACGGTGAAGAAAAGGGAATGGGATTACTCACTGATGGCGTGCGCTCAGCACAGCTGATCGGATGGTGCTGAACAAACAGCTGTGATTCACATGAGCATCCTGGTTTTGGGATGTGACATAAATAAAAAGTTAAAAATATATATTTGACTCATACATGCCTTGCCTCAACCACAAGAATCGAGTGTGGATGTGGCTGAACTTACCTGCCATGGATAGAAATGCCAGTCACTGACAGAGACGGAAGGTGGAGATGGTGAAAGAAGGAACCACCGCCGCCAGCAGGTGGAATCAGAATTGGATTCAGGCTGGAAAGGTTGTGATTTTCCCAAGGTTTCTTTCAACAATTTCCTGCTATCTAGCTCTTCGTAAGGTCCTCCAAATAAAATAAATCAGCAAGGGTTTTCTTTGGTGCCCTTTCAAAAAAAAAAAAAAAGTAGCATTGTATCATTAAAATGTGTTTTGATTTGCTTCTTTTCCTGTTAAGTAACAGATGTAATGAATGTAATGACATGTGCATTAAAATATATATTGCCAGTAGCCACCAGGTAGGTAGATGGCAGCCTGCGACCTGGTGGCAGCTTCCCTCTTTACTGACACAGGAGTGGTTTGGGCAGGACGGCTGCCGCGCTTGCCTGCTGAGCAGTCTGAGGGTGTCGGTGTGCCATGCGGACCTGACTCACTTTCAGACCTCAGGATGCCGCGCCCCTGGCCGGCCCGGTGGCCTGTTGTGTTCCACTGGCTCTGCTTACCTTCCAACCAAGAAATTATTTTGAGGGAATGTCAACTCAAGAGAATCTGGACTCCCGATGAAATGCTTGGAACCTGGGATGTTTTTAACCATGGTACCAGCTCTTTAGTCAGTCGGATGTCATAATCAATTCCAGCATTGCCTGTTACAGCTGTGTGGCCTTGAGCAAGTAACTTAACATCTCTAAGCCTTGATTCCTATCTTTAAAAGGGGAAACCAGCCCTGGCTGCTGTGGCTCAGTGGATTGAGCACCGGCCTATGAACCAAAGAGTTACGGGTTCGATTCCCAGTCAGAGCACATGCCTAGGTTGTGGGCCAGGTCTGCAGTCGGGGGCACATGAGAGACAACAACATGTTGATGTTTCCCTTCCTATCTTTCTCCCTATATCGTCTTTCTAAAAAATAAATAAAATCTTTTTTAAAAAGAGGGAAAATAATGGTGCCAATTCCACCAGGTTATTGTGAAGACTGAGCCCATCGCGTGCATTTAAGGCTTGCAGCAGAGTGGCTAGTACACAGTAATTAGTGGTTAGTGATGATAATTGTTGGCGGCTGATGTATGGTCACTAACATTTGTATCTGCAACAGTACGTGTTGCTCCTGTACACTTGAGATTATGTGCGCTGGGCCCTTCAGGTGAGCAGAACTGTTTGAAGATACACGGACGCTCGGATATATGCTCACGCGTACATTCACGTGCACACACACGGCCGTCGTAGGACCTCTAACCCAGTTCTCAGGCCCTGGTTTGAGCCACACTAGCCAGCACAGCTCCGATTTCTCTTTTGCTCCCCACGTATCCGCTCCCCTTCGCACTTCATTACCTTTGATCCATCTGGTTATCACAGCAAACTCCTTACCTCCCCTTCAACACCATCTCCCTCCTCACTGCCCACTCCAGCTCTCAGCAGCCCGTAATCTTCTTATCACACTTCATCCGTCCACTTCTGTCTCCGAACACTGTGCTTCCCCCAGTTCACTCCAATTTTCTTTTTGAAGCTCCCTCTTTTTCCCCCTTATTGTCTTCTCACTCACTTCATCATTTTAAATCTGGCCCCTATAAGCCTTTCTCTTCCACACCTCTGGAAGGTGCAAGAATCTTTCTTCCAGCTCTTTCAGCTGCCCCCACCCTCCCCAGGGCTCAGCTGGCCTGATGAGTCACACAGCTTTGCTGGCCAAAGTCCAGTTTGGATCCCACCTGACCTGTGTAAAGTGTTAAAGGGCCAGCGCTCCACTCCTGATCCAAATAGCTTACATTATTTGCACCAGCATACTCCCTGCATTATCCCATGTAGCAGTATGGTTGGTGCTGCTGTTGCCCTAACCATATAAGCTACAGGGAGGCCAAGACCTTGGCCAAGGTTATATAGACTGAGTAAGTAGTGGAGCAGGGATTTCCTTCTGGGTGTGCCCAACTCCAGCCCCCTTGCTCTGAACCCAAGGCCCCGTGGTCAGGATGTTGGAACAATCAAGGGCTTGGTTCTCCCTGTTCCCTGTGCATGAATTAGTCATTCATTGAAGTTGGGTAAGAAAAGAACAGATGTGACCTCAGAGGTGTCCTCCTCCCAAAGCCATCCCCTACATCTTGCCACCTCCCCACCCTGTTCCGTACATCACTCCCACCTGTTCATATAATGGTTGTTATCTACCTGTCTCTTTCTTCCCTTTTACTGGGGGTTACTTGGCATGTGGCATGTCATAGGAGCCTGATGAAGGGTTAGGACATCAATGATCTACTGGAGATGATATAAAAAGTAACCAAGGGGCAAAGTTCCACTTCCTCCTCATCCTTAGTCTGCTTTGGTGGGCCATTTAGTCCCAAGTCCCAACCCCTCATCACAAAAAGGGTCAGCCATTTTTCATGCTTGGGAATTCCCCAGGTCAGGCCCATGGGTGTGTCACTCAGTGGCCACCCCCTCATGCAGCTCACATAGCCTGGGGAGACCCGACTGCTAGTCTGGGAGTCAAACCTGAACAGGACAGGGCTTGTGAGTGGGAGAGGCAGATGGCCGCCATTGCTGTGGCCATGAGGCACAGAAGGAGTTCTGTGGGCATTGGGTCAATTTTCCCAGTTGGGTCAAGTTCCCCTTTCAGCCCATTGGGCTTTCCTGGGGAGGAGGTAGTTGGTGTGGTCCATATGTAAATAATGGCATCAGCTAAAACCTGTGCGGTGGGCACGACTCTGGCTCAGATACACTGTCTTACTTAATCCTCACCACATTTGTAAGTGTCGTGATGCCTACTTTTGCAAACAAGGAAACAGAAGCAGAAATCAAATGACCTGTCCAAGGTCAATTAGCCAAGAAGGGTCAGAGTGGAATCCAAATTTAGCTTGGTCAACTGCAAAGCTCATGAATGAAACAAGCCACCTGGACTTAAAGAGTCATCCATGTTAGCCAGCCTACTGGTGTTCCGATCCCATTATCCATAGAAAGAAGCAACTTCCCAGGGCTGGGCAGCAACATGGCAGCCACCTTCTTTGGAATGGGTCTCTGTCTAAATCTCCTCCTTAGCTCAATCTGCACAGAGGTTATTTTCTTTGTACCTGCTGTGTGCCAAGGAGTCAGCATATCAAAACAACATGCTCTCGGCCCTCAACCAGATTGTGGGCTGCAGGGGAAGGTGAGAGAGAAGCATGAGGAGAAAGGAGCATGTTACCACTGCTGTCCAGAGGGGAGAAGAGGACATTCCAAGGAGGAGGGGGGCTTCTGGGAAAGCTTCTAAGAACAGGTGGCAGTTGAGTTGTGTCTCTAAGGGCAGCATGTGGCCTGGAACTATTAGCTCTGGGCACCATAACTTGGAGGCTTCATGTCCAGAGATGGGTGATGTTTGGGTAGTGACCAATAATTTAAAGACTCCCTTTGAACAACACCCCCAATGTACGGTGGGTGGGGTAGTGATTACGAGCTCTTACAAAGGGTAGAGTAGGTGCAAAGCCTTCCTCGCTTCCTAGCTTGAGATTCTCTGGGTCTCAGTTTCTATATCTGAACATTGGGACAAATGCTATTAGTTCTCATGTTCAGTGAACAGTGATTAAACCAACGCATCACCATCATCATTCACCATTATCATTATCATTTCCGTAGCCAACGCCCTGGCGGGAGGAGGAAGGCTGGTTGCGTAGGAAGAACCCCAGCCTCCACTTCCTCCACGGAGCCTCTTTGGCCCCCATGGCACCATTTTGCTCGAGTCTCCTCGTTAGAGGAGAAAGTATTCTGGAATGGCCTGGCGGGTTGCATCGTCTCCATAAGGGGTGTGTGTAAGAGGACGGAGCTGAGAGGGGCAGAGCACAGTGTGCCAAGGACTGCCAGCTCCTCACCCGAGAGGGATTTGGTTTTAGAAAAATTGCATTGTCGTAAATAAATCTGGTCTCAGCTGTCATTTAGAAACTGGGTGACTTCAGCTGCCTTATCATTTCCACCAGCCCAGTGTCCTCCTGACTCCTGGGGGTTGAGGAGCATAAATGAGACCTGCATGTTCATTTTGGTCACGGTGCAGTGCCTGTAGAAAGCACCAGCTGCGGTAGCTGCTCTTCTCCCCTCCTCCTCCTCCTCCTCTTCTTCCTGGAAGCCTCCCTTCCCATTTCTTACCTGGACCGGCTAAGAGTTTCAGTAGGGCTCTGCAGTATCTATCCTCGGGCACTCACTCCAGCTATGGTGCCCAGAATCGTGAAGTTTCTGTCCACATGGCTAAGCCTGGGCTACACACCTGGCTCTGGGAAGAGGATGACAAAGGCCCATATCCATGGCCTGCAGCTGGGCGCAGAGCTCCTCAGGTCTGAACGCAGAACATCGCTGTCAACAGGGGCTGCATCTGAGAGTGAGAGAGTCTCTGATCCCGTTGGAGAGCAGCTCCGGGCTGTCCTGGGTGCCGGCTCCTGGGGGTGCCTTGTGGCCTGCAGCGACACAAGAAGATGATGTAAGTCAACTTGGCACAATTTGCAGTTACCCCCACAAAGAGAGGGGTCCCTTTCTGGAGCTGCATGTCCTCTGTCCTTCAGGGGCGTCAGCATGCCAATTCTCTCTTTTACCCAGTCAACAAAAGTTTACTGGGCGTGTGCTCTGTGCCAAGTGCCCTGGGTAATGAAAATATACAGGGCACTAAAATGGTCCAGGACCCTGCCCCGACAGAGGTTTCTGTCTGGTGAGCACTCAGACAAAAATACAAATGAGAATACAAATGTGTGACTGTATAACTACAATAGTAATAGATGCTACTGGGGAGACCGGCAGCATGTGAGACAGAACATAATGGAAGGGTCCCCTACCTAAAACAGTAAAGGAAAGACTTGTATAAGGAGGCGTTTAAGAGCTAGAGGTGAGAGCTAACGGACGAGAAGGAGCATTGCAGAGAAAGTGTGAGCAAGGGGGCATTCCCGAAGGAGCCACTCACACACACGCGTGTCTGCCCACAGTGCCAGCTCTGTTAGGAGAGACCTCCCCAACAAGCCAATAGAATTACATGCCAGTTACACACAGAGAGGGGGAGCTTATGCGATAGAAGCCAGCAGCGCGAGCAGAGAGAGCAGCGGGAGCGTCCGGCATGAAGTCCCAGTCTCTGTGATGTCAGTGGCTGGAGGGGTGGGTGTCAGTCTCAAGCCAGATGGCTGCAGTGGGGACATGTGTCCAGGGGAGTGGAAGTCCACTGGGCTCAGAGTGTGACCCATAGTACAGCCAAGCTTGAGTGTCTTGAATAGTCAGATCTCTGCATTAGTACAGCCCACAGTGAGGGTGGTCCCTCTCATATGGGTGTCCCGATGGAGTCCTTGTCTCAGGGTCCAGAATCATGGTTTGGGGCATTCTGGGGCCCTCCAAGGGTGTTCCTGTTATACCCCATTACCTCAGTCTTCATGCAGCACTTGACATAACTGTCATGGCTGACAGTGACTCCATGTTGGATTGTGGAAAGGTATCCAAAAAGTCTGCTGTTCTCTTGTTTTGTACAGGAAGTATGGTGGGAAGAAAGGGCTGGGCCAAGGGAAGAGGGCCAGGGAAAGTTTGTGTGCTGAGGAGACTGGGGGCACCGGGGGCGGGGTGGTGGGCGGCAATGTGGAGGGTAGGGGCAGGGGCAGCAAGAGGCAAGCTCAGAAAGGGCCTGGGAGGCCACGGCAAAGGGGCTGTATTTCATCCTGAGCTGGGGGGCAGGGAGACAGCCCTGGCAGGGTGTGAGCAGGGAGGTCACATGGGAGTCAACAAGCAGCTACAACTGCCCATAGGCAATGGACACTGAACGTCTCCAGTTTCTGCCTCTCTCTGGCTTTCCAGAGCCTACGTGGTATGTAATTCACAGGATGTTAAGGACGTTGGCCTGATCTTGGTAGAAATATCATAAAAATACCTGATCTCATGTGTCAGAGGGCTAGGGGCCTGGGTGGGGCAGGCAACTGGGCTCCCTAACTTGGATGGAGTCTGACGCTGCTGAAATTCTAAGGTGTGCCTGTTAATTAAACACTGAAATGGTACTTAGGATGGACTATAATAACCCTAGGGGGCAGGTAAAGTTTCTAGGGAATGCATCATTTTTCTGGGAGAAACAAAAATATAGCAAGGCTCATTTTGAAGCCCCACCCATTTGGAATTTGCTCCCTAGCTCTGGGTGGGGGGGGCCTCTGTGAGGCTAAGATGAGGTCATGAAAGCAACTTGCTGAACACATAGTACATTCTTAAGAAATAGCTGTTTCCCACCCCTTTTCCTTTTGTCTATAGAAAATAGGTTTTCCGAGCAGGGGGAAAAATGTGTAATTAGAATGATAGGCACTTTTCAACTTGGTTAAGGCATACATTTCAATCACTTTGGCAACACCCATTCAGGCACAATTGCTGGGCTAATTATAAATCACTCCTTTTCATTCATTAGGCCAGAGTCCCCGAGGGCCCCCACAAAGGTGTGTTCTGTTGGACTAATTCAAGGCTCTCTGTGTTTGGCAGACCTCCTTTGTCATTCTGATGTTGGGGGACAGGCCTAACAGGTGTCTTACAGCTCAGCTGGGTCATATCAGGTTCTTCCTGAAAATGCTTAAATTTCAGAAAACACGCTTGGCCTCGTGCTGTCCCCCCATCCATACGAGGCGAAGAGATGAGGTGATGGGCATCTTTACACAAAATGCATCTTTCTTTAACATTGGTCCAAATTGGAGAAGCTTGGATGTTTACTGGTTTTTAACATGTTATTACTTTGGACAAGGTGAGGTTTCCCCTTTAGAATGGGCCCACAGCATTGAAAGCTCTTCTCCACAAACTGGATTTTGTAGTCTGAGATTATATTCTAAATTGCCTACTTGACATTACCTGGTGCAGGTGCTTTGCAAGAAAAAAATATAAATACAGCAATTTTTTAAAAATTGTAGAACAGTACCTTTGCAGCGGAAAAAAATAACTACACCCATAAGCATTATTTAAAAAATGCAAATGTATAACAAACTTGAAGTTTTCTGTACATAGTTCAGCCAGATCAATTGAAAAGATTTTACATTAGGTGCAATTTTTAAACTTAAATTTTTTTCTGAATTCAATAATGGTTCAAAAAAGAGAGTTTAGGGTTCTTGGGGTGTTTTTTTCAAACAGTCCTCTCTGCAAAGCCCTGCTCAAGGCTTTTTCTTGGTTGTTCTTGTCCACGTAAGGAACGTCCAAACCTGTAGGAATTTTTATCAATTTATTTGAGCCACACTGAAGATTGCCAGGAAGCAAAATATCAAGGGACTGAGAAAAATGCTCCAGAGAAGGGCAGTTTTGCAGCTTATTTTATACATTAGAATCAAAGGAGGAGATTTAAGAAGGGTTCCGTGAATCCATGGGTGGTAGATTAAGGGGCAGAAGAAAGAAAAGCAGGGTGGGGGCGTGAATCTCTGGGATAAAGAATGTAACGGAGAGACACCTACTTCTTGTACATTGGCGGGTACCACATAGTTAATAGTCAGCCTTTACAGCACATAGACATGGTGGGGGGGGGGGACAAAATAACAAGAGAGCAACGAGGGGTTCGGTGGTCTCATGCTCTGGTGTGGTCTGGAAAAGGAGATTACCCTGACGTTTCAAAGGTATGTTCCCTCAGATGCAAAAAGACAATAGACAGACTCACTTAAGGTACAGACTGACCTTTGTCAAGGAAGCTGCAGGCCCCGGATGGGACTCCCTGCCATGACTCACTTCCCGTTAGGAACGCTTACATTGGGACCACCCCACGTGGTTACTCTCCAGCTGGGGTTTGTAAGGCCACCGCCGTGCAGGCCTGTCCCGAGCTGGTTGCGTTCAGGATGTGGCCCCTTTTTTGTCCACGTTATAAAAGAAACGGTGTGACCACCACTGTTAACCCTTGCAGGGTCACAGTCCTCACTGGGGCAGAGCCTAAAGCTGTAAGAATTTTAGAAGAAATCATAAGGTCTTTGTGGTGTTGGGTAACAAATATTTCAAATGTCTTTGCATCAAATGACATGATCCGTGAGAGGAAAAAAATTGATGAATTGGACCTCATCAAAATTAAGAACCTCTGCTCTGCAAGAGACAGTTAAGTGAATGACAAAACGAAACACCAACAGCGACAACAACCAGAACCCGTCGCACGTTGGGAACAGATATCCACAAACCCCACAGCTAACAAAGATTTGTATCCAAAATTCCTGCAAGGAACTCTCAGAACTCAATAATGAGAAAACAAACAAAAAAACCCCCATATTTTAAGAAATGGGCAAAATGCTTTCATAAAAGCTTCACCAAAGAAGATTTACAGTGCAAACAAAGAGGCTCAATATCATCGGTCATCAGGGAAATGCAAAGTAAAACTACAATTTAGAAACTGTAACACACTTAACAGAAAGACTAAAGTTAAGAAAAAACAGAAAATGCCATGTGTTGGAGAATCAGAACCTCTGTATGGAGAATTGGGTCTTGTACATCGCTCGTGAAATACAAAAGGATACGGGCATTTTGAAAACCAGTTTAGCAGTTTCCTACTAAGTTAACCATATAACTGTCATAGGACTCAACAATCCCACTCCTAGGCCTTTACCCAAGTGAAAGAAAAACTTATATTCCCACAAAAGCCTGCATGAGAGTGTTCACAGAAGCTTTATTCCTAATCCCCAAAGTTGAAAATCATGCAATATCCCTCAACCGTGGAATGGCTAGCCTGTCACGGAGCCATACGATGGGCCACACGTTAAAGGGATGCCAGGGAACATCACACATGACGTCACCGGAATGGCGTGATGTCCCAGTGACTTGATTCCCTGAGAGGACACTTCACCTCTGCAGTATTTTCCCCTCCGAACCCACGGTCTCGTTCTGAGGAAAATGCCAGACAAACCCAAATTGAAAGCCCTTCTACAGAACACCTGACCATACTTCTCAAAACTGTCAAGCTTTTGAAAAACAAGAAAAGATTGAAAAATAGTCACTGTTTTTCTGGGACAGGAAAGAAAAGGCACTAGTGAGAAAAACAAGTGGAATCAAATAAAGCCCGGAGTTTCATTAATACAGGAAGAGATTATTTAGTAAGACAGGAATTGTGGTTTCTTCCTCGAGACAAATGTGCCCTGGTGATGTAAGATGTGACGTTAGTGGAACCCGACCCCTGGGGAAGGGTGCCTGGGCGCTCTGCACACTCTTGACAACTTTTCTGAAAATCTCAATTATCCCAAACTAAAAAGATTATTGGGGGAAAAAAAAAGTATGCTGGGTAACATGTGAAGCACTCGATAAATGATGACGATTGCTTATTCTTCTGCGGAAGAAGCACTGGTAGAAAATGCAAATTACAAAACTTGCATCTTACATTGTGTGACAATTCATGTAGTACCTTGCTCTTACATGTGTTATTCCACTTCTCAGGGTGAACAGTTTAGAGCTAGGAGGGATGCAAGTATTTATTGCTGATCCAACTACCTCATTTTCCAGATGAAGAAACAGAAGTCCATCTGAGAAAAAGAAGAAAAGAAAAAAAAATAGTAATTGAAATAACAGTAAGGGTTTTTTTTTTTTTTTTTTTTTTTTTTTTTTACAAATTAATTACAGTAAGTAACAGTAAGTAACACCTACCCTAACTTAGGCGCTGTCCCTAGATGCGTACACCATTATCCCATTCATAACAATTCTGCAAGATACATTTTGCAAAAGTCTCTATTTTACGGAGGAGGAAGCTGAGGGACAGAGAGGTAAGTAACTTGCTCAGGATCACACAGTTTGCATGGCTGAGCCTTGAACTCAGGGAAAGAAAGGGAACTTAGATTCACCGAGCATCTACCACAAAGCAGGCCAGATGCCAAATGTCTCCTAAACTTTAAGTCATTTAATTCCTCACAAAAATTCTGTGAGGTCAGTACCATTACCCCGAATTCACCAATGAGGAGCTCAAGGTTTACACAGTTGTCCTGCCAACCAGCAGGCAGATGGCAGAAGTGGGATTTGAACTTGGGTCCCTTGGACCCAACCCTGTGTGTTCTTCGCCACTCTGGGCTCCTCTCAGTACCAGCAGAACAGACCAGCGAGAACAAACCAGAGGCTCTGCCTTTTCATTCACGTCTTATTCCACGCTCAGGAAAGTTTGGCTTCCCTAGCCGCACATCATCCCGTATTTTGTATTTTACCAGCAGAAAAGACATCTTCTATTCATGATTCCTTAAGACTCGGGGAGCTGACCTGGGGCTCCTCAGCTCCCCAGGACGCAGGATGACAACCATGTCCATTGTACAAATTTCAAAAGTCATCCAAGACCTACCAAGCAAGTATTAACAGAGTCAGTAAAATGTTAACATATGACAATATTAGCCGAGGCTGATGTCTGACACTCCGACCGAGCTCTCACTGTCCGCGGCTGAGAGGGTATGAAAAGTGTTACATGTATTTAGACATATTGGGGGGAAAAGTACAAAGCGATCATCTGTCTGTATCCCCCTCCCATATGTGGCCACAAATGGAACACATTGAAAAGGTCATGAGGGGTCAGGAGATTTAGTGAACTGGGCACAATACTGCTTTGTGGTCCAGTTTATTTTCTCATGTAAAATATAGGTTGTGATAAACTGAAATCCCTCAGATTTGGTTTTTATAGCTCAAATTCATAAATTCTCTATATTCATTAGAAAGCGACGTTACTATCTGCACCCACTTGAAAAGCTAGCATCCCCAGGGACAGAGAGAGAATATTAAAAAAAATATCCTGATCAAAGAAATATTGCTTCTCCCCGCCTTTCATTGAGCAGATGTGCAATGCGTCCAGAGAAAGAAATAGAAAAATTCCTGAGTGATTTATTTGATGAACCTAGTTTTAACCGAGGTTATTGCATGCCTGATATCATGACGGGGATTATTAGTTTCTAGTTGAAAATGACCAGAGAGAGTCCCATTCACTTCATCAATATGGTCCATTTATAGGTTGTCAGGAAGGCGACATCATGCAGCCGCAGCACTTTGTCTTGGAGTTATTTCTCTGTTAGATGGCTGCTGTCTTTATCATGAAGACTTCGAGCTATTTAAGAAAACCCAGACCAGGAAGATAGGTTCGCTCCATCCCAGAATTGAAGACATTAAAAGCAGATGCATCACTTAGAAAAATGAGTCTTTTATTCCAAAACCTCACTGCCTCAGAAAAAAAGGCATTTGCCACAGGAAAATAAAAACAAATACTACTCCCCCACACCCAGAAAAAAAAATCCCTCATTTTTTTCTAGGAAGAAATTTGACTTTGGCTTTTGCTAAAAAGAATATTTTGTAAAACCCAGGGGTTCCCAGACTTAGTAAAGCAACAAACTTATTTTTAAATTTAAGGGTCAGGGGGAGTCTATATAGGATTGATGATTTTCAATTTTGCCAAATTCATTACTATTCCTCCACAAATGTCATATATTGTCTCCATCATTCTATAAATTATGCACAAAATGTTAATATACATGTGAAAGTTTTAAGTAACATAAACACTGAAGAAGATCACCATCTCAGAAGCACAGCCTTCCTTCCGAGGAGAGAGGCCCAGGTACACAGACTGGAAGAACTGTGATCACTTACCAGCCCTGGTCTGCAGGTGATCCCTGGAAACCGCTGGAAAACTGGGTAAAATCTGGGAGGAGCAATATTGGTGTTACAGGAGGAAACTGTCTGGAAATGTTTTATAATTCCATACACTTTTCTAAATGGTTATAGCACTGACAGTAATAGTAATAATAAAAATTATAAGTGGGTACCATTTATTTATTAAGTGTTTATTAGATGTCAGCTTCTTACTATATGCTTGACCTGTTGGTTTCTTTTAATTCTTGCAAAATCTGTGGAATCAGTGTTTTTATTGCTGCTTGATGACAGGCAAGCGTGGCCCTGAGAAGTCTGATAGCTGGCCCTAGGCCACCGGATAGCAAGTGCTGGGGCTGGACGTCCACGCAAGTCCCCCCCCACCACCGCCCCGCATCAGAAGCCAGTGCACTAAGCAGTCTGCCCCTGCCTCCTTCTGATTACATTCAGCTGCACTTATTTGTCTGTAGATCTATATTTTCCAACCTGTGCTCAGTTTTCATCTTCAAATCCTCCACGCTCTGTGCAGCGTTTGACTGGTAGTAGACACTCACTGCTCTGTCTAAACGAGTGAATGAATGAAGACTTTCAGTGCGGGCAATTTGTTCTCAAACACAGGGCGGTGTGAGGCTTAACGAGGTCTTATAGGTAAAATACTTAAAACGGCACCTGACAGACCATAGGGAGCCCTTGGTGTACGCGAGTGACTTTCATCACTGGTGTTAAGAAATCGGCTCCCCTTGGAGAAGCTGTCTCGGCTCGATCCGCTGGAGAAGAACCAGAACCTTACGGAGAAATCGCCTACAAAAGGGTTAAACAAAATCAGAAACGATCATTTATAAGGCGGGTGAAATGGGTGGGGGGGGGGCCAATGGTACCAGCGTTCAGCTGTAAAACAGGTAAGCCAGGGGGTGCGGTGCACAGAATACCGACTGCAGTTAGTGGCACTGTGCTGTGTGCTTGGAAGCTGCTAGGAGAACACATCTTAAAGTTCTCATCACCATGGAAAACTTCTGTAACAATGTGTGCTGATGGATGTTAACTAGACTTATGTGATTATATTGCAATATATACAAGTCGCAAATCAACAGAAACTGAAAACTGAAAACTGTGCACCTGAAACTAATACGTGTTAATTACAGCTCAGTTTAAAAGAACTTCCCCTCAAAACCCTCTGACAATTTATAAAATGCTTGTGCATATCACTCTATTGCTCTTCTTTTGCTCATAAACACTGTAACATATCATTGTATTATATATATCATGTGTGCCACATTATGATTGATATATATATATATTTCTATCTATCTTTCTATCTATATCACAATGCTTTTTATCTCATGGACAAAGGATGTGCAACTTAATAAAATAAAAGCAATCCATAGGTCCTCCTTGATGAAAGGATTTTTAAAACAAATCTTGTTTTGTGGGGCCCCAAGGGAAAATTATAAGGGGTGAAAATTGGGGTTCTTCTGTGTATAAGACAGAAATACAAACTCCTCCTTATATGAAACATAGAATTGATCATTACTAGTTAGAACTCCCTGACCTTCTCTGTAGATACACTTTATAGACATGGTCTGAACTTGAGTCTAGAAATTAGGTTTTGACTCACCTCCACACTGCTGGAACTGCGAATCAGACCACCACACTCACACCAAGGCCACTGCGCTATTCTCCCAGACCTTTCCTGGGAATTTCCCAAGGGAGCAATGAGAACACTGCTACAGCGAGATCCATTCGTCTCTGATCTCCGCACCCTACATGACAAGAGGTCCTGGGGACACTCTTTCCCAAGGCACCCTCAGGACCAAATCGAGAAGGTGACGTTCTTGCTCTTTCTTATTTCGATTAGTGATATTCCCTGCCTCTCCTGGACAGATGTTTCCCTGGGCAAAGCAGCCCGGCTGCTGAAATGATTTCTAAGTCTGTTCCATCAGCAGGATTGGGGCACAGAGAGACTGGTTACTACTCTTCAGCCCTTCAGATGAGCAAAAGTGATGAAAGTTGGGGTTACCAGCAGAGCAGCAGAATTTAAAATGCCTAGTCCTGTAGCTCCCACTGTAGATAACAACTTCAGTGAATTTTGCCTTATGAGACAACTGCAGATTTCCCAAAATGAAAACGACAAGGGAAAAACTGGGATAAATAGGTTCATGCTAGTTTTTTCTTTTCCCCCAAGCAGGAGCAGGCTCATTTCTGGCACATGGTACGGTGTGTTTGGGCTCAACATGATTGCAGTAGAGTAAGCTTTCGTCTCTGGCCCTGAGAAGGAAACAGCCGTCTTCCATCTTTGCTCTGAGAGGGAGAAATGTAAGTGGCTTCACACTAATAAACAGTTAAATATTGCTTATAATTTGTTATAAGATTGACAATATCTGCATGGTGTTTTATGAAAATAATTTCATAAATAAATATCTATTTTAGGAACTGTAGGTCAATCCAGTGTTTTTTCAATAAATAGGCTGGATTTTCTTTCAGAGATAGGTATATAAGAAAAGCATATTTTTTCACAGATACATTTATTTTCCAAAGTTGTAAGTGAACTATGAACTGTTTTGCATCTTCCTCATGAATAAATTCTGTAGAAAAATCCTACAGTAGCATAAACTTTTGCCTAAGCAGCCCACTTGCTCTCACGCAGAAATTACATAATGCCTCAGATCCTGTCAGCCACCTGCAAACGTCCATCCCTCAGATGAGGGACAACTGGACTTTTACATCTGAAACCTCACTTGGAAGAGAGACTGAAGTTAAAGACACAGAAAGGGAAGGTGTTCCGTTTCGTTGTTTTCAAGACAGTCCGGAAGGTTTGATGATTGAACAGCTGCAGCCTCTTTACGGCAGGGGTGGGGGTGGGGCGTGGAAAGCCTCTTCTCTACACTAGATCAGGCCGGGAGGGTTATTTTGTTAAAAAGCCTCATCCAGAATCAGTATCTCCTTCTTCCTCCTGCTTCCCCCCCCCCTTTCAGTTTGCTTTAAAGGTTTTGGCTTTTGTTGTTTTCTACAACGGATGCCGTTTGCACCTGTGAATGATAATGAATTGATGCTCTCAGAGGAAATGGAGCTTCTTGGATAAAAGATGTGTTCGGTGTTTAAGTCATCAACGTTGACATGATTATCTTCGGAGTTTGGCCCTATTAACTTGATTATTGAGTCACTGTTTATTGTCGTGTGTGTCACAGAGCTGAACGACAAAAGGTCAGATCCTGACAAGAGACGCCACCAAGTGATGCGGTCGGAAGAACTGATCTTCTTTCGTGGAAATAGCCGCTGTCATTTGCTCTCCTTTTGGCGTGGATGACACAAAGCACTTGCGACTGCCACGCCAGGGGAGGAGAATTTCCAAGCTACGTTGAAAATCTGCAGACCTGAGATGTTCGTGCCCCTTTGAGTCAGAATTCTACTTCTCGTTCTGATTCCGCCAAGGGAACAATAAAACACACGAGCAAGATTCACCTTCAAGGCGGGTCATGTCAGCTTTGTTTGTAACAGCAAAAAATTGACAACAGTCTAAATGTCCAACTATTTGGGATTATCTGCGTAAATGATGTCCTCACACATAGTGCCGTGATTCAAAACCATCCCTTCAAATATTCACTAAATATAGGAAAAATTCCCAGATAAGTAAACTATGCATTTTTCAAAAATACAATGAATGGGCTAGACTTTATGAGACATTACATATTTGTGTGTATATAACAGCAAAACCTGCAGGGCTTTTGGCAGCGTTTGGCCCTGGGTGGAGGGGAGCATCATTTTTATTCATTTTTAATATTTTGCTGTATTTCCTAGGTTTTCTGCCATAAGCATATATTTCTTTGATAACTACCAACAAAAACAAACCCCCAGCAAGGACGAAAACCTTGTAATTACATATTTATCTAGAGCCAGGATCCACAGTTAAGTTCGGAGCCCAGCCGACCCACAAACCTGTCTCCCAGATCTGCTCTTCCAGGACCTGTATATAGTTGTCAAAAGGAAGTCCTATAACATGTCTTTGGAGCTCCCAGCCCTTTATTAATGCCACATGTGCTCTTGTAAGGTTAAGTTATTAAGTGATATACAATAATTGTCTCTACTCCAAAGTCGACATTTCATTCCACTCGGCTCATGTGGATCTATTTCGGTATCATTTATCACAACTGCTTTTAAAGAGCCAGCTCAGTGGGCTGCTTCTCCCATCCCTCTCTTTTAATGCAAGCCGACCTAAACAGCCCCGGCAAGAAATTAAGTATAATTACCTATGGAATCGCACAGGGCAAAAGGAGATCGCACCAGCTTCCGAAGTGGAGCAAGGCATATTGGAGGCCCCCTAGTCCTCATTCCTCCCCAGAGTTAATTTGCCTGTATTTCCTCCCTCGTGGAGAACGCTTACATGCGCCTCACAATGACCTGTTTAGTTGGCAGTGGAAAATTATGTCATTTGCAAGCAAGCTTTCAGCTGTGATATTTTATAATTGTTAAGATGAAAACCCGATAATCCTCTCCCCCTTCACATAAACTGCAATCCATCTTTAAACCTGTGATAATTCCTAAAACCTGCCGCTTAATAAACTCACAAACCCCAGGCCTGTGTGATTTTACGGGGAGCCAATCTTTGATCAGCCAAGCTGAAATGGGTCTGATAAGGGGACGCCCTTCCACTCTGGGAGTCGCTGTTTCCTCCCCGTCCTCAAGTGCCAAATAAGCAGAAGTCTTTCGGAGCTTCTTATCTCTTTCACTTTCTTCTGGAGATCTCTGTCACTTTAATCCCGCATGTCTGCTGCTGGTTAACAAGGAAATCCTATGTCAATTATCGCCAACAACTTCCTGCTGGGAAGCAGTGGGGAATCAAAGTGTCTGAGAGCCTTTTCACACCAGAGAGTGGTGCAGGGCCTAATTAAATGGCCCTCATATCCTGCGGCCCAGTGGAGGCCACACGATAGATAGCTAATGAAAGATAGCCTAATTTTTCTAAGAACTGTTTGGAGGCTGATTGTCCAGTGAGTCGCAGGTGCGCCCCAGAGTGGGACTGCGTGGGGTGTTTTTCCCCCCACTTCTGCTAAATTTCGTGGTTGGCTGTCAGTCGTGGCTGGCAGGACTGGAAGGGAGCCGACCTGGGGGAAGACTGCACCTGATTAGCGTTGCTCTGTAAGTCCGAGGTGCAGCTGGAGTGGACACGGGCCGGGCAGGAAGAGACCGACGGAGGTGAAGTTCGGGCCAGGAAGGAGACCGCTGCCTACGGAATCATTCACCTGCCTCCGACAGAAGAAAGTCCCCTTCTCCAGAGGGGCTCCCCGCTAACACGATGCTGTTTTGAAAACATTGTTTTACGAGAGCCCTGCAAACCATGTCCTTCAATGACTCACTTCCGCTGGAGGCCCACCTACCCTCTAGACAAACTAAACTGAAAATATACTTTTCTTTTTTTTTTTTTTTTTGCAAGAAAAAAAAATCAGTACGGCTCACATTTTCTTTAGCAGTTTTTCTTTGTCTAGAGCAGGGGCTCTCCACGTGCACTCCCTAGGCCAGCACCCGTACCTGGGAGCTTGTTAGAAATACACATTCCTCAGGCCCCGCCCACACCCTGGAGCTACTGACCAAACAGTAAAGGGCCCAGACTGTAACAAGCCCTCCAGGTAACTGAGTCACGCTGACACTCCAGAGGCACTGATCTAGCCCATATCCAAGAAACTCCTTTGTCGATGGCCAGTTTGGGTGGTTGACTGTAACTGTCATTTGTTGAAAAAAGTCCAGTACATTACATAACAGACACCCCGTGTTGTTAAACTTGACCTGATGTCTGTCTACCTTTTATCGACATGCGTGTATACAAGGCTGGAATCATTTCCGGACTTCGGACTCATGATGGAGCACCTTACTGAGTGAGGCGATTTTCCTGCTAATTTGAGGCAGTTAGGGGGTGGGGGTAAAGGGTGGAAGGTGAGCAATGCATCCACTGAGATATTGAAATCTACTTTCTAGGGTTGTGATTCTTAGGCTTGTGGATTTAAAAAAAAAAAATTCAAGATACCAAATAGGGTTTGCTGCTTTTTACTTGGAAATGAGTAACATTTACCTCCTTCAACGTTTCATTTTTTTAAAGAATATTTTAGAACATCACAAAAAGAAAATAGTAGGAGCATAATTTCAGAATAAAAGCCCATCCTTTAAAAAGTGTGAGTTTTTGCTTATGAAAAGCTCATGCTGTCTTCTTTTTTGTCTCCTGAAGAAAGATTTGTGAGCTCTTTGCCATGAAATGGCATTGCTTGCCAGCTGATGTCTAGAAATGGCCAGTGCAGGTTTGGATTTGGAGAGCGGTCAGATGTTGAAGTGGTTTTGACCTTGGTTGCACATCAAAGTCACCTGGGGGAGCTTTCAAAGCTCCCGATGCCCGGGCACATGTCCAGGGGTTCGGTATACTAGGTCCAGTTTGGGGTGCAGACGTCAGAATTGTTTTGAAAGCGAGGAATCATCTTGGACTCCACAGCTTCTCACACTGTGGTCTGTGCTCGCTGCCCCTGGGGATCTTGCAAAAACGCAGCCAGTTCAGTAGGTCTGCTGGGGGCGGGGCGGGGGGGCTGAGGTTCTTCATATCTAACCTCCTCCTTGGCGACCCTGTTGCCGTGGGTCCCCACATTGAGCAGTGAGGCCCTCCAGCTCTTACCTCTAATGACCTCCAAGCACTTACCGGGGAGCCCAGTGCCTCTTCCAGCACCAGCCGAGGTCACCGCCCGATGTCCTGGAGGGGAGAGACCACTCCCTCAATGTCAGGCTGGGAGCAGAGTCAGAGAGTGGCTGATCCAGCTCCAGGGTGACCTGGGATGCCCACCCCCGGGGCAGCCATGGGCCCCCTCGGTGTAACCTTAGTTCCTCGTGTGTTTTGTGGTTACCGTGGCTGTTCTGTGGTAAACCAGGACGCCTAAGTTTGGGAAAGGGACTCAGGCTCCGTGGGAGGCCAGAGAGGCACAGAGAAGAGGACAGGAAAGTCACGTGGCCAAAGCCCGCTGCCTACACCATCGCTCCAGTTTTCTTCACTGGGCCGCAGAGGCTGGGCCTGGGGACCTGCAGAGAAGCAACTGGGTGAGGTACCGACCCCATTGCTGCCCACCACGGAGAGCTGAGAGCGGACCATAACCAGCCTCAGTGCTGCGGACTCACATGCCCTTTCTTCACTCAAGTTGGGTTCCTTCAAGTCATCTGTTTCATTAGGTGGTCTTCACCCATCCTTTTTCATTTTATCTTCAGCTTCTCAGTATATTTATCTTCTCTTTGCCCTTACTGTATCTGTGATTTGGGGCAATTGGCTCACCTCCGTGGGTGCCTCAGTGCCCTTACTTGTACAACGGAGCGATAGTAACCACCCGATTCAGAGAGCTGTTCTAACGATGAGATGAGGCGATCTTTAGCTGGGAGCCAGGCACAGAGCAAGCGTCCCGATGATCACCTGCCTGGTTGCGGGACATTTTGGAAAGCATGTGCATCAGGGCTGGAAGAGAACTCCGAGGGTCTGCATTCCCCCCGACTTTGCAGACAAGGAAACTGAGGCCCACCGAGGTCATCCGACTGCCCCAAGGACACACTTGGAGAACAAAAACCTGAGCGTGGGTGGCCCCCAGATTGAAGGCCCTGGACTCCCTACCCCACTTTCTCTCTGTGCCCGTGATGTTCTTCACTGTTTATCCTGTGGACATAAAACATACCTTTGTAAGGTGCCTTAAACCTTCTTTAGACATATATAGGTTGCAAATAAATATACAGATGCCGACTTGATGGACGTTCCCCTCATGCTGCCTTTCCCTGTGGTACAGGCTCCTCGGGCCAGTGAGTCCTGGTCTTCACCAGGCTGTTCCACTTCTGAGCCCGTGGCCACCTCTCCTGTCCAGCCAGGTCTGCTCTCCTCAGATTCCACACACGGTCTCAGAACTCTCCGAGTGGGGCGCCCGAAAGCCGGTGCTTGTTGGCCAGTGAGGGTCCATGTATGAGTCTTTTGCTGACTGTTTCCTCTTTTCAGTTTTTTACAATCACAGGCCTTAGGGGTGAACTTGAGGAGGGCACGTCATTGCTTCGCTCTGCCACCGGACAGGGCAGTGCTGAACCCAAGCCCCATAGATCGGAATGGGAAATGAACATGTGTTCCCCAGTGGCTATGAGCGGATGTGTGGAAACACACAGATTTGAGACAGAAGCAGTGTATCTGATGATCCGCTCGGATCTTTACTGCAGTTTTTATACACTGGGAAAATTTTAATTAATAATAATAGTAATTTTGGATTTCTGATTTTACCAAAATAAGAAAAAAAAAAGACTCCTGCAAGATGACAATGTTTATGCAGTTTAGCTTGAGTTTTTATGTAATTTAACTCAGTTTGACTATTAATGTCTTACAGTCTTTAAATAGAATGCTTCTGTAGCACCTCCCACACGCGCATGCGCACACAGCATTTCCTTGAAGGTGGAACACAGAGCAGTTTTAAAATTGGGAGCTAATTCCAGCCCCCTGTTTGGAAGCTGAAGATGCCTTTAAAATAATATTTTCTTTCATGAATGCCAATAACTTCAGAAGTTTGACAGCTAAGTCAGTTGCAGTGGCTACACTTGGAATCTGAAAATATTTTAGAATCTTGAGATAAATGAGTGTCCAACCACAGAGTTAAAAAAAAAAAAAAATGACTGTGCCTGAAAGTCATTTTTACAGGAAAGGGCGGAAAAATCCTGCTCGAAGGAATCGCCCAGAGCACCCTTCAAAGGAGTATCAAAGCCAAATGTGACAAAAACCCCTACTCAAAGCTGAATCAACCCCTGCAGGGGAGGCCTCGTTTGGGACAAGACGCCCACCCCATTTAATCCTCTGTTCAGGGTTACTGAGCACATCAAGTTAACCTCTGAACAAATAGTCCTGGCTCTCCTTTAACAACTTTTGCTCCTAAATGTAGCAGTTGGTGTCAAGTGAAGTCAGTTCCATCTCTAACACAGTTCTCGAATCCACCCAGAGTTTTCTCATGACTTGAATGCAGATGTGTCGCTTTCCTGTTTAAGATTATCCAATATGTCCATGAATTATCCAAAATGTCCTATTCATGGAATAAAACCAAACTCCTTGTAATAGCATTGTAAGTGCTCCCTAGATTGGCCCTCAGCTCATTTGATGATTCTAATTTTTATCACTAATAATGTTGTTCCTACTACTTTATTACCTCTATTCCTGCAACTTGTACAAAATGCACCTATCTTTGACAAACCTTTTACCACATCCAACCATTCTGTCAGGTCATTTATGGGAGTGACCTCATCCATGACTAGATACTTTTGTTACCTTGATTTTACAAATGAGAAATTGAGGCACAGGAGTGTTAGATCAATTGATAAACTAAGTGTAGGGATTTGGGCTAAGATTCAAGAAGTTTATGTACTGAATAACTGCAAAATGGCTGCTATAGCTCCAACCATCACAACTGTGTTCCAGGAAGGAAGAAAGAGGAAGGAAAAGTATAAAATCCTCACTTAACAACTTCAACCTACATCATCAGTCTCAAAAACTTAGTCACTTGGTCACTTCTGGCTGCAGGGGAGGTTGGGAAATAATAGGTTGGGATTTTGTTTTGTTTTTTTGTTTTTTGTTTTTTGTTTTCATTTTGGCACATGGCTGCCCCCAATAAAATCAGAGCTTTATTAGTATGAAAAGAGAAAGGTGAACATTGGGTGAACTACGAACAGTCTCTGCCCTGGGGCATGACATTCTCATTCATTCTGGGGAAGAAGTCCATGACTTCCCACTGTGGCTGAAGGACCCTCTTCATATCAAACTGGCTTTTTGGCTTCTAGTTCCTTCCCTGGGCCACAAGCTCGTGTGATGTGCTAAGGAGAATATATATCACTTCTCTGGGGGTGAAGGCGGTAACTTATAAATCGGCCATAAACACGGTTATGTGATTGACTCGTCAGAAGAAGATGAACACACTACGTACATTTTACATTTAGCTATGATTCCACTTGATTTGTGGCAGTATAAAAATCATTGCATGTTTATAAAAAATGGAAAATGAAAACTTGCCACATTAAAGTCCTCCATGTATCCTTTTCCTAAACATTTCACCCACGTTATGTCTAGCTCCTCGGCAAAGGGGCATCCTGGAGCAGCACAGTCCACCTTCTCTCCCCACAGTTGTTGATGGGCTCTATCCACCCATTTGCACTAATACGTTGATGGGACACATTCACACACTGGTGCATGGGCTCACCCACTCGCCTTCCCCTGAAAAAAAATAAAAGTATCGTGGCATTGTAGGACTAACAATTACTGAGAAACTTCAAGGTTTTATTTCCTTTTATTTTTTTCTCAGCAACATTCAATTGACTTCTTCCCAGCATTCCAGAATATTCCAAAGATGATCAGTAGTGGAAAGTCTCTGGGACACTTGTTTCTCTACCAAAATGAGGACCCGTGGCTATTTAACGGATGAAGATTTTAAGAAAACTTGGAATTTCCCTCAAAACTCTAATTTGAGTGTTTTCATTTTAAATGAATAATTAAAAAGTCAAACATTTTTTCTTTGTTGGTATATACATATGCATCTACATAAATACTCATACTGTCAACTTTGAATTTAAAAGTTTGTTACAGAATCACAGAGAAGAGGGGAAGAGTGAGAACCATGTTACCCTGTACCACTATTTGAATTCTGGTGAATTAGTTTAGCTTGAGACATACCCCAACAACGTGAGGACAGAGGAAACAGAGAGAGACACTTTTCTCCAGGGGGAGGCACACAGCTTTGCAGCCAGACCAGTGTTTGAAACGGGGCTCTGATGCTCACCAGCAAACTTCCTACCCTTGACTGAGCGTCAGTCTCCTCATTCACAGGATGGGATGGTGACGATGGCTGGAATGACTCTCACGTGCTGGATGCTAACTGGGTGACCTTATTCTCTCATCCCCTCTCATCCTAGTCCCACAATGTCATTTCTGTTAGTGTTTCCATAGTACCAGCCATATCAGCTGTTGATAGCTGCGTAACAACCCCTGAAAATTTAGCAGTAAACGGCAGTCGTTTCTTTCGCTCCCTGGGTTGGAAGCTGAGGCTCGGCTCTGCCGGGTCACTGCTCTGGTCCCCATGGGCCCCCTCTGCCTTCAGTCAGCAGCAGGTCAGCTCCACCTCCGGGGCTTGGGGCTTGGCTGCTGGGTGGCGGAGGGGATTTGGGTCCGACGTCTTCCCCCCGCCCGAGGCAAGCCAGCCTGGGCTTGTTCACGTGGTGGAGGCGGTATTCCGAGAAAGTGAGAGAATACAAGGCCTTTTGAGACGCAGGCTCAAAACCGGCACATCACCACTTCTGCTGTGTTCAGTGGGCCAAAGCAAGTCTCACAGAGCCAAACCGACATGTGAAGGGCAGGGAAACGGACTCCACCCCTTGCTAGGAAGGAACCCGATGTCTCCAAGGAAGGAGGGTAATGGCAGCCAGTTCCGCAAACAGTCTCCCACTTCGTCTCCCTCACAGCACTGTTGTACGGATTCACCGATGATAATAGCTAATCGCAGTTAATTCTCACAATAATCCTGCGATGACGCACCAATTATTGTTTCTGTTTTACAGATGAGTTTGCTGAAGCAGAGATGTTGGGTTTCTTCCCAAAGTTGCACATAACTAATGAGGAGCCAGCCCCAAATGCAAGCTGCTCAGGTGAAATCTGACAGGGGTGGAGGCTGGGTTCCTATGTTACAACAATGTCAGTTTCCTGACTTTGACAATATGTTCTGGTTGTGCAAGATTTTATCATTGAGGGAAGCTAGGCAAGAAGTACACGGGGAACTCTCTGTATTAGTCTTTGCAACTTCTTGTTAATCGTAAACCGTTTCAAACTAAAAAGTTACTTTAAAAAATCAAGGCAGTTCAGATACTTACCTAGTGCTGTGTACATACATAAAGAATTGAGCATAGCACCTGCCACACGGTAGATGTTCAATAACTGTTAGCGTCTTCTGTGAACGCCCGTTCTCCACTTAAAAGAGTGAAGAGATACCATCTCAAGTTCCTCATTCTGTGTAAGAGTGGGCACCACCTCAGAGAGCTTTGGAAATGAGCACTCAGATCCGGCCAGAAGGAAGTTGGGGGTAGAGGAGGGGCCACAGTTGGTTTCCCATTAGGGCAAGGTCTGCAGCTCTGGGGCGAAATTGGCTGTGTTTCAGGCTTTCTGCTTTTCTAAGATTACTTTCTGGAAAACGGTTTTCAGATCTCACAGATCCCTGAGGAGTCTCAGCTTGGAAGTGGGAAAACTGTCGGGAAGTCTAATTAAAAGAGAACGATTTGATATGGGGATTAGTCTAGCTTGATAGGGTCAAGCCAGGCACGATAGCTTACCTCTCTAAGTTAGTGCGGAAAAATTCTTGAACAGAAAAAAAAAAAAAACATTAGCAAGCGATAGGCTACAAGCAGACCTAGTTAGGTTGGATTCTCACAAAGAATAAGATAACAGCCTTTGAAAAAAATTATAAAGGAAAATAAGTAGCCGTATGTTAAAGTCACAGAACGGGCAGAACAATGGCAGTAACTCAAATAGGTACTAGGAAGCAGGTGCTGCTGGGAATGGATGTGGCCGTGACCCGCAGCCATAGCTATTTCTGTCGGGCCCAGAACTGTGCATGGACAATTACCTGAGAATGTTGGGGGAGGACATTTCCTGGTGATGACCCGTTGTTCTTGACACCGAAAAACCACGGCTATATTAATGATCATGATAATCAAAAGACGAATAGCTAACATTTATTCGGCGCTTACTATGTACCAGGAACTCTTTTAAGATGACCTTTGTCCTTGCACTGATCTTCACCATCTTTGACAGGTGGGGGAATGATCTGAAGACATTGGCTTTCCAAGGCATGCCAAGGCTTCACTTAGGGAAGCCGGGATGAACGGTGCACTGTCCCAGTGCGGGGACAGGCTCCCTTTGGGAAAGGGCTTTGGGACACCAGACTCCAATCCTTCACCACCCCAATCACTGGAATTTCCTGAGGAATGTGGTGCCCCAAAGCCTATGGTAATGAGGCTCTCCTTACTCCCCTCCCCAAGAACAGAGCCCAGGGCACCTGCATCTCAGATGGAAAGTATTGAACTTGTTCTTCAAACTCATAGTTTTTGAGAATTTCATCTGGAATTTATTTTTGTTTATGATGTGAGGTTTGAGATCTAGCATTCACCCCACCCTGATAGCCAACCAGTTCTTCCTGTGTCATTTAGTACATAACCTGTCTTCTTCTCATTGAATCGATGTACCACCTTTTCCAGGTAGGATGCTCCCAGACCTATTTCTGGTTCCCTGTTTTGTTCTTGATCTGTTGATTTAGTCCTCTGTCAATGGCACATTGTTTAGATTATAGTGTAATATAGTGTATGGTACACACACATGTATATGTTATACATATATGTTACACATATACACATGTTGTGTAGTATAGGGTAATGAGTTTCATTATTTTGGAAGGGAACACTTCCAAATACCATATATCACTGTGTATAATGCACACGCACATTTGTGGCCCAGACTTTCAGGAAAAAAAAATCTTTCATTTTAATTTTCTCATTCAATTTTTTAAACATTTATATTTAGATACTTGTTTTTTGCATTGTAAAAGAATTTCAGCATTTATTTTTGGATATATTATGGTACAAGAAATTTTATGTAACAAATAATTACAAAGCACATGAACAGATATAAGGTATTTCAGGTACTACCTATGTATAATGTGCATCCTTATTTTTCCTTCAAAGACTTGGACAAAAACGTGCACACTATACCCAAAACATACGGTAGTTTGTCTTTCAAACTTCTCTTGGTCATTCTTACATAGTTATTACAATACATAAACTTAAAAATAGTTTCATAAACTGCCAGCCACTGCCCTCCCCCCAAAATACTAAGATGCTGAATTCAATTGCATTTCATTTCTAGGTTAATTTGAGGACTGATGGTTTTATAGCATTAAGCTTTCCTATACCAGGAACAGGGTATGTTTCTCCATTTTGGGGGGGGGTCTTCTTTCAAGATCTTCAATAAGATTTTTATAGCTTTCTTTCTATAGGCTCTATATTATTAAATTTATTCCTGGTTAATATGGTGAACAGGACTTTTCTTTACATTTCTATTTTGTAGCTGGTTTTGCTAGCGTGGCCACTGGCCCATGTTCCTGCACCTCCCCGCTAAGGACTCCCAGGCTGACCTTGTTTTTGAAGTGCCGGGAAATTAATATTCTCTGGGAGACCAGTGGGAGAGGAAAACTCCCCCAGCTACCTCAGCTCTCCCCAGACTCATACCTATGGCCATGTGGGGAGCTCCCTATGACCAGCTCGTGGAGGAGGAAGAAGCCAGTTCTGGGGCTCACGGGGCTCAGCTCAATGTGTGAAGGCCAGCTAAAAATGAGTGCTGTCACACAACCCTCTCACTAGAGGCGACACACTGACAAATGGGACAGAGAATCCTCCTAGTGGTTTAGCTTCAATGAGTCACCTTGGCACCACCTTGGTGTGGAGGGAAAAGTGAACTGATCTAGGAATACACAAAGACTTCTGAGGAGTAGTGAATGGCCCGGCTGGGCAGGTATCTGAAAAGATGGAAAGATCAGAGACAAAGAGTCCAGGGTGGAAGCATGCGGAAGGACCTAAGGGAGTAGACACACAGTGACCCGTGCCAATGCCCATTAGAGGGGATCCTCTGCAGAGGAGGCCCCAAACAACAAGGCAGCATGAGACCAGTGGGAACTCTGAGCATGAGCCCACGAGGGCACCCTGCTGCCAAGTGGGTCCAAGGTGATGTGCTGGAAGATCCCATGGTAATGAACCAGAAACTCTGCAATCTCTCAAATAGTCATGTTGGCAGAGATGGCACAGGCATGGAAGGCAAACCCATGCCAGGAATATGTTTCATTCCCAATAATGACAGATGGTCACCTCCTCCAGGGTGCAAGGGGTAAAAGCAGCGTATCATCTAGTGGCATGTTTTTCTTTCTCAAGGAATGATACCTACTGAGGGCTCAGCATTGCTTTCTGCAGCTGACAGATCACACAGCTGGGAGGAGGGGCAGACACATCGGCCATGGTGGAAGGCTGCCCACTGTGACCTGCTGTGCACTCACTCAGGACCACCCACCAAGCTAAAGCCTTCAGTTGAATTTTATCATTTTATACAAAGGTAGTTTTATCTCTCCCTTTTTATTGTTTAGAGCAACTTTTAATTTCTTGTCTTATCACAATAACTAAACTCCTAAAATCATTTCAAATAACAATGATAATAAACATCCTGCTTTGTTTATTTGATGGCAGTAATTTTAGGATTTTGCCATGTGATATAATGGTTGCTATAAGGCTGGGTAAATGGCACTCACCATATTTAAGTCATTTCCTTCTATTTTTATTCCACTAAAAGTTTTTGTTGTTACATTTATCTAACGGTAATGTAATCATATTTTGTTCTTTAATTTGTTGAGGTAATGAAGTCATGTTGTCAGATTTCCTGATGTTAGATTGTCTTTCCATTCCTGGAATTAACCCGACTTAATCATGATGCATTGGTTTTGAAACATATTGCTGGATTCAGTGTGAATCTTTCTCTGTCGGATATTAATGGACTGTAAAGGTGTGGGCTTATTCCTGGGCTCTCTATTCCATTCCATTGATCTCTGTGTCTGTTTTTATGCCAGTACCACGCTGTTTTGATTCCTATGGCTTTATGGTATAGTTTGAGATGAGGCAGTGTGATTCCTCCATCTCTGTTCTTTTTCAGGGTTGCTATTGCTATGCAGGGCCTTTTGTGGTTCCATATACATTTTTGAAATATTTGTTCTAGTTCGGTGAAATACATCATTGGAATCTTGATAGGAATTGCATTGAATCTATAGACTGCTTTGGGTAGCATGGACATTTTAATGATGTTAACTTTTTCTATCCTTGAACACTACATGCTTCCACTTATTTGCATTTTCTTCAATTTCTCTCTTCAGTGTCTTATAATATTCTGAGTACAGGTCTGAAGAAACCCAAAATGCTAATTCGAAAGAACTAGCACCCCTGTGTTCATTGCAGCATTATTTACAATTGCCAAGATATGGAAGCAGCCCAAGTGTGTATCAGTAGATGAGTGGGTAAAACAACTATGGGACATTTACTACTCGGCTATAAAAAAGAAGAAAATATTACCCTCTGCGACAGCATGGATGGACCTGGAGAACATTATGCTAAGTGAAATAAGCCAGGCAGAGAAAGACAAGTACCATATGATGTCACTCATATGTGGATCTAATGAACATACTGAACTGACCAGCAAACGAGAGACAGACTTGCAGACAGAGGGCAGGCAGACTGCTCTTCGGGGAGTGGAGGGATGGAGCGGAAAGCGAAAAGGACTCATGCACAATGGAGTTGTGATCGTCAGGGGGATGGGGAGTTATAAGAGGCTAAGTGGTAATGGAAAGAATACAATAAAAAACTTTTTAAAGTATTGCTGGATTCAAATGGAATCTGTAACCACAAAGACATTGGGTCTATAGTTTTCTGCTTTTTGTACTATTTTATAAGATTTGGGCCTTTTTATCATCTTATAAAATAAATCAAAGTGGTCATTTTTTTCTGTAGTCCAGATTCATTATAATATTGACTCAAACAACTTCATTTTTAATACTTCCTCTCATAATTTTTCCCATCCAAATATCTTTACAAATAAAATACTCCAGGTGGGACGGTGTGCATCTGTGGGGGTGGGAGTATATGAGAACTCTGTAGTTTTCACTCAATTTTGCTGTAAACATAAAGCTGCCCTAAAAGTAAAATGTATTAAAGAATAATTCTATCAGCCAGCAAAACCTACTGTAGCCTTAGTTGGATGTCCTTGAAAGAATCCCAATTCAAATATTTTTTTTTCCTCAAGCTGGGTGAGAACAGTAGAAACAGCAAGAGCGAAGAGTATAAGGCATGCGGTAGCATGGGGAAAACTGAGTTCGGTTAATTTGGGTATTATGTTAACTAAATGCAAATCACATGCAAAACAGCATCCAATGGGCTGGAGTCAAGAACTCAGACACTTTTTGAAAAAAAAAAGACATTGAGTTAATGTTTATACTAGTGAACAAACCCCAGAATGAACAGAAGATTCACCATATGGTGTGTATTTGTTGATGAAATTTTGTGACAAATCTTTAGAAAATGTATCAGTCACTTTTCTAACCTTAAAAGCACAGAACAACAAATATCTGACCATTGAGAATATTGGCCATGATAACAAATTGAGACAGGGCCCTGGCGGGGTAGCACATTTGGTTAGAGCACGATTCTGATACACCAAAGTTGCTGGTTCAATCTCAGGTCAGGGCACGTACAAGACTCAACCAGTAAACGTATACGTGGTAGAACAACAAACTGATGTTTCTCCCTTTCTCTTCCTCCTTCCTCACTCTCTCTAAAATCAATCAATACTTTTTTTAAATTAAGGCAGCTCTGGTATTGGAAAGGGAATTTTGTTTTTAAGAACAAGTTTCTAATTCACAAAGGTGCTTCATCCACTTGACCTGTTAAAAATGGATACATTAGTACGTAAACTGTTTTGATTACTTATGTATTCCCAGTGTTTCTCGTAGTACTTGATACTTAGCAGGGAACAAACAGATATTTGTTAATGAATGAATAGCAACAATCTAAGTTGATGAAGAATTTTAGTGAGGCTGGTTATGTATTTGGGTGAAATTTGTTGTTCATTAAGGAATGAGGTTAAACCATATGGAATTACCATTTTACACCTTTTAAAAATTCATATTTTCACAATTTCATGTGGTCCAACCTAAGTTCTATCTGACCTAGACTTTAAACATAGTGTTTAACACCTCAGGCCTGTGGCTTAATAGAACAGCCTCCTACACCCACCTGAACCCTAGCTGGTGCGATGCTTCCTGATAACAGGGCTCAAGCTTTGGAGTCATAAACCATGTTCAAATGTTGGCCCCACCCTCTATTAGTTTGTGACCTTGGGTAAGTTATGTATTTTTTCTGAGCTAAATTTCCTAGTATATTAAATGAGGATAATCCTTTCCTCATGGTGTTGATATGAAGATAAACTATGGTGTTAAAATAAGGTACTTCCACAGTGTTGACGCATAGTAAATGATCAGTAAATGATTTCTATTACTCTTCCTGTGAGCTGACTTATTTATTTCTCTTCACCTCTCTCTAGGATATTTCACGTCCTGTCATTTCAAAAGCAATTTACAGTGATCAATAGTTGTGACAGATGTCACAATAGCGTTTTGTGTCTGGGTGGGAATATTGACTGGGAAGGCACAGGAAGTCATCATTTGTGAGATGAAAATGTTCTATATCGTAACACGAGTGATGGCCACACGGGTGACACCCATGTAAAATGTCATTGCTGGACACTGAGGATCACTGCAGCTTGTTGTTTGCATGTTATAAACTCAATAGGGTCTTTGCCTATCTGGGGGTAACACCAAGATGGACCAGAAGCTGCCTGAATACCTAGCATCATAAATGGGGGGATTAAGCAGTCCATTATTTTATGTGTTTTATTTTATGAAAGGCCTCCTACCTTCATGTAAAATGCTTCTCCCTCCACCTCCCCTCCCCCTGCTACCATACTTTCTGGATGTGTGTGTGTGTGTGTGTGTGTGTGTGTGTGTGTGTGTGTGTGTATGGTATCCAACCACGTAATATGAAAATAGAGACATTTATTGAAGAAGATTACAGTTACAAGAAACATTGTACACAGGACAATGACATCTCAGTCCCCTTCAAAGTGGGCACCCTGGGACCTTACACAGTTCTCCCAGTCCCCATCAGCTGCCCCATCTTATTTTCCTAAATCTCATTGACTGTCTGAAATCTCTTCCCTTTCAAAGGTGGTTTTAGTCTTGGGAAAAGCCAGAAGTTGCATGGCACCAAATCTGGGCTGCAGGGGGGTCAAGTCACCTGGGTGATTTCATATTTTGCCCAAATACTCTAACCAAGATGTGATGCATGAGCAGGCACGTTGTCGTGATAAAGCTGCCGGTCACCAGTTGCCCACAGTTGCAGCCTTCTGAATCATTGGCATTGTTTCCGTGGCAGAATGTTCAAGCTTCATGGAAAATCTGATGCAGTTTTGTCGCTCTACTCACTCAGTCATTTTGAATGTGACGGCCACACAGTCCACATGCTCACTCGACAGCGTCTCCTGCCCCCACTGACTGGTACAGTGAAGTCGTCATCGTTCACACCTGTGCATTCCAGTCCACTCTCCTTGGCTGCCAGGTGACATCGATGTTTCACAAACTGTTCTCGTTATATTAACAATGGTTGTACTTTTTCCAGACAGACCTCATATACATGGTGTATGTGTGTTTGTAAGAGTGTGTGTGTGGAGGGGGGTTGAGGATCATGATGCACCAGTTTTGGCCTACGAACTTCTTGTTGCTGGCAAATGAATCATTCAATACAGGATGGTAATTTAGTTGGTTAATTGTCATTAGTTCTCATGAAAATTAACAAAGAGCCAGTAATTTTATTGAAGGATAGCATTTCTCTCTTTCTCTCTCCACCACACATTTAGGATATTCATTTTATTTAATCCCTCTTACAAAAATCATGGATGTTTCTTGGTGCCAAAAAGATACCCCCCAGTTTTCCTCGGCCTGCTGTACCTGTGGAGGTCGCGGAAGGATCCCGGACTTTTCCGTGGGAGCGGCTGGAACAAATGCCTACCTCAGCACAAATGAGTGTGTCTAAAGACTCAGGTTTCCATGTGGCTAAACCATTGCTAGGTGGGGACAGGAAATGGAGACGGTTTCCCTCGGATGTACAACTGAATAAAAATCTATCAACTTGGTCATTATGGCAGACACATGGATATTACCACGGTTTAAACTTCCTGGAAGCTTTTGAACCTCGTGGAGCATAACATAATGGAAGACAGTCTCTAATCAGGGGTCTTCCCAGCTGTCCCTCCACACCCTTCAAAAGCAACACCAGCAGGGAGATGATCAATTACCCTGAGCTGTTATAGACTCGTCTCTTTCTCAGAAGAAAGGGAGTCTTTGTTTCGGTTCACACCATCGCCCACTTTATGAATATGATTTCAGTCCTGATTCCCTATGTGCCTGTGTGAAGGAAAGAGTGGAAATAAAGAACAAAACCAATAAAGACCAAACCAAAAGCACATGTCCCGAGGGGCGCCCACCAGGCGAACAATGGCTGTGAAACAGATGAACCCACCAAAATGTAAAATATTCCACAAAGTTTGGCAGCTTTGAAATGCTACACTTTCTAGCGCTCATCTGTTAATCATCTGAGGGGACTTTCTCAGATCACCAGAAGGACAGTCTCTATGTTCACACAACTGGACGTGCGTACAACTCAGCAAAATGACAGAGAGGCTGGAAAGACAGCCAGCAAGCCAGGAAAGGAAGAAAGAAGCGAAGAAAGAATGAGAGAAAGAGAAAGCTCTTTCTACCCACCTTCCCCTCCAACTGACTTCACTGTATATATTTTCCAGCATATAAGTTTTGAGTTAATTTCAATGTAAGTCATCAAGCCATAATCATATAAATGATTAATGACACCAGGGCAGCAAAGTGACATAATGAGAAGACTTCAGGTTCTACACAGAATTATTTAAAGATTCTCATAGGAAACCCATCTACTTAATTTTTCAAAGCAAGGAAACCACAAACAACCCTAGATTTAAAACCGAAGATGATATGCCTCCACCACCATTATTCTAGTTAGTTCCTACAGCACAGTGTCGTTCCAGATAGCCAGGAGTTAGAAGAAACTGTTTTCTAGAAAACAGTAGTAACCCCAGCCCGAGAGAACATGTATGTTTCATGCAACAGGATATTTACAGGGCACATCGTGTGAGTGTGAGATAAAGTTGACCTGTCACACCTGGGTGAGAGGCATGCAGTCCCCTCGTGAGCAACTGGCTCTCTCGTGACATGGACCAAAGCAAGTGCCCAAGGATTCAGGCAGGGGACCCTGGGCATTAAGATTACCTCCAACGAGACCTTCCTGCTCTATGGGGAAGGGTGTCTAAGTGTCCAAAGGTGGTCTGGGTTGCTGCTTGTGACGGTCCAGTGAGGTGGCTGCCATGAGCACGATTCAAGCGGAGGCTGGAAGGCCCCTTAGTGGACGTGAGGTGCCAGATCAGCAGTTTCCTAACTTTGCTGCACGTCGGAAGCATGTTGGGCAGCTTTAAATCATTCTTACTCACTGGCTGCACCTGTCTGGGACGGGACTCAGGTGGCCACAGTTTTTAAAGCTCCCCAGATGAATGCAGTCACTGGGGGCAAGGTCAGAGAGTAAGCTCCAGGGGACGTGCTTGGTCCTTCTCAAACTTGACCTGCACGCACAGCCCCTGAGCACGGTGTTAAAATGCAGGTTCTGTCTCAGAGGGGTCAGGGTGGGGCCTGGGATTCCACATTTCTAACAAGCTCCAGGCGAGGCCTAGTCTGCCTCTTTTTTCTGTCAGTAATGCGGGAAGTTAATTGTCTGAATGGATGAATGGCCCACCCTTCCCTCTTTGGATGGACAACTCCAAAGTACATCCTACTTGGTTCCTCAGAGCACCCGGTGGGACCAGCCCCAGTTGTCCATGCCAGTAAACTTCCTAGGAGGAAGCTACAGAAATACGTCACTCACCTGCTGATGTTGCCCTGGAAATTTTGGGACCAAGGCCATTCTACAGAGAGAGGAGATTTTTTCCTGCAATCAGCCATTGCTTCCAATTGTCAACACAAGTTGAAAGCAGCCTCATCCCCCACACCCCTGCACCCACATGCACCCCAGCCGGGCTCAGCGGCATTTAAAATTCAATCGCTGTCCTCAGCAAACCCCTCTGAGCAGAAAAAAATCCCATCATTCCTTCCCTACTTGCAAAGGTGTTTAAGATTTCTAAATATTTTAAAGGTATCTACGAGGATTGGATTCTTTTCTTAGTGGCGACTTAATGAATAAATGATGCCCTAATTTCAGTTTAATTATTGTCTAATACTCTCTAATTCATTTCAGATTGCTGTTTAACTTCTTTCCAGCTTGACAACCTTTCAGGCAAAATTGATCAACAAAAGCTGGTGCTTCATTAACATAGAAGCCCATTAGTTGTGTCTAGATATCAACTAAAGAAAAACAGCCGTTCAAATCTCGACTATTTTTGACACTTTGGACATTTAAACCCATCCAAAACACATCTTTAAAAAATATTTTAAGCAAGGGAGGGAGAGTCTGCGCTCAGACTCTGAGATTTTGTTCTGCCAAGTCTGAGCATGGAGAAGATTTTTACGGTTGAATTATAAGCCCCTGAAAATAGGTTTATTATGGCGCGAACACACAACCATAGCCCATAGCAACGTGAATGGCCCTGTTATCATAATGCTTGAATCCTCGCCTTTGTGCCGAATCGGCAGAGCTAGACACCTCCTTTGGCCTTTTTGCTAATACATGTCAATGTCACTTAACTGCTTGTGTCCCTCTTTAGAAAGATGCCCCAACATCTTTAGTAATCCTTGCATTCCTAGGGACCTCCGTGTCTCCATCTCGGGAATTCTCCTCTCATCGACAGCAGACTATTTGGTGGCGTTAGGAACACATTCTCTGGTGGACGGAGAAACGAAGGGTCCGGGGAGGTGGGCGTTAGCTGTGGCTATGTTGAGCGTGTGGGTATTTAACTTCAGCTCTCCAGCAAGTTTCTTGGTGGGCAGAAAGGACTGGTGTCAATCCTCCAGCCATGTTCTTCGGGGCTGGGAAGGAGCACGGCAGCCTACAGGAGTCTGAGATCCTATCATTTGTCCAAAGTTCAAATACTCCAATATCCGTTTGACATCTGACATTTTCCCTAAGAGGGAAAGCATTTGGAATTCTCCTGCATGGAACTCATACAATTTCCATAACAGAATTAAAATTATACTCTGCGGCAGGGTAAATCTTCATTATGATTGGCTGGAAAAGGCAGCCCCAATTATGGGAGGCTGTTCTCAGAGGCTCTGTCTCTTGGTGAAATATTGTAACTGCCAGAGCTGCCACGTGTCAAATTAAGTCTCATAGAAGAATGTCTGACATTTGTCAACTCAATGTATCCTGATATCGGTGAGCCAGAACCCTACTAAGTAGAACACTTTATTAATTATGTTTTGGTTTCCTGCCTCGTCCACCACCCCTCCCCACCCCCAGTCCAGCGGAAGAACTCCTGGCATTTATTGAGTACTTACTGTGGGCTGAGTTTATCATAAGCACTTTCTGTGTATTACTTCATAAAATTCTCCCAGCAGCCCTTTAAGTGGGTACTATTATTATCCCTGTTTTCATAGATGAGGAAATAAGCTCAGCAGCTGAGCAGGAAGGTCAGGACCCTGGGACCCCCCCCAGGTTTGCATCCCAGCCCTGTCAGGCAGTGGCTGTGTGACCTCAGGCAAGTTACTCACGCTTCCTGGCCTTCAACTGCCATTAAAATGTTATTTCTCTCACATGGGATGGCAGGGTGAAATTCTAGTTAGGGGTTCTTGAAATAAAAATTTCTCTTTTATTGCAAAAGAGAACCCTGTATTTCTCCTGCTAAACACATTTTAGAATTCTCTTTTTTCAGTTTGTTGCCCACGAGTTCAGGCTGCCATGCTTTGCTGGGAACAGCATGATGTGCCTCTAAGGGAGTGTGGTGTGTCTGTGTACATGCCCAGGATGGAAGGAAAGTGTGGAGGTGGGGATGGAAGGAGAGAGGAACCAGGCGCAAGGTGGCCTCTCTCCTTCTGAAAGCAAGTACTGTGAAGATTGTGTAAACCTGAAGTGGCCTGAGAGGGAAGCTAACACGGAAGGAAACAGGCAGGAAAGGAAAGGGGCAAATAACCAAGCCTCTGATGATGCCGTTCTAACATCTTGATTCAGCCCTACCTGAAGCAGGGCCCATTCCTTGGACTTCACACTTACATGATAAAGAATTTTTCTTTTCTTTGTTTTCCTTTTTTTTTTTTTTGCTCTGGTTAGTTTGAATTGGGTTTCCATTATATAAAGTGAAAAAAATACAATCTAAAATAATATCCCACTTTATTTCCCCTTGCCTCTGCTCTTCCACAATTCAAACCTGATTGGACAGAGAGCAGAATATCTAGCCATTTATCCTTCTTCCTTCTGTCCATCTAGCCATCCATCCATCCAATAAACAACCACTGAGCATTCACACAGAGCCAGATGTGAAAAGGGCAAAGATGAATGAGACACGCATCCGTTCCTTGAGGAGCTACAGGCACATTCACAAAAATGCAAACCCAGCAAAATAACTACTAGAAACAGTTAGAAAGGCCGTCCCGACAAATGGGATGGTGTGACTTTGGGGGAAACTTCTTAAATTCTCTGTGTATCATTTTTTAAAGGCTGCTTAAACTATCATATAGGTTATATTTTAGGTTTTAATAGAGTTCCCACCTTTTCCTTCAATCTCCTGAACAGAATGACGATGCATATTTTTGAATGAATGAATGAATTCTTAAACTTCAGGCCCCTCCACATGCGTACTTCCTTTGCGCAGCTGTGAAAGAACGCAGCCTGAGGTCAGGGGACAAAAGTGTCAAGTATGCTCTCGATATTGAAGCGATTTGGAATCCCCTGTTACCTCCCACTGTGGCGACACAGATTTACTTCCTGGTGAGAGGCCGGGAACCTTTCTCAAGAGCTCCTCAAGGAAACCCTTCAATCGCTCCTGCGGGTGCCCTTTAAGCACAGGTAGAAACTCATCATCAAATGGATGTTATTTAAAACGTGGGCTTAACAGACTAAAGAAGAGACTGGCCTGTCCAGCTGACAAGTTACATCTCAGCCAGTATAGCCTAGTAAGAGTACCTAAATCTTATCACAAAAATGATTAAATGTAATGCAGATTTATCAGGAAGGCCTCCTTGATTTGTTTTCATTTGAGATTAGTGTGGGCTTATTTATTTATTTTGCAAATAAACTATGAAAACCTCTAATGTGCAATATTATTTGGTAACAAGATTTGATTTAGAATTCGCACGGAACATAATAGGCTATCAAAGGAAATGTCGCATAAAAATCTTTTGTGCGGTGTGTTTGCAATGTTCAAAGTAATTACAAATGTGACAAAATCTAAATTGGACATTTAACAGGGAAATGGTGCTAGAAATTCTTGCTTGATGTTCAGATAATACGAGCAGCTTATAAGCCTTTGTGTTTGGTTCTCTGTGTTGTAAATAATATTAGAAGTATCCCAAAGCCATGGATTTTTTATAAATCACAGATCAACAATCTGATGTTTTTTAAAAAATAGTTACACTTCTCAGTCTCATTCCATGTGGTATTTCTTCCTCACATGCTTATCCTCTTTTAACAAACACCATGTATTTTGCATAGCAACATAATCAAACATATGATCACCTTGCAACACAGTGATGTCGGTCACAGTTTTGGATGGATGAGATTGGGGACAACTGTCATTGCAGTGGTGACCAAATATGAGAGAGTGGAAGACCCAGCAGTCACTTTTTCAAAAGATTTTTTAAAGAAATGGGGGGTAGAAACTGGGGGTCACCAAAGAAGAAAAGCTGCATCCCCACACCCCAACTTCTCCTTGCATGCTCTGCAACGCAGGGCTCACACCTTCTATCCGGGCACCTGTACCCAGCCTTCCAATTCCTGTGTAAATTGAGATGAGGACTTTTGCTTCCGTAGGTCTTAGCTTCAATCTATTTGCTCAAGGTGACAGCGATGAAGTCAGAATAAGAAAGAGATGTCACCAGGTAGCACTTTCCATAATGACGTATTGGTATTTTGACCTGGATTGGCCATGGCCTCTGAGGCCTCTAAGGTAACACTTCTCAAACCTGAATGTGCGGAAGAGTCACCCTGGGGTTTTGTTAAACATAGATTCTGATTCAGAAGGTCTGGGGAGGGACCTGAGGCTCTGCATTTCTAGTTAGCTTCCCTGGAGATGCTGCTGCTGCTGCGCCTTAGACCATACTCTGAGTAGTGAGGTTCTCAAGAGCAGTGTGTCTTGGCATTTAAGGTAATGGAACACTGAAGCATGGAGAAAAGGGTGTGTGTGTAAGAGAGAGAGAGAGAGAGAGAGAGAGAGAGAGAGCGAGCTGGGAATGGCCTCCTGAGACCTGGGCAGTTCTATGCCAACTCAGCCCACGTGCTCTGATGAGTAGTAACCAAAACACATTCAGGTCCTTGCTGTGTGCTGGGCACTGCAAGATACTATCGTTGCCATCTCTGTTTTATAGACAAGGCCCAGAACAGTTGAGTTTCTTGCCCAAGGTCACAGAGCTAAGAACAGAGGTAGGACTTCTGAGACCCAGCCTGCCGGAATTGTACTGCATTCCCTTAGTCTCTAGGCTATCCTTCCTCTGAAAATGTGCTTCCAGCTCTTTGTTCTCAGGGCCTTTGCACATGCTGTTCCCTCTATCCAGATTGCCCTTCCTCACACTTTTCCTGACTGCTCACCCCTCAGATATCAGCTCAAATGTCACTTCTTAGAGAGGCCTTCTCTAATTCTTGTCCCACTTCAAATTACATATATCTTGCTTTCCTCTCATTGCATCTCATTGATTTCCTTCACAGGTGCGATCACAACTTAGTGTTAATTTCCATTCATATCTGTTCCCTCTCAGCACTGTAAGCTCTCTGAGGCCAGGGGCCACAGCTGTGTATTTCATCAGCTCCAAGCACACATCTGGAACGGAATAAGGGCTCAGTAATTACTTGGGCAACTGATGGAGTGACTGACTGACTGATTGAATGAATGAATGAATTTATGTTCTGCAAATAACTACTAAGCCACTAGAGGGCAAATATACTCATCACACCAGCTTACGGTTGGAAGTGTGCCACATATGGTTGACATACCTCAGAAAATACATTCAAAGTATTGCACCGCTCACATGTGTCGCTGGCCCTACAATAGGCAGAATAAAAACTCATCTAAACTACATTAAAGAGCGAGAGTGTGGCTTTCAGAATCCACTCATTTTTAACTTCCGGAGGCAGTCCTCATGCAGCATTAGAAAAGAGAAAGGCAAACACCCGAACAGAGCCTGAAGTGACTTTGTTTCCAGGTTTTCAGACGAGATCGGGTGCATTCAGGGTGGCATGGCTGTAGACTTTTTCCAGGTTTTCAGGACACACTTCTCCTTCTATGCTTCTTTGCTCGGATCCTATCCCAGACTGAACAATGTCCTCTTCTTCCTGTGGTGCGTAGGGAACTGGAGACACTGACATGCTGGCGGAGAGACAGACACAGATTTTCATGGAGGACTGGACCATGGATGTGGCTCCATAGTGAGTCCCCCAGAAGCTGACAAGAACTCTAGGTGAGTCATCTGTTGGAAATGAGGCGGGAACAGGAACGCTCTAAGCAGGGGTGTTCAAACCTTTGGCATCTCTGCGCCATACTGGAGGAACTGTCTTGGGCCACATGTTAAATACATTGCAACATGTAATCACAAAAATATATCTCATAATGTTTTATGTAAATCTACGAATTTGTGTTGGGCTGCATTCGCAGCCATCCTGGGCTGCACACAGCCCACGGGCCACAGGCTGGACACCCCTGTGCGTTGTCCATACAGTGGTCATTGTGGGTGCCTGGAGCTTAACCCCACAGGGACATCCTGGGGAGCACCGCAGGATGCTGTTACTGCGCCTCATTCAGGGAGAAGTTAATACTCAGGCACTAGTAGTCTGTTCGAAGTGGGCAAGACACCTTTCCTGCCGCATTAGAGAGAAAGCCTCCGAGCAGAGGTGCAGGTAACGCAGATGGGCCTGTGAAGGCCCAAGGGACTGAGCTACGGCAATGATGTGTATGGCCAGTGGTCATGCTGATTCACAACCATCTTCACTTCCTGGCTGAGAGGGAGAATCTTGAGGCTGATGGGGCGTGGGTTTGATTCAGAATTTCTTACGTCTTTAGTACCTCAACCCCCTAAGTATTGCTGATACCCCCCAAGCTACCAGGATGAAGAGAATGTTCTGGCTTAGAGCTGTTACTATCTCAAGTGCCACCATTAATGTGGTCATTTGCCACCAGGAAAAAAGTCTACTTTGTTAGTGTCATTGTCCCTTAATTTCCATATTTTTTAAAAGATTTTATTTATTTATTTTTAGACAGAGGGGAAGGGTAGGACAAAGAGAGGGAGAGAGACATCAATGTGTAGTTGCCTCTTGTGCACCCTCCACTGGGCACCTGGTCCACAACCCAGGCATGTGCCCCGACTGGGAATCAAACCGGCCAGCGCTCAGTCCACTAAGCCACACCAGCCAGGGCAATGTCCATAGTTTTGAGATGGCTTTTTTCTACGTGCAGATATGGTCCTGGATTTTTGTCCGCCATCCTGTGTGATGTTGGACTTGGGTCTGAAATTTCCTGGCCCTGTATCGCCTCATCCATGAAAGTAAGGTGTCCTCACCGTGTTACTTCACGGGGATATTATGAGAAGAGATGAGATAGTATCTGAAAACTACTATAAGCTCTGAAGAAAATGAGCTATATAAATATAAGTTATTACACAGTATTATTTTAACCTGGCCCAAGTTTAGATTAGTTATATGAATCATTCATCAACCTTTACTTTGTATAATTAAAAACGTGTGGTTCTTGGAGTCTGTTTGGGAGGCAAGTTAATGTGGCGGGATAGGATGGGTGAACTCTTAGAAGTCAAAGATTTCTGCTCTAAAGACAGATGCACTGATAGACAGGGAAGTTCTATTATCAGGTCTCCTGGTAATAGAGGTAAATCAGGTCTCATTTGGAGGTATTCTCAGACAGCTTTTTTAGGATCCTATGACTCATGTTTTTTCTTATTGGTCTTTGTCATATTTCCTGCATGTCTATGGTATTTCAGAAGGTATTCAAGATTTGCCTCCCGTTTTTCATTTTACCCCCTGGTAGGTCTATGTCATGTATCTGCTGCTGAGATCTTCTTTTTGCATGAATATGTTAAAGGTTGATGGATCTGGGGAGGCTAACTGAATAATTTATTCCTGTGGGAGGCACAATGGGACCCACCCATTTGAGTTTCCAAACATAGAAATGACTGACTTAAAATGTACCTTCCTTAGTTGACCACAGCAGTGTGTGAACAAAAGCATCACTAGGACAGTTAATTCTAGAAGCTTCTGTGCTTCTCGATGGCAGGGGCTAGTGCTCTCATCGTTGTGTCTCCTCCACAATGTCCAACACAGCACCTGGCTTCCAATGGGCACTCAGCAATTGCTCATTGAATGAGTGAATGCTAATAAAGAGGGGGGAAAAAGAAATAAAAACACAATGAACCTCCGAGCCCAAGGATATCATTAGCATGGTCTCCCCATGTGTTAGTTATTAGCTATTAGTGGCGTGGGTGGTCTGTGAGAGATGGACTAATTCTTCTGCGGGCCACGGTGGTGTCAAACAGTATATTAACTAATGGGAACAAGGGTGTTGACTGGATTTCTGCTGAGCACTAAATTTCCCCTAGTGACTCCTGCGAATTAGACACATGCCCTAGGGGCCCAAGCTGTTCCCGGCTTGTAACTTACACAGTGGAAGGATCTGGTGGAACAAAAGGATTTCAGGTAAGGTCTGCAGGGAGCATCCACCCCTGCATAAACACCAGGAAGCAGATTGTTGACAAATTCCACCCAAGTGTCAGTAACCATTGGGTTATGAGACAATGAGCAGGGAGGTAATTGGCATATTATAAGGAGACCAGTGGGAGACGTGCACCTACAATGCTTCTAGCTCCTTCACTTTAAAGCATCACCCCGACTTTTCTGCCAAGGTCATGAGCACTTATGATTAAGGAGCTACTGACAACATGTATTGGGGCTCCATCACAAATAAACCAAGGCAAAAAATAAACCAAGATCTATAATAATCTCTATTAGAGGTAAATCAACATCTGTAATAATCTCCAGATTTACTTTTGTCCATTGATCATGTAGAATTATTCACTTTTTAAACAATTATATTTCCCTTAACTTTTAACTTCAACCATTTCTTCTTTGTCTTAGCATGGGAAGTATGTTGCCCACTTCCTAGATCTAAACTTACATGAACTTGCACTATTTTTTTCTTTTATTTCAAGATTTAGGGCTTTTTGATTCCCTCCCAAATCATTAAATGGTTTGCTGTTTAAAAGAAACCAGCAAACTATAAAAAGCCCTTTAAACTTCTAGGACATCAGTTCACTCTTTCAGGAGAACATTTTGAAGAGGTGGGGTAAATGAAGTAGAAACATTCAGATTAAATTTCCTTTGAAATCCATGGGTTTTTAAATTAAGGGAAAGTGATTGGCAAAACATGTTTTGGTTTTTGCCGAAACCGAAATGTTTGAAAAACAGTTCAAGATGTTCTTCCACACCCCAAGCACATCCATCTGGGGCCATCCACCTCAAGCTGAAATCCATTCTCACACAACCTCTACGCAAAGATCGTAGCTCCTGGCTTCGGCGAGGGGGCTGCCGTATTTTTCTAAAGGAGAACATGTTGAAGTCTAAGGAGTAGGTATCACATTCTACATGCTATGTCATGCTGATGACATTCTATCCAGAAGAAGAAGGTTCTGAACTAGATGGTTGTAAAAGGCAGTTGTTTCCACTTGACTTTGAATCAGATCAAAACATGTAAATGGAATATGCGAATAGTTCCCTTGTCTGTCCTCCCTCTCTCTCTCTCTGCCTACCTCCCTAGTCCCTTATTCAACCATTCATTCATTCAGGAAATATTTATCGAGTGCCTCCTATGTGCAAGGGATTGTGTGAATGTAAAGGCAAAGACAGCCCCTAGTCTTCGGGAGCTGCATGCCTAATAGGGGAGACAGGCGTGGCTTTACAGTGAAGCATGCAGGAGGTGCCGTGTTTGCGGTGGAGAAGAGGCACAGAAGAAGGAATGCTCAGGTTTGCCTGGGGATGACAAAGAGGAAGATTTTATAGAGGAGCCACAAAAGGTCAGACAAAATGAAGGTGAAAACTGGAGAGCGGTTGGGAAACTATGAAGCCTAAGTGAGGTGCATGTTGGAGCATCCATTAAGAAATGGGTAATTTGAACAGGCAGATAGGGAAAGAGGTTGGAAAAAGTCACATGAGAACCACCCTGATGCTCATGGGTGGAGGAAGATTTGGCGGAACCACTCTCCTCTGGAGGACCCATTTTTCCCGCTCCTCAAAATCTGGATGTTGACTCTCAACTATTTGGCAGCCTCCTGGTAGATGCTGTAAGTCCAGAGTCGTGGGCTGAGGCTGAGCTTTGCCTGGCCACATGTGAGCCCTCTCTCCTCTCTGGCGTCTTGACCAGACTAAAGGATCTGTAAGGCCCATCATAGGATAACTGTAATACACAGCCCTGGTTCTGAAAACTGACACAAATTATAGATCGCCACCCCTTCTCCCATCCCACCAGCACCATGTTTAATTCTAATTATCGGAGTTTGGAAAACCTGGTGCAAAAAGTCTGTACTCATTTAGTTTCACACCTTGGAATTCTGATGCTTGCAGATCCTCGTTAGCCTCTTCTCTAAATAAAGAGCTGGGAGGGTTTTCCTACTTCAGAGAACACCTGGGGGCCCTGGAGACAGGTTTGTCTTGCTGATTGACAAGAATGCTTAGGTGACACTTGGCTTTCACTGTGGCTTGTTTGGCTATGGCTTTCTTTGGAATGTAATAAGAATGGCAGTTTCCTCATATTGCACGGAAATTGCCAGTTAATTTGTTGCTGTGCATTCATCTAATCACAAGACTGAAAAGCTAGCTGTCCTTTGCATACATGAAAATGGTGGTATTAGTAATTGGGTTGTCACATGTGGCATAATGTGTGGTTTGAAAGCCATTATAGGATTACAGGCAATTTGGAGATTATCATCTCTATGACATCACCTATGGGGGTTGAAACCACTGGCAGGTCTGTGCTCTCTGTGCCTCAGACGCCATGGTTTAAAATGCATGTAGGGCAGGTTTTCTGCTTTAATGACCAAGAAAAAAATATATAAAATATATATATATATATTCCATATATTTGAAAGAGAGAGGGAGAATCTGGGTGACTTCAGATCAAACTGTTGCTTGACATTTTTCTGATGCGCACTGTATCATTCCTAAAGTCAGAAAATAAAAACAAGGAAGAGTACACATGTGGTAGCTGGTCCAACTCAAAACCTAGCCCTTTCCCTTGTCTAGGTCCAGGTATAAACAGTGTAGAGTTTGCCTTTACTGTTTCTACAATTTTATGAGAAGTGGCACATGGAGACCCAGTTCCCATAATAGGCTTTTAGGGTTCCCAGCCTCCTTCTGACTTCCAAAGTGAGGAGGAAGGGGGTTCATAGAGCCTCGGGCTCCTTCCTGCTTCAGCCTTTCCCTTGGCTCCCTTTCCTCATCAGGCCTTCATTTCCTTCCTTCCTGGAATCGCCTTTTCTTCTGTGTCCTACCCATGGAATTTGTCAATAGATTGGGACAAGCTGGAAAAGGTGACTCTTGCTAGAAGTTACGTGGCACACATGCAAGGGACAAGCAGGGGCCACTTTGGAGCTGGGCACCCTGGGTTTTAGTTCCTGCTCCAGGCTTCTTAGATCTATGGCTTTGGACGTGCTACTTGGCTTCCCTTAGCCACAGATGAAAATGAGGGAAGGGAAGATTAATGTCTTTTCCTTCTAGAATGCTTCTCTGAGCCCACAGTCCTTCTGGATTCTTCCATAGTGCCCTTGCTCACACATCTCCCAGCACTTGCCCACTTTTATTGAGATGCACTATTTATTTCCGTGTCTCATCCATCCAATGGTGAGCTCTGTGGGTGCAGGCGCTTTGTAGTTGGCATAGTAATCAATGAGTGAGTTAAAAGAAGCCTAAATGATTACCCATGGCACAGGAATTTGTGAGGCTAAATGAGGTAACACATGTAAGCTCTTAGGGCACGCATGTCGCCTTACAGACATCACATAGAAGTTAGTGTCCTTTATTAAAGCTGCAGAGCTGGTTTGTGGGAGAGCCAGGATTACTCGAGGCACTGTGCATGGCCGTCCTCGGAGACACTTCATGAGAACTGGAGCTGAAGAAATAATAGGCTGTTACTCTTCAGATATCAAGGAAACACTTCCAACTCATCAGGCCACACACACCCAGAGCCTCCCATGTGAGGAGAGACTTTTGCATCATGACTGGGCCCCAAATATCCCATAGACTCATCCAGGTGGGGACACCAAGCTCCAGGGTTGTTACTTTTCCATGCTCTGACATGTATTTCTCTCATGGACAATTGTATACTGCAATGAGACGCACATGTGCATGTACATTACATACACATACACTGAACAACACACAAGATTTGTTTGCATCTCACAAACATAATATAGAGTGAAAGGAGCCAGACTCCAAAAGCACAGAGTATATGATTCCATTTACATGAGGTATAAAGAGAGCTAAATTCATCTATGTTGTTTGAAGTCAAGGTCACAGCTACCCTTGGACAAGAGCACGAGGGAGATTTCTGGGAGGTAGGTTATGTCCTATTCCTTATTCAGGGTGTACTGTGTCAAACACACACTACATGTGTATGTTTGAGCTGCATACTTGTACTTTTTCATATATTATAATATATAGTATAATACAGTGAAAAATTCAAACATAAAGAGCAATAAGGAAGATTATAGCAGTATCCAGGAATTTATAATAAATAGGCACCATTGTTCCTAGAAATGCCAGTGATATAATTTGAATATAAAATGATATGACCACCATAACATTAATGAGTGAGGGAGTCCTTTGAGGCTGGGTGTTTTTGCTTCCCTCTATGGCCATTCAAAATTATCTGTTAAGAACAATGTTTTAAAGTGCTACTATTTATTAAGTGCCCTTTCCATGGTACAGAAAGAGAAAATCAGATTTAAAGAGGTTAAGTAATAGGCAGGGCTTCTTTCTGAGTAGGAGGGAGATAGACCCCACCTGCTGGCAATGCCTCTTAAGAGACAGTAAGACCCCAGAGAAAAGTGGCTGCGGAGTGTGTGTAGGTAGTAAATGCAACCTGGCAAAATTTCCCACATCTCAAGTATGGTATGAAAGCAACAGAGAGTTCGGGCCTGAAAGGGCCACCCAGGGAGGGGCAGTAGATGCCTCAGCTCTAAGCTTTGTAGGCTGATGGCAGGGAGACCAGATGCTCCACATCTTCTCTCACTGCATAAGATCCTGAAATGCCAGCTTAACCCCAGGGACGGAGGAGGGTGGAGGTCAGTTGGAGGTGTGTCAAAGTCAGAAATTATGTTGTAAATAGAAATCACAAGATGTGTATTTAACTACATGAAATATAATGACAGTCGATATAGCAATTAGCCTTTCTCTGCGCACTTGAACGTGGACTACAGCTCACACCTGCTACTTACGTTGGCGTTTAGAAGCTGAGGCCATCCCTTGGTAGGACCCGGTCCTCTGCACCCTTGGAGGTCATCCACAAGGCCCTGGGTTTGGAGTGTGTGTGTGTATAACGAGCTTCCAGGGTCCTGTCCGGGTAGATCCGATGGAGAAGTCCACGTGTTTTCACTTTGCCACCACGTTATCTCATAGTCCCCAGAAGTCTGCTTTCCGATGCATCAGCATTATCAGTTCTCGAATTTTAAGAGCCACATTTCATGTGGTTCCCTAAATGTTAGAACTTCTTTTATCCCCAAACCCAGCAGAAGACTTTCATAGGGTTTCCATTATATGACCGCAATGAAATGTGCATCATGCTGTTTGGGAATCTCTAACAGTGGCCTACTCTCAGGCTGTCTGCGAGGCCTCAGAAGCATTCAAGTATGTCTCTAATTTGCGCTGCTCTTGGGAGAGGTATCAATAGTAAGATATCACTTTCATAAGCAATATCGTAGCCTGATTGAACCTTGCCAGGGAGTCTCAGGCCTTGGTGGTTGCATTTGTCTTAGATCCAATTACAGCTGTAAAAGTGGTTTGCATTAGAAGTCCTGACTCTGGGATTTGATCATTATAAGTAGGATAAACCACCAAAAGAATGTGAATTGCCTTCACTAAAAGGATGTAATAGCCCAGAGAATATCTTTCATATTTCAAATTAGGAAAATCCAGCACTGCCTTCAACAGCCCTTTAATGCTAGTCAAAGGAGCACAAAAGTTCTACATTTGGTGGGTCTGCCTGGATGCTCCAGCCGAAGAGAGTTTAGTTCTTGAATGACCGGAAGGGCTTTCCTGAGGTGGCCTCTTTCAGCCCAGACCCTGGGAACAGAGGTTCAGGGCTGCCGTATCTAAAGGCAGCTGTCTTGTGCTTGTTCTAAGTGTCTATAGACTTGAAAATGATCCCTCACCCATCTTCCCTGCCAACTGACTCCTCCCGAAGACAGTAATACTTCTGTCCAAAGCTGCCTGACTTTGTAAGCATTTGTGTCTACAGATGTTGTATATTAAAGAAATGAATCTCCCTAAAGCCTTTAAAGGTCATTCTCTGGCCAGCAGCCATGAAAAGACGTTTGCCACTTCATAGAGTCTGCAGGCAAACCTGACCTTCAATTCATGCCACTGACCATTTTAGAGCAATGTACCCACCAGCAACACATAACACATGTGCCCCAGCTGTTCTCCCACCTGGAATCCAAGACTAAGGAAGAACTCAGATGACTGAGAAGGAAGAGTGGGGGTCCCCACTTTCCCTCTAGGCCCACGGTTACCCAAGCACACCAGCTATGGCAGCTCTCGGGTCAGCTCTGTCAAGACTGTGAAGGTGCCGAGGAGAGCGAGCAAGAAGAAAAGGCAATGACACAGGTCCTCTAGCTCCTCCACCCCCTGGTCATGCGCAGTAAGGATTACCCCAACCAAGGACCTTGGACATGGGCCTCCAGGACCTGACCAGGGTGAGCTGTAGAGACGTGTCATTGGTAGGGAAAGCTGAGTCAATTTTCTTCTTTACATTTCAAAATAAACGTACTGGCATGACCAATTCATGCTGGGAATTACTTTGGGGCACAGAATTATTTTGAAAAGAAGCCAATATACAGGTCAGAAAAAGTGGTTTGCAGAAACTCAGAGTAGTGCCTTATCTTTAGGAAAAAAAATTTATTAGACATGTTGCAAATTTTGGCATTTTATGAAAATAGCAGGTCTCATTTAGTTGATTTTCTACTTCACTGTGAGTGTCCTTTTCTCCCTCCTTCCTTCCTTCCTTCCTTTCTTTCTTCTTCCTTTCCTTCCTTCCTTCCCTCCCTCCCACCCTCCCTCCCTTCCTTCCTTCCCTCCCTCCCTTCCTTCCCTTCCTTCCTTCCTTCCATCCATCCATTTCTATAACTTTTCTTCTCTCCCTGTGCTAGTTTTAAAGAAAGAAATTACATTCTATCATCTTTCTTCTAAATAATGACATTTTTAAAAATCCAGAGTTGAGCTTCAAATGAAAATGCTTAGCTGCATTCTCTATATTGAACTTTAATGACTCTCCAATGCTAATTAAACTAAAAGAAATGTAATTGCCAAATAGTCTTTTAAAAAACTATAGAATAAGGTTGTGAAATGCCCCATTGTGTTGTGTGTATGCTTTCCAATTTGCTGATAGAATTTTTTATTCTAAACTTTGACCCCCTGATTCTTACATGGAATGTCAAGATTAGGAAGCCAACCCATTTCAGGTTTCAGCCCACCAGATATTCAGCATCAAGTAAACCATTGAGAGTGAGTGCCTCTCAGCCTATGTGCAGAGTGATAAGCAACTCTCCCATCTTGTGGAGTCCAGGGAATCCTGATCCTGATAACAGCACTCACGAGCTACGCGTGGCCTCCAGGACGACAATGATGGAACTCGCAAGGAAGCGGAGGTGCCTCTTGCACTTGCCAGCTGTGATGCTAAGCACAGGGTACAGACACATCAGGTTCCCAAAGCAATGTGTTTTCACCTCACATATGCAGCGTGAGAGCTCGGGGAGGGGAAGTGTGTATTAAGAGAGCAGGTTAAAAATTGACATTATCCCAGACTTTCATGAAATCAAAATTATGGCCATGATGCCAAGTTATTATAATGTATTTATTACCAGGATTGCTTTCATATTTAACCAATGTGGCCCATCTCAAGACCTGTTTTAAAATGCACCACCTTGCCCACCTTTCCCATTTTCATATGAAAAACAGGAAAGCAAAAACTAATTTACTCAGAGAGACACAGAGCCTGTTTGCCCGTTTATCTCTTACAGACCACCCCTCAGTCCAATGTTGACAGTACATGATATTCCATTAATCTGCCTAATGAAAATTTAACCAGTGTTATAAACAAATAATTGGCTATTATCCTCTCAAAGATCCCGAATAAATTACTTCTGCTTATTTCACCCCCTCTCTCGGTGCTCAAAAGCTAGCCCTTTCTGATGGATGTCACAAGGAGAGGGAAGCAGGACTCGGCACCTTCCCACTCCGGGCTTCGGGCTTCTGCGACTCCTGCCATTGTCATGGGCAGACTGCTCAGGGAGCATGGGAGGGGGTGGCAGGAGGGACGCTCCCCACCTGTGGGTCCCAGGTTGACCCACCTTTAGGAGCCACTCCCTACATCTGTCATGATCTGTATACCCCCTCCCCGCTTTTCTATGCTGTTGTCTTTCCTTCTGACTTCCGTTATATTCCTCCTCCCTCCCTGATTCTACTTTGTGAGTTCTTAGCAAATTTGTGAGTTCATCTCCCATTCTTACCCCAGCCACATGCCCAATATTCCAGCCCCTAGTCCTCCTACCGCCTCGCGGTCATAATTGTAGTTTCCAGTGTGAGCTTAGCACCTACGTGGGAATCACCTGGAGCTTCTTATTAGGCCAGGACCCCCATGTGCTATTAGTAAGAAGTTAGCATCTTCAGGGAAGCCCCCTAAGCTCTACTTTAAAATGGAACACCAGGTGCCAGAATGGTCGGCATATACTGTATTGAGTAAGTCAACTAAACTGTTTGGATGAGGTACAGACCCTGTTGTAGCACTATGTTGAATGGGACAAACTGAAGGAATCTGTCTCAAACCATTATTGCTAAAACTCAGCCCTGCCCGGACAATTCCTCATGAAAGCTAGACTGGTTCCGCCAAGTGGCAGGATGCCCAAAGGGGAAATCTGAGGCAGTGCCTAGAGTGCCCTATTGCCTTTCTTGACTTCGCCATCTACCTCCCCTACTAGGGAAAAACTTTATTATTATTTTAAGGCAGAGATGGTGTGTTGCTCATCTACTTCGTTACCACGCGACACGTGAAAGTGCTAAGGGAACGAATGACCGCTGAATGAGTGATGTAAACATTGTGAGCTCTTTTAAGGAAAACTCCTCCTAGCAGCAACGGCAATAAAATGCCAATGCTGGATAGGAAGATTTTATTTTTTAAAATAATGTGCTCCCTTTCTCACAGTCCTTAGATTTCCTAATAACTTCTGTCCCTCACTGTATGCCATGAACTTCAAAAATGGATTTAAACACCATTCACATTCTCTCTATTCTTCTTTTGTTTTTCCATCTCCCATAAATGCTTCATAAAAATATCACCACTGTCCATTAGGAGCAAGCACAGAAGAGAAGCTAGCAGTGACTCGAATGCTGGGATTCTCAACCTTTAGAACGAACAAGTCATCAAAGAAGCTTATTATATGAAGATCCTCAGGTCCACTCTCAGATTTTGATTCAGTGGATTTATAAATCTGCTACTGTATTATGCATCCCCAGAGATTCTCCTACGTTGGTGCTCTGTGGACAACTTATTAAGAAACACTACTGCGAGAGCTTAGCACCTATTTTGGAATCACCAAGAGCTTCTTATTTGGTTGGGACCTCAATGTGTTATTAGCAAGAAGCTAACATCTAGAGGAGGCCTCTAGACTCTATCCTGGACTGGAGAGGGGAACAAAGGGAGCGGTCATGACCCACCCTTGACCCCAGCAGCCACTTCAATGAGTGCTTCTTCAACGTGAGTCTTCACTGCCCATATTGTGCATTTCATCCACGGGTCATTCCAGCTTAGTTGGATACTTGAGTCTGGAACTTAAGAGAAAGGCTAACTGGAAATCCAGAATTAGAATTCAAGCAATCATTTCAATAATTTGTTATTTTCTTCTAATGTGCACGTTTCAATGAAGAGTTGCTTAGATACAAACCTGAGTGCATATCTGTTGGTGGAAAGACAATACCAACGTCATCTCATTTGGTCTTTGCAATATCCATCTGAAGATGCTGTTCAGAACTCATTTCTTCCCATCCAGCAGGTGTGAGAGCTGAGGCCCAGAGCAGCTGGGTAAGAAGCTACGTCACAGTTCTGAGATAAAAGCGCCATCACAACCTGGTAGAGATTACAGGGCAGAAGGACTTCAGGGTGTCAGGATGGACTCGGGGAGAAAGGAACATGGTGTCATTCCCTTTCCAGGTACTTGACCCCATGTGGATGGACATCATCAGTGGGCCCTCTAAGTTGGACTTTACCAGGTACACTAATGGTGCATTACCAGGGGTGGGACCTTAGTCTTACATCCAAGCATTAAGGTCCTACCTCAACTAATGCAAAATTTGCAAAGCTGCCTCACAGGGCAGTTGAGACAGCATATGCAAAGCATGTGGCCTGACCCATAGAAGGGGCTAGATTACTGATAGCTGCTATTATGATAATTACTGCTCTGACCCCTGCAATGTGAACACTGCCCTCCAGGGGAGTCCAACCAAGCCCACTGTGAGGCACAATTACAAAGCAGGTGTAATCGTTCCAGGGCAGAGGGCCTTTGGTGCCCCAGACCCCGCAGCTGGGATTGTGGTCCCCATGAGGCTGCACTGAGCCCTGCCTTAATTACCATTGTCAAGGGCACGGAGAGAATTGGTCTTCTCAGATAGGGAATAAATTCTAAAAGAGGGATTGGAGTTTGGTTTGTAAAGGTCTGAAGATGCTTTAAGGTTTGGAGAGCAGCTAATGAACGGAAGTAGATATTTGGATTGGTCCAAGCTCCACAGAAAAGATCCAGATTTCCCCAGAAACAGACTATTTCCTCCAGTGGCCCAAAAAGCCATCCAAGAAACCACATTTGTAGAGAAGCCTGCGGGCTCGGTATGAGCTTCAGACGCAGACTCCATCGGCTGGCCATAAATGTGGCACCTGTGATTGCTGTCATGGCAGAGACTGAGGTGGGCTGGGTGCAAGAAACGTGGACCTCATGCTTCCTCTTATCCCAGCCCTGGCCTGCTCAGAACTGGGAGGGCCACCTACCCACTAGGAGTGGTCCTTTCCCTGTAACCCGCCAGGCACGTCAGTCCACTGGGACCTCCAGATGCATTGCCAATCTTTTAGGGGCGGGTCTTAGATCTGGTCCAAATCCGAAATCACCTCATAATAACCCACCTGGGAGGGTCACCCCAGCAGCTCAATTCAGACTATTATTTGAACATTGGTAAAAAGGGATGATCCTTGAGAATCTTCCTGCTCTTCTTCTAGGGCTTTAAAGATCAGGAAAATTTGAGCATCCCTGGTCAAGAGAGAAAGAAGGTAGGAAGCAAAGCTCTGCGTAGCCTTGGGAAAGGACTCTCCCACCACGCCGAGTGGTGGCATGGCAATAATACTAATTGAGATGAAACTCATTTTGCGTTTTCCATCGCCAGGCATCATTCTCAGCCCTTCCACACACATCGACTCATTTCACCCTTACAACAAGCTTTTGATTAAGCAACTTGTTCTAAACAACACATGGATTTAGCAGGAAAGTCAGGGCGGAACTGAGGAACCTGACACCAGTGCCCATGTGCTTAGTCACTGCACCAAACCTGCTTTTCAATCACGTTAGATGTCGTCTCCTTCCCAAAGTCTGTTCTATAGCTTCCCTGGGAGAACCATGCCTTCAGAAATGTCTGAGTTGGAGTTTCTTTTTTCGGGCAATGAAATGCCAAGTATGTGTCAGGGGCATGTGATGATTGCCCAGAAACCACACGGCCTATCATATGTCATCCCTCATCATTTATTTTTATGAGAGTAGTAAGTTGTATCAGCATTTTATAAGCATGCATTTATATTTGTTAATTCAATTTATGCAAATGCCTCATTTATGTAAATCATCCACAGATCCGCCATCAGGATATCTTTAGCGAAATCACATAATCAAGATATTTAGGGATCTGACATATATAATCAGAGAATGCAAATTAATTTTACTACATGTTCTTTATGCCATGAGGCTCCTAAAACATCAACCGTCTGGTTTTACTAAAGCTGCCTTCACAGCGCTTGGGTTCTGTTGGTCTCTCTCTCCCTCTCTCTCACCCCATTTCCTTGCCCCGGGGCAGCCAGCTCAGGTCAGGCTGCTGGGGAGATCTCAGCTGCAGCAACATTTGCAGCCCCGCTTTCCCCTTCTCTTCCAAGCGATGAGGTTACAGTGTGTAAACACAATACTGTATTTCATAGCCATCCCAGGGCTTTGGGCTTGATCCCTCTGTGATGGTGGTGTTCTCATTACCGATTCATGACGCTGCCAGGCAGTCCGCATGAATAATGGCCTTCCCCCGAAGTCTGGACCCTCCATTCTGAGTTTCTGGCATGTTGCTTCAACGGGAGGTGAGGCTTTGATCGCGTTTCAGGGAGGAAACTCTGTACATGAATTTGTATCCAGTCCTGGGACTAGAGGAATGCATTTAACCTTGTGAGCCTTAAGAATTAGAGGCAGCCAAGGGTTGTAGAAATTGATGTCCCCCCCCAACCTACAGACAAGAAAGTGGTATTGGGGGAGGAGCTAATGTGACCTTCTGGGGTTCATACCTTAGGACCCAGAACATTCAGCGGCACAGCCACACCTACTGCAGAGCCTCCAAGAGCCAGCATGGCCGTTTGCAATGAAAGCTGCAATGTCCTCTCCTAGTAAAGACCATCAGCATAACCAGGTGTTCCCCCCACCCCACACTGCTTAGGGGACCCATTGAGCATCACTAACGGCCTGAACGAATCTTTGCTTCTACCTGCCCTGGAGCCCGCTGCAGAGAGGAATCCATGTGACAGGTAGGAAGTCATCGCCTCTGGAGCAGGTGCTCTTGTGGCCTTTCTTGGCATCTTCGTGGATGTGACACATTTCTACGGCTGGGTCCAGTTTATGCCAGTTTCAGGTGTCCTAGAATATGGCTCTGACCTGGAGGTGCCCCCAGGACCCAGAAAAGTATTTTTTTGTGTACCGCATAGCCTGTGCTTTAAACCCATCCATTCCCTACGCATCACCTGAACTTGAAGAAAAGTTATTCAGCAGTTTTTGTGTAAGCTGTATTATAGACAGAAACGATTTGACTATAGATTGTACCTCTATTAAAGTTAGCATTCAATAGACTTTTTAAAGAGTCATTTCACCATCATTTGAACTGTTCACAAAGCCACTTCCACCCCCACCCCCGAATTCCTGCAGTGGGGTGGGTGGGTGGAGGGGGTAGCTCAGGGCACGTTTTCTGGTTCTTCACAGAAAACACAGCATTCCTATGTTTTAAACGAGGGGAACATCCACTTTTAGATCAGACCCTAAGAGAAACTCAACATGTCCCACAGTTTGCACAGCACACAGGGACAAGGGACCCTGGGCCATGGCATCAGGGCTGCACCAGGGACAGCCATTCCCACTGGGGACAGAGAGCAGGCAGCCCGCATCTGCAGAACTTAGGGAGATGAGTGAAGCCTGTAGGGTGAGCCCACCGTGGCCTAAGGACAGTGGTAAATGACCACTGAACATCTGAGAATCAGAGGTGCAGAGCTTGATTTCTGGGTCGCATAAAAAGGGCCTTGGAGCTCAGCTGTCTTATTTTTGTGCCTCTGTTCCTGCCATTCCCGTCACCTGGAATCCCCTTCTTCTTTCCTCACCTGGCTGACTCCCACTCAGCACTAACCTCTGCCACATGTCACCTCCACATAGTCCCCTTTCTTTCTTCTTCCTCTGGGCTCCTGGGAAGACAGTGAAAGACCTGTCAGTTTCCCCTACTGACCACAGCATCTTATAACTGCCCATCCAGGGCTCTGCACTTAGAAGGCACTTAATAAACACTTGCTGAGTAAAAAGAATTCACTTTTCTGTGTTTGATGCCCAGCATGTGTTTTGGGCAGAAAACATGTCTCTAAAGAACTAAATGAATTCTCTTAAGAACATAGCCAGAGTCCTCAGAAAATGTTCATCCATAGTGTATTTGAACTAAAAGTTTTATTTTGGGGGAAGGAGGTGAAAAACACAGCATTTTTTTTTTTTTCCTGACAAAACTGGGACACTGGGAACCAGATGGTGGTCACACCAGAATTTCAGCAAAACAGTTTATTAAAGCAACGTGTGCCTTAGGCAGGGCAGGCGCCTCTTCCAGGACCTGTCTCTCACTGCAGCGATGATTGCTTGTTGTAAACAAACACATGCATCATTTATTTTAGCCTTCTATAATCTCCTTCGGGCTCTGCCTCTTCGATAAAGGTCAAGAAATAAGGAAATAAATGATGGTCTAAAAGCCAATTCTCTTTCCTGGGAGCTATCTTTTGAGCTCAGGTACTGAATAGCATCTTACCTGATTTCAGCCTCTGGCTCCTAACTTCCCAGCGATTAATTTATGGTCCCTGAGAAATCAGTGTATCTCAAGAACAGGGTCTACGTCCAATTACGTATCAATAAGCGATTCCATGTGACTGGAATGTTTTCATTGCATGAAGACCCGTTCTCTCACTCAGAAAATTTTTTAAGAAATGGTTCACAATTTTCCACTTTTGGTCTTCAAAGTAGATTCATTTGCTAACGAGGATCTAGCGGCCCTTGCCTTAGAGTTACCAGTAAGCTGCTCTCAGATGGGCAGCTGTCTTACTCCTTTCCTTCTCCTGCTTACTTTTCATTCTTCTTGCAGAGAATTTGCTTCCTACTTCTGCTAACCTTTTAACTGCAGGCTAAAGAGATAATGGGAATGTTTTTTGCATATTGCCAATAGGAAGTAACAAGAAAAAGCAATTTTGACATTAGTAAATACCTGATTTTTGTCTGAGCTGCAAATTTGGTTGGTGTAGTATTTTACAAAAAACCTTGGACAAATATTGAAAAATGGGGAGCTTGTATTTAAAACTTTATACTTGTATTTCCAAACTCTTCTAACGGTTGGGGAAAAAACCAAACGTCAGCAGATATGATGACACTGAGGCCATATCTGCCCCTGGCCCCAGCCCCATGCAGTCAGGGATGTCATCACTGTCCTCACCTCTGCTGACTGTCTCACAGCTAAGCTCTCACACTTATGTCACAGAAATGTGTAGGGTAGGGGTGGGGAGGGAGGGCTCTGGGGGACAGCTGACTCTTCTCACGTGTCCCCTTTGGCAAGTTCCTGAATCTCCCTGTGCCTCAGTTTCTTCACCTGAAAAATGGGAATACTATAGTCCTTGTTGTCTAAGTTGGTTATAAAGATTAAAGGGAGGTAATGAGAATAAAGTGCTTAGAGCAGTTTCTGGCACACTGCAAGTGCTCGATTAGCATCATGCCTGCCCCTAAGATTACAGAGGATGAGCACAATTTGGACTTTGCCCTCCAACAGCCACTAAAAGGCAAATCAGGCATTTGGAAACACCTTTGATGGCTTTGGTTCAGAGACTGGTCCTTGCAGTTCCCCCCTGTTCTCACAGCCTTTCCTCTTCTACTTCGTGGGTACCAACGACTAAGAGCACTTGTGTACAGCTAGCTCTCAGAGGGGAAGAAGCTGGATGGGCAGATGCGGTTGATTGTGCTCTCTTGACAGGTCAGCTCCTGGGTCTTGGAAGGGCCATGTCCCACCTGCCACAGACACGGACCGAAGAGGTCACTGTGACCAGCCCACTCCCCCAGAGCCAAATGCCATCAGCAAACCAAGTTAGAAAAAAAGGAAAAAAAAAAAAAAAAAAAGAAAAACTCCAGGAAGAAAGCTCTGAATGAACAGTGTTGCACATGAACTAATCTGGGATTCATACATATTCAGAAAGACAGTGAGTGAAAAACCAGCGTTTCAGACAGCTTTACATTTTCAAGTTAAGTTAATAAAATAAGATTTCCAACGTAATGACAAATTAATTCTTCTTTTCATAAGTTTATTAAAATAGGCATCTCCTATCTTCTAACTAGTGCTGACATATGCTTATATAGATACATCCCACCCAGTAACCTAATCTCCCAGCAATCTTGAAGCAATTAACTCCTTCTAATCTTGAGCTAACAAAGCCCACCGTGCCAAAGGCTCTGGAGAACGCCCCTGAGTCTCGCTGGGCAGCCTCCCTCCAGCTCCTGCTCAGAGCATCCTGCGGGATAGGATGCTCAGCAGTGGTCCAGAGTGGCGATTCCTTCCACACAACCAGACGAGTCATCACAGATCATGAGATCTTCATTAACTCCTTATTTCTCCGCTAATTAACACAAAAGGAATGAGTTGAATGCCTGACAGGCAATGACTGACCCACCGCTTGGTGGTTAATGGAATGCAAATGACATCTAATGAGGGTCTCTCCTCAGAGTTCGGGCAGCTGGCCTACTATTTTTGTTGTGGATTTTCAAGTGTTGGAGCTCCATGAAAAGAGTTTACCTAATAATTAAAACAGCAGCTGAATTTGTAATTTAAAGTCCATGCATTTATGTAAGTCCTACACATGGCAGAATTAACTTAAGCTGTTAACAACCAGGTTTAGCTGGATATACCATAATTTAGGGGGGTGCGGGGAACACAGCTCCAAATCCTTCCCAGTGAAGCTCAATATTTGTTGATGATGTTAGGTTATGCGATGTGTTGTGTTTTGGATTTTGTTTTAACGTGACAGTGGCCAGCATATTACCAACACATTGCTTTTTCGTTGTTTCAGAGCCTAGATTTTGCAGTTTATTACAGGTTAAAAATGTTAGCTGCAGAAACCAAAGTTTCATCTTCTGTGATTTATCTTAGCATACGAAGCAGCGCAAATATGATTTGTGCGCTGTCAATAAAATGTTGATTCGAATAAGGGGGTTCAGCAATGCGGTCAGTGATGCCACTCAAAGAAGGAATGTTACTATTGATTGTATCATCTATTAAGGATAGTTAGGTGATAGACGTTATAAACAAGAGCACATTTTTTTAAGGTTTTTAATTAAGATGCATGCTTTACGCTACCTATTACCATCCCCTTCATGTGGGTGGGGAAGAGCCTCCTCAATTAAAATTCTGAGCTCTTTTCTCAACCCAGGTCTTTAAGAGCCTTCCTTTTTACTGAGTTGAATTGGCAATTCACTTGTCCCAGAGACCTGGCATCACCAGTATCAACACACACTAAAGTCTTGCTTAGAAACAAAAAAGTGTAGGGTGGTTATTGTGAAATTCAAAAGAATTATCACTCTATAAAATAGATTGTTTAAATCAGACCATATCCAGGCCTATCCGACTTTTTCATGTTTAATTTTTCAGCAACTAGAACCTATGAGAGTCCAGATGAGCAGTTGGAATTCAGGCATTCTTGTGTCCTTCAAGTTTAATGACAGATAGTTTCCTGCTTCCTACAGGGGGACATCTGGTGGGAGAGAGGAAATCACGGTAGTCAAAATTATGAGTTGTGCTTGACATTTGTAAGGAGTTTCTGGAAAGGTGATTTTTCCAAAATTTCAAACTTGTCATTCCTTTTGAATTTCGGGATCAGTAAGAGGTACCCTTTCTTCTTCTTTATATGGAATTTCTCTCAAACCTAGTCTTGAAAGACGTGAAGGTATTACCTTTCTTTTCATTCCATGGACATGCCCGAGGCCTTTGTTCCTCCTAGAATCCTCCCTTCCTGGACCTTCTCGTGGACCCTGCTTGCCATTCAGCCAGGTCTCAGCTTAATGTCACCCTCCTAAGTTGGAGGGTCCCCTGAAGCAGCCTCAGTCACTCCCACCTCATTTGCCTGCATTAGTTCATTGCCCATCTTCTTCTGTCTTCTAGTGGCTGTTCATTGTCTGCATCCGCACTGGTCTGTAAGCTCCAGGGAAGAGGCACCTCACCTGCTTCCGTATTCCCAGAGGATGTAGCAGCACCTGGAACACACGTGGTAGGGGCTCAGTACCTTTCTCCAGAGTGAAGGTGGGAACGTCAGATGCACCCTCCAGAATGCAGAGCCTGTCACACCTCGTGATCTTGCTCCTCTGTTTTCTCTGCCAGGCGGCCCACTCTTCTCTTCCCTCCTTGGGAAGCCCTGTTCGTGCTTCTAGACTTTGTTGTAGGTGTTCTCTTTTTCCCAGCCTTTCCTACCCACCCCCACAAAAAAGAATTCAGATCTTCATCCTCACTGGGATGATTCTATGTTGAACCTCCCACACCAAGCATAGTCCTAAGAACATAAAGGCCTTCAAGAAGAAATAGGATGAACAATGAAGTTATCCTTATATTTTGGGGAGAAGGCCTTGCCTTTCATTACGGAACTCTAGTGTAAGTAACCATAACAGAGAACACTTTCAGAGATGTGGCTGCTCAGAGTTCATGGCATTCTTCATCTCTAATTCCCATAATACTCCTCCAGGCATCTCCCACTTTACAGATAAGGAAACTGAGGCTCCAGGGGATTAAGTAACAGGCCTCGAGCACTCGGGGAGTGTGGGGCAGTGGTGGGACTGCACTCCATTTTGAAACGAGGCCAAACCCCAGACTTTCTTTGCCAAACTTAAGTATATTTTGTTGAGCTTTAATACTAAATCACCGTGTTGTTGCCTTCTTGTGGGAATTCCCCAAGGCATATTGGTTTTAATATTGATTCTATTTTTGTTGTGCAACTAAACAGAGAATGTGTGTTCTATTATTAGTAAGCAGAGTTGGTGAAGTTAAGTCCTCAGTACATGTGTTATTTTAAACTACTTTTTCCACCAATCTTTCCCCCCTTCATTTTAGTTTTTAATTGAAATATAATCAACGTATAACATTATTTAGTTTCAGGTGTACCACATAATGATTCAACATTTGTATACACTTGAAAACGGTCACCACAAGAAGTCTAGTTAGCATCCCTCACCAGCCGGAGTTCCAAATGTTCTTTTCCTGTGATGAGAACTTTTAAGATCTGTTCCCTTAGCAACTCTCAAACACACAGCGCAGTGTCATTAACTATAGTCACCATGCTGCCCATTACTTTCCCATTTCCCACTAACTGTTGAGCACCCCAACTCCTCATAATTGAGCAAGAGGACAGAAAAAAAAATAGGAGCAAGAGAGAGAGAAAGAAATCGAAAGTAAAGTTACCTGGTGGTAGAGGGTCAATAATTGTGCATCTTTGCATGAGATCATTGGAGGCCTTTGAAACATTATCAAATTTTATGGCTTCGGGGAAGGCTGCCTCAGTGTCCCCATATATAGCAAGGCCTTCCTGGCTCCTCACAGGAATCAGGAAGTGGAAAAATGACACTTTAAGTGTAAATTCTTTGGAAAAGAACATTTGAAACAAATTTGGGGCCGCATTGTACCATCATCGCTATTTGGCTAGTTCTTCTCAAAGCTCTCAAGAAGCCGTTGACACTGTTTGTAGCCAATCCAGTAGCGGGATGGCCTGCACAAAACCTATCTCCAACCCACATGACTCTGGCCATCAGATGTCCTGGGGAAGGCAACTTGGTGTCATGACAGAGAAGCCACCTCTGGTGACAGTCTGAGTTTGGCTGGTAGGCCAGTATTAAGCATGGAGTCAGGTGGGATTAGAAGGCACGGAGAACTTTGAGCTCTTCTCAGAGGATGTTTATAAAAATGGAGGGAGTTAAAGGCACTGGAAAATGCATTTCAGAGTCAGTTACCCTACTCAGACCAGTTTAATAATCAAAGAGGCACTGTGTGCCCCCAATGCCTGGGGTTAGTCATTGGCTCTCATATTTGCAAACTGATTAAAGGCATGCAGACAGTGTTCAGCTTAATGTCACCATCCCAAGTTGGATGGTCCCCTGAAGCAGCCTCAATCACCCCCACCCCGTTTGTCTGCCCTTAGAGGAGATGTTAATGAATGTCCATCCCAGTCCACCTTGGCTATCACTCTTCACTGGAGGCAATCCCTGGAATTTGGGAGCTTGGGTGACCTGCAATCTTTTGGGCACTGGCTCTGCTTCCACCTGCCCTTTATACGCACAAAATCTGAGAGCAAGTGAAATACACTCAACACAGTAGTCTCTTTTAAGTCCCCCATCTAAGAAAACCTATAGTTACAGACAGATAACCAAACAATGCACACCAAACACAGAAATGTGAATTATATGGCATCGAAGCACATAGTGCTTAGGGAAGGAAAAAAACTAAATATGTGAGAAGGACTAATCCCTAGCAAATAAAACTCTAACAATTGCTTTTTCCACCACAGGCGGCTGACAGAGCTGTGAAAATGGAAGAGACTCAATCTAAATCTTTTTCCCTTTCTATTGAAATGAAAACATCCTTGCATATTACATCTAGTTAGGATGTCACCAATTTTGAAGGTAATCTTTTAGGTTAAGTATGTTCCCACATTAAACTAATAATTATCCTTCCTTCTCTTCTTCTATCCCCCTGACACTCAACACACTGGATTTTTTGCTTCATGTTTTATTTATGGCACAGAATTAATATGCAGATTCACAAAAATGTAAAAACTCATAATTATTCATAAAGGGCTTTAAGGTTATTTAGTATATTTTTATGAAACTCAGAGTTTGTGGGGAGGCATATTTGAAAGTTGTTGGAAGTCAATTAAGGTTAAATCCTAATATGAAGTATAATCTGAAAATGATCAAAATCTTTGAATACAAGTATTTGTCAGTATTCATAATCTGTATTGAAGTGAAGTAATGGGCATCCGTAGTCTTGTAAATATATTCAACACTGGTCTAAAGAGAGAAGATTTGCATATTCAATGCAAACAATCACTGTAGGAAGAAAGGTCTAGTTAGGAACCTTTGATCACTAAGCAAATGTAATAAAGGACAGAGATTTTCCTTGTTTGTTGGCCATCTGTGTGGTGCGATGCGCTTTTACAAATACGCCCAAGTCTAGGAAAATGTCGTGCCACATGGTTGTGAATATGCTCTATTTCTTCTGGAGTAAGCAGAAAGAATGAGGTGGTCACTGTTAATGGAGGTGATTGTGTAGCCTTACAGCAGTTGCTGAAGAGCAAAGAGCATCTGTAAATAGTTGTGAAGATAGAGTCTCAGGCCTGCCTCACCTGATGATGACTTAGACTCTTTAGTCAGCTCAAAAATTAAGAACATTTTCATGAGGAAGCCACCCTGTAGAACATACTATGTGGAGTGTGGTCTCTACCAATTGATCAAGGGACATGTGTTCTTGCAACAATCCCACTGGAAACATCTGGGAATCAAATGTAGGCAGTAAGATGCCCATGGCTGATGGGAAATTCCTCTTACAATGGAGAGAGGCAGGCAGATGGAATAGAAAGAGCATGATCTTCGGTGCCTAGACCTGGAATTGAATATCTGCTCTGACACTCACCAGCTGGGTAATCTTGGGCAAATCAGTTCACCATTCTAAGTCTTAGTTGACTCATCTGTATAAAAAAATCTACCTTCAAACAGCCGTAAGATAAAAAGTGATGATGGATATAAAATATCTCATACAGCTCCTGGACCATGGTAGGCACTGAAGAGATGTCAGCTCTTTTTTAAGCTGTGTTGCTTGGCTATAGGCTTATCATTCACATATTAATCCTCGTGCACAACAGACCCATGCACAAAAATGTCGAGCTAAAAAATCACTGTGATCTTTTCATTTAAATGCACAGATAGCTAAATGGGATAGGTGCCAATCTATTTTTATCACCTAGTATATATGAAATTATTTGAAATAATATCACATTTACCAAAGGCATACACACACACACACACACACACACACACACACACACACAGAGCTGGCTTCACAATTAGAATCATTCTGCTCGACAGACAAGGAAGAAAGAGTAATCTTCTTTTTAGCAGCTTTACCTTGGCTTTTGAGCAGAATATTTCTCATAGGCCCTCTCTGTACATCTTCTGAGATAATAGAATGTCCTATTTGATGCCTCAAGGCTTTTTTTTTTTTTTTTCCAGAAACCCGTGCTTCTTGGTGGGGGGTCAGGGTGGAGTGGAGGCAATGGATGAAACGGGACAATGTCCCCAGTTTTCATCGGGGCAGGCAGCTCTTACCTAGGACTCTCCCCACAAATGACATACAGCTGCAGAATGCTTCAACTTTTCAAATGACTCCATAAAAATACCCATAAATATTTAAGTATCTTAAATACAGGCATAACCTGCAGGCATGACGGTTTGAGCAATGAGCTCAATTGATTTCATGAGAGTGAGATATCTGAATAAGCTCTCGAGTATCTCTTAGTCAGTCACTGAGCAAGCTGAAATTTTGGATATCTGGCTTTTACCCTACTTCTCCTGCTTTCCCTTCCTAACTGGAAGTGGCATCTAATGAAGAAATGTGAGTAATTCTGAAGATAATTCAATAGACGTGCTGTTATTCCTTCATGAAGAGGAAAACATACAGATTTTGTATGGTTGCATGTGATTAACCTGTGCGGTGTTGAGTTAAAAATATGCATGCATATGCACGTGTGTGTGTGTGTGTGTGTGTGTGTGTGTATCCATCCACCCCCAGCTAACTGACAGCTTACTTTCCAGCAGACTGAAGCACTGCTCCAGAAGGAAGCAGTACGGACTTTTCAGAAGGCCAGTCCCATCCTAGGTTTGAGGGATCGACCCATTAAGCCATGAGGAACTGACAAAGTCAATATTGGCATTCCTAATTCTGAGTTGCAGCACTAGGCATGAAACAGCATGAGTTGAGACCCTAGTATTCAAAGACATGTTCCTTTGTCTTCTTTCTACGGTCTGTAGAACATTGCTGACGAACCTCTTTCAAAACACCCCCTTCCGTGACTTCTTTCTGTGACTCCTAACTCTCCTCCTGGCTTCCTAGCTGCTCCTTCTCAGTTTCCTCACTGGTTTTCTTTCTCCTCAGCCCCCAAGGGCTCCTCTTTCCAACAAGGTAGAATAGGTGGCCTTCCCAGGTTTCCAGTTCTCCTACAGTATCATCTTTGAGACACCTGCCAACAGCTCTTTGGACACATCTCCCCCACCTGCCATCTTTCCCTCACCTCCTTCCTGCTGCCTGATGTGGATGCCCACCGAGTCCTGCCAAGACCCTCAGGGTGGGTTCCCTGATTCCAGTTGCTGCTCCAAGCGGCCTCTAGAGCCCCTGATCCCATACACCACCTCCCCCAGGCTACTTTTCTCTCTTCGCTGGGGACCCACACAGCTTACAAGACCTGATCTAAGTGTCTGCTTGGTTTTCAAGCTGCCTTGACAATGACCAGCAGGTCTGACTCCCTGCCATGTGGGCTTCTCACCTTGTCATGTGTTATAATTTGAGGCCACTGCATCTTTTTGTATTTCCTGTAAAACCCAGCACAATGCTGGGCAAAGTTTTCTTTTGGCAGGTTCACCTATGAACTATCCATGCGAAGATCATTGGAAATATTTTTGAAAATGATTTTTAATTTTACTACTCATACCTGAGTCAGTTTAACCTGAGAAAAAGACCAAAGCCCTCTTTGAGCATCATTCCTAATCCAACCACATTTCTGTTTGTGTGTCTGGATGGGGAACTCTGCTTCTTTCCAGAGTTCGCCCTAGACATTTGCAGTGTGTGTATATTGCAGGGGTTTTGGGTGCAGCTGATTGGGGAAAATGTTCCCTCTACCTACTAAAGTTAAACACTCTTGAGGTGATGGATTTCACAGCTTGAACAACTTCCTGCCTGAAATTTACTAAATTCTCTTGCTCACCTCACGTGTCTTTGTGTCCTGGTGACATTCCCTCCAGCTTTGCTCTTAACGCACATCCTGATGCAAAGCCCGTTAAGGTTTAGAATGCTATAGAAATGTATAGGACATTATAGGAAGTGACAAAGGGACTTCCGTTGTTGTCCGCTTCTTTGGAGGGGTTGTTTGCAATCTCAAGCTCCACCACCACATGAGCACGAGCCGTAAAACTCCGCAGATGCCTCTGGGAAGGCAGGACTGACAGCAAGCAGCCTCGGTTGGCACCCCACCCCCACTCCCCAGCATGTTGTCAAAAGTGGCCAGGGCAGCGTGTGTTGGAATTGGGAGAAATCGCTTGTGCCCTGATGAAGTGCTCCATAATGCCAAGGTTGGAACCAGAGCTCTGGATCCCCCGGTTGGCTGGTTCGTATGTGCTCCCCTCTCTAACCAACAGCATGGGCTTGGAATTTAATATACTCGCAAGTGAATTTTAGTATGTGTGACATTTTTGAACCACAAGCTAGTTCAGAGGAATGCCATTTTGGGGAGACAGTTCTCAAGATGTACTGCTCTGTCTAAATGAAGGCTTGATCATGCAGATCACGTAGTAGGCACCTCCGCTTTAAGGAGGCAAGCGCCTTCGTTTCTTTTGAAAGCACAGTAGTTAATGAATGGGGCTGACTGGAGAAGCCTCCCCTCCCAGATTGAAAAAGGTCCCCCAGACTGTTGGTTAAACCAAGCTAAATATGTTAATTAAAATTACCCGGTATTTTTCCTATCAAAAGTGGTCAAGTTACTCCTAGGGCCCCAGAGTTTTAACTACCCCAAGGGAATGAGGGCCAGTGATAATATCATCCCCTGAAAGTGTTGGGTTTCTGTTTATTTTCAACACAGGCGGCTGGTAAGTAAATTTATCCTCAAAAGGAGTGACCCTTTTAATGGTTCTATTTTACCTGGAAAAAAGTAAGTCTTTTACACTCTCTTAGCCTCAGTGCCCCATTCATTCCCCATCCCAGCTGATAGACCTGGGAAATAGCTTTTACCTGCATTGTTAAGACTAGCTCGTTCATTTGTGGTTGGCTGCCTGGATGGAGAAGGGTTCTGAGGCCACATCTGGGCTTGGTAGAGGTGGGTGATGCTATTGATCAGCGATGTCTGGGGCCATGCATGGCGAAGTCTGCGGAGGACGGGTCAGAAAGGGCTGCTTCTTTGTATCGGCCATTGCTGTGAGTTGACATGGGATCCATTACCCATGAATCTCGGCACCCGTGAGCCTGTCTCCTTGCTGGACAATAGATGGCCGTGATTCTGGCACTTCTAGTTTCTCTGGAAGGAAACTCTTAAAAAAAACCCAGGGATCCAAGGATTTCTAGGCACTGCAGTGATTGTCAGTGAAATGACAGAGCTAAGGCAGCAAGAGTTTGTGTTCAGAGGGAACTGGAGATTGGGGCTCAGCCCTTTCCGAGCTTTGAGACCTCAGCTTTTCTTAGGAAGGCGTCCCTGTGCACCCTAAGTGAATCTACAGTTAGTATTGGTGCAAATAGCACTCCCAAGTCAGTAAGGAATCACGGAGCCCATGTGTCAGAAATGACGGTTCCGAGACCCATGCAAGACCTTCAGAGCCGGACGTGCTGGGCAGGGCCTGACAATCTGCATTCACAGACTCCCCCAGGCAGGACCAACTAGATAATGTGTGGGCTCAGTGCAAATTGAAAATTTGGAGCCCTTTGTTAAAAAAATAATTATTTAAATCTTCAAGACATAGAACATGAAACCAAGCAGGGGTGCCTTCTAAAAGGAAGCCAGCCCTGTCCCCCATGTATGTGATGTGTACAAAAATGTTACAGCCCTGAACTAATACCCTGCCCAGAAAGAGGTGCGACTGTTCAGGTCATCCATTCATCCCAGGTGGTGGGGGGACAGAGAGAGGGAAGGGGCAAGCAAATCCCCAAATCTCCCTCCAACGAAATGCTGTAGGCCTGGAACTTTCCAGCTCTATTAGCACCCTGTAAGTGCGCGCCCCAACATTTTCAGTTAATGCAATCTCATCTCTCCCCTAAATGCACCCAAGTTGATGACATGGAAAACTCATGGCTATTTCCACGGGACCCGCCCTGCCCTTTGCCTCACTCAGTAGCCTACCTAACTAAATACCAAAGTAAATAAAGCCCACAACTTACTGGTCCACCAGAAAATCACTAGGAAACCACTTACACACCAGTTCCCAAGGCTCATTTATTGGAATATCTGGTATAACTACCACCATTGAAACAATGTAGCATTGAGACTATGTTCGATGAGCCACAAAAAGGTTTAGAATTCAAGGCCACACTTCCATGAACTGACTCCTATGATAAAGATATGACTTACTAACTTAGGGTTAGTTAGTATCTTCCATTATAAAGCAGCAGATACAGACTCCTAAGATGCACGAGTGTTTCTCTTATTATCCAGCCGTGTCTTACTTTTCATATTCTTACAGCTGTTGTACTCACTTTTCAAAGCACAAAGCTCAGATTTGGCCATTTCCCTGCTCATATTTTTACAGTGATACCCTAGTGCCTAGAGAATAAAATGTTCCCCTGAGTTTAGCATTTTAGATCTTACCCAGCCTGTATCTTATGGAGGGAGATAGACAATAAACACATAGGCCACAAAATAATTGCAAATTGTGATTAGAGCTTCTTTTGAAAACTTAGTGTACTGTGAAGATAATGAGAAGAGCAAGAAGTTGCTCTAGATACTGTGACAGAGGTGTCCTCTTTGAGGAAGCCAGCCAGACCCTATTCTTTGATTTGTAGGTGACAAAAAGTAAACTCAAATCAGTTAAAACAAAGAAAGAAAGAAAAAGGGAGGGAGAGGAGGGAGGAAAAGAGAGAGGGAGAGAGACAGAGGGAGAGGGAGAAAAGAAAGAGAGAAAAGGAAGGAAGGGAGGAAGGAAGGAAGGAAGAAAAAGGAAAGAAAGGAAGGAAGGAAGGAAGGAAGGAAGGAAGGAAGGAAGGAAGGAAGGAAGGAAGGAAGGAAGGAAAAGAAGGCATGGTTGTATTTGAGGCCTTAATTGATGCCATTGAGACCTGGCTTCTCTGTCCATTTCTCTGTTTCTCAGCTCTGCCTTCTCCTCTATCCCACTCCTCCCCTGAGACCACCTTTTCCTGAGCCATCAAAGATAATCACTGCACAGAAAGCTCACATCCCACCCACTTAGCAGCCCCAGTGGAAAGAGAGTACCTCTTTCTCAGTGGTTCCAAAAAGACTTCAGAGGCTGATCCTCATTGGTCAGCCATAGTCACATGCTAATCCTTGAACCAGTCACTGTGGCCAGAGCTAGATTATATGCCTTGGAACTTCCTGGCAAGGGCTCGGCTGCCTCCTCCTCCCAAATCTCATGGACCAAGGGTGGGGCAGGTTGATTCCTTCAAAGGAAAATTTGAATTTTGCTACCAAAAGAAGTGGGGAGAAATTCCCAGAAGGCATACACAACAGAGGTCCATTAAAGGAAATGACAATATGAAACCTAATGAGAAAAAGCTAGCCGTGTGGAGTCGAATGGGAAGGAACATTCGAGAAAAAGGGAACAGTTGGAAAAATTAGCACTTAAAGCGGCTAATAGAAGGTCATTGCATCTGCAGGGAGTGAGCCAGGGAACCAGCGACTTGACATGAGTTTAGAGAGGTAAGTAGGGGGTTAGATCATAGAATATTCTAGGCCAAGGACACAGGACCCATTGCTGCTCTTCCTTTTCATAATATGTGACAAATTTCATTGGAGATCTTTTAGTCCCCTCCTATCTGGACTTACTAAGTTTTCGAGATTTCAGCCTTTCTGTTCCAAAAGGGAGAGACCCTCTTTACTTTAAAGTGGCAACATATTGCATCATTGCGTTTGACTTGGAGCTGCTTAATCTCATTAACCAATTTTTTAAAGAAGCTTTTGTTGTTAAAATGTAAAGAATGCATCAGGTTGCTACTGTTTAGACCAAATTAGAGCTCCCTCATCAAATTTTAAATTTTCACCAACACTCTAAGTGTGTTACCTGCTGCTAAGATGTCTCAGATTCAACCAGAACAGGGGCTTTTTATTTCCTGAGACTATAAAAGTTTGCCTGTATTAGCTGCATTTAGAAAATTATTCAAAAACTTTGTAAGTCAGATTGAGCCAATCTGGATTTTGAACATTTGTGATGATTTTAGCATTTCATCTGTTTATTTCTTAATATCTAGCCAGATTAGACTAAAGTCTTTTCATCTCAAGTGGCATGGCTATGCATTCAAATGAATGAAGGAAACTGACTTGACAATGTGTGTGGGGGTGGGGGAGGGGTTTACTGTATCATCAGTCCAATCGCTCTTAAGAGAAAAGCGCTTATACTGAAAACAAGAAAGAACAATGCGACTGACAGCTGGATTGCTTGGGAGCTGGCTCTTGTGACTTAAGACTCAGAGTACAAGGATGCCAAGCATGAGAGGACGGAGCTAGCCGACCCTGGACGGTGGCATTGACGGATTCACATCATATTACTACCTTTGCTCATCAGGTTCCCACTGTACTACTTCGGGCAGCTTCCCATTAAAGAAGGCAGAAGCCCACACTAATCTATCATGAGTTTTTTCTTCACTAGAGATTTATTTTGGTTTTGTTGCTATTCTACTTCACAGAACAGATGTTCTGGCATTTTTTCACATAATACCGCCGCGAGCCTCATGTTATCCTTAAAACCCTGCAAAAGTTTAGACAGTCCCTCTGAAATAGTTTTCTCCTACTTTGGAATTTTATCTTCCAGGACGCCTTTTTCTTGCCATTTGTAATAATACACGGAAATGAGAGCTACAGAGTCAGGGACTGTTTACTCACATGGCTTATAACTTTGGAATTAACTGCTGTTGAAAGATAATTACTCCTACACTGGAGTCAGAGAGTCTACACATCTGCTAAAAAAGAATAAAAACATTCCTTTTGATTTTTTTTTACTTCTGCCGCCGATTTATAAGCAGGACTCAAATGATGATAGTGGATGCGCTTAGGAGTGCGCTGGAGACAGGTTGCAGTCCTCACTTGAATCGAGTGTGTTTGAGCCACCGTGAGATGCCTACAGCACACCCTGTGCGTTCTCCTGGGAGAGAGATGTGGAGAGGCTCTCGTTTGGGGATCCTTTAATCGTTGCACTTAAGAGACTCTTACCTGGGACGTTGCCCAGGTTTCTGTCACCTGGGCTTGGATGCGCTTTCAAGACTAAAATTTATCCACATTCGGTAAAGGGGTTGACCGTCAGGCCTGACATCCCCCAAAGCAGCCTGGACAGTTATTGACAGGCTGCCTCCATCCTTCTTGGTAGCTAACGATACATTCACCTGGTTCTTTATCCTGTGGGCCAGGTGGGGGCCGCTTGTTGTGTTTGCTGTCCTGTCACGGAGGAGAACAGCACAATGTAAAGAAACCCTTAATGTGCTAAAAGCCTCTACTGAGGATGGTTAAACAAACAAAGCATTAAGTTGCCTTTCAAGCTGACCTGGCCCTCTCTCCTAATTGTGTGGAGAGCTGATGGAAGAAATTGATGATCCTTAGGGATCAATTTCCACCACATCAGGTCAACTCAGCACAAAAGAGCTAAGGGCCACAGGTTAGATTCCAACTCGTTGTTCAGCTGTTCAATGACCTGGCCTCAGCCTGCCTCATATTGTTCCCCACCTCTGCCCTCTGAGATGTCCCTTAGCCGCACCGTTCTACTCAGGAACACCGGACATTTTCCCGCCTCCTCTGTCGCTCCATCTATGTAGCCCGCACTGGCTGCTCTGTTGACCTGTGGCATGGATCAATAATACCCTTTTTATAGTGTCTCTACATCAGTTAAGATTCTTTTGGTTGCAAGTAACAGAAAATGCAAACCAAACTGGCTTCAGTCCAAAGAGAGAGAGAATTTGTTGGTTCTTAAACCTGAACAGGGCCTTGGGGGTTGTTGATTTCAGGCAAGTCTTGGTTCAGGGTTCAAATGATGTACCTGAGACTCTGTTTTCCTTTCTCTGTTTCTCAGTTCCATATCTTGGGTGTTGATTTCACTCTGCGGCCCCGCCTGAGCACAAAGTAATTGCCGGTGGCTCCCAGGGCTCTTTGACACTCCAGCCTCTCACGTAGAAGAAGAAGATGGGAAGATCCTGGTGCCATGCTTCCAGTCAACATCTCATTGACCATGGATAGGACACTGCGACGAGCTGGTCAGCCTGACCTAAGCCACATGTTTCCATCTTGAGCGCACAATCTTGAGCCACATGTTTCTATTTCAGGTGGAGTCAAGTCTATCAGACCACATGGGGGAGGCGTGACTTCATAGAAAAAGAGAATGGACACTGTTAGCAGGGATATGAATGTGCCCTAGAGGCTGGTCTCCTAACCTAGTGACATAGGTAACTTGAGGACAGACATCTCGGCTCCCACTTCTGTGCTTTCCCCACGGCTCCATGTCCTCCATTGAATACGTGTGTCACCAGGATCTCAGTCAGTGGATAACTACCCACAAAAGCATTTTGACTAATACCACCAATTCCAGAAAAAAATAAACATTTTTTAGAACCATGGCTGATCAAAACTTCACCGCCATGACTTTCTTCATGGCTGGCAAATGCTGTTGGCTCACAGTGGCCGTGACTGGACACAGGCTCTGTTCCATCTCCACGTGTTCTAACAGGTGCTTGAAGCTGCGGAAGCAGATGGCCTGGCAGGATGCTGGCAGTTCCCTGGATGAAGTTTCCTTTTACTACATGAAGTTTTCTGTGTCTTTGAGAAAGGACTTTCTTTGGCTTCATATTGACTTTTGGTGGCCTGGGATGGTGGCTCATTTATCATCTCCAATCCTGCTAGAAGGATGCACTTTACTTCCTGTAGTGAAAAGTCATAGCAGAGGGAGAAAACCATAGTACTGTAACCGGGAGTCCAGATAGATAGAAGAGTACTATTCATTTACTTATTTAATAAAGTATATCTGGACTATGAACTGAGCTAAGCACTAGGTAAATAGAGGTGAGCAAAGTGGTCCCTGCCATGTATACCTTACAGGTGAGTTGCAGAAAAAAAAATACACACTCATCAAGTTGCCTGTTAACAAAATATATTGTACTTCCCTTTCCCTGCTTTTATTACATTTGCAGTGATATACTTGTGCATGATTTGATGAACTGCTGTTTCTTCTTCCATTAGACTGAAGTTTCCCCAAGTTCATTTTGGTCATACTCTCGGATCCCGACTTTGAGCAACGTGCTCACTGCTATTATAGTGCTTAAGAAATACTTGAAGTGTTTTGATTAAAAGAAAATTGAATGAGTGTCTTATTCTAGGCAAATCATGACCTATCTTATTTATACCCAACACTGTAATCTGAGCTGAAATACAATAGGTTTTCTCTAATAAACGTAACCAAAGTTTACTCAAGCTTCTCAAAATGCTGATCCTTACATTCAAGATGGTCACCCTAAGCATTTCTACTGGGAGCGTCTGCAGGAAAGGACCTACTAGTCGTAGGTGTAGGGCTTTATTTCTATTTCCGAGGGAGGCAGGAAGAGCAGATTTACTCACTCATTCAGCCAGCACTGACTGGGCACTTACTAAATGCCAGGCACTGCTCTAGGGTGAGAGGTAGAGTGAACGAGACTAACGCTGTGGCCCTCTCTTGAAACGTATAATTTGGGGACATTCTATGCATGGGAAGTATATATACGTACTTCCCAGTACTATATATTATACCTATATATATTTGTAATATACACACACACATATATTTATAATATATATTTGTATTAATTTCCCAGAACTGCTGTAATAAATTGCCAAAGACTTGGTATCTTTATTCAGTCACAGTCCCAGAGACCAGAAGTCCAAAAATCAAGATGTTGGTAGGGTCATTGGCTCTGGAACTTCCGAGGAAGAGTCCCTTCCACACTCTCATGCAGCTTCCTATGGCCGCCAGCAACCCTGGATGTCCCTTGGCTCAGCTCACTCCACTATCCGCCTCTGCCTTCACACAGTCTTCCCGTCGGGGCCTCTCTGTCCCTGATCTCCTCCTCTCTCAATGACCCCAGTCATCAGGTTTAGGGCCCGCCCGAATCCAGGATGATCACATCTTGAGAGCCTTTGCTTAATTATACCTGCAAAGACCCTACTTCCAAATGAGGCCACATGCACAGATACATAGGGTTAGGACAGACATGTCTTTTGGGGGGATACTACTTAACCCACTCTGGGGGGTCTTGTTGAATTTTACCACCCTCCCTCCTAAAGTTGATTCCCCGCCCAGTGACCTGCAGCTTGCTTTCTGACATCATGCCTTTCCTCCTGTGGCCTGCTGCTCAGACCTTCTGGACCTTTTGTACATGCACCCCAGCTACCCTGGTCCTGGGTGTGGGGGCCCTGTTCTAGCCAGATTCAGACAGAAGGAAAAGACCCTGATGACACGGGCCAGTGATCACTGAGTGAACGACTCCTTCAAACTTTGCAAACTGAAATAAAATTTTCTTTCTTTATAAAGATTTTATTCATTTATTTATTTTTAGAGAGAGGGGAGAGAGGGAGAAAGAAGGGAAAAGAAATATCAATGTGTAGTTGCCTCTCACACACCCCAGCTGGGGGCCTGGCCCGCAACCCAGGCATGTGCCCTGACTGGGAATCAAACCAGTGACCTTTGGATTCACAGACTGGTACTCAATCCACTGAGCCACACCAGCCAGGGCGAAATAAGTTTTTCACTGGCAGAAATCACCTTGAGACCTTGACAAACTTTGTTAAAAAGTCTGTGGCTTCAAAGGAAAGAAATAACCGAATGTATTTTTAGCATGGAATGACTAGCTTCTGCTGGACTGTCTGCTGTTGTGCTACAATTATAAATTTAAAAAACATGCACAATCTGGAGAAGTGATCTACAGCTGAGAAGTAGGAAAAAGTCTAGGATCAAATTTCTAAGACTGACCAAGCCGTGACACTGAGATGGCAGATAAATTAGACACCCAGATCAGCTATGGACCTCTCACCTAATTTAGAGAAGTGATATTCACAAACACTGTCAATATTTCCGAGTTTACAATCACACCTTTGACTGTTGACTTAAAGCATCTAGTTTGGTTCAGGCTACTGGTGATGTTTACACTTTGGAATCTATTATGCATAGAAAAATTAGGGATTATCTTTGACCTGGGTACCACATAGTCTTATGCAAAACTAAGTAGGGTTATTTATTCATTTAATCAATTCCATATGTTTGCTATCATCATCGCCATGTAGAGCAGATCTGATTTCTGCTGAGGTCAAACCAACACCGTCCTGCACTTGGGGACCGTAGGTCTGATTGCGAACGCAGATAGCCCGGTTGGCATTAGGCTGCATGACCTTCCTGACTTTTGCCACACAATAGCATCATTTTTTCCCAAGGGGTCTGCCATTCAAACACAGAATCAAGAGAAGTTTTCTTCTCTGTGAAAGCAAAATTCAGGACCTAATATGAGTGGAAGACTTGGCTTTTCATTTGCTTTTCAGCCCAGACTGGGGCACGTGGAGGAAGAGGACATGGGCATCGGTGAAGAGGGACCCATGACTGTTCCCAGAGGTAAAACTGTGACCCAGAGAGATGCCATCTAATTCTATGAAATCACACCAACCTCAGTGCTGCCTGTGTTCCAGGCACTGAACTAGGCTCTGGTGATGCAAAGATGAATTGTTTACCTGTTTATCCCTGAGGGAGTTCTGAGGCAGAGAGACAGAGTGACAGAGTGACAGACAGACAGAGAACGTATGCATAGTATGTGGTACATTTAAGGGCTAAGGCAATGTAGGTGAGGAGCCGTTGATTCTGTGGGGTTGAGGCTGGCATGGAATTGGAGGAGAAAACAGAAAAAGTTCAGAGAAATATCTGACCGCTCTCACAGAGGTGTAATGAGAGTCAAACACTTGACACGGCCAGAAGGACCATGCCATGCAAATGGAACAGCATGAGCAAGGCAGACAGGCGGGAAGTGCATGGTGCTCCCAGGCATCACGGAGGTTTTCCCCCAGCTGGAACGTGGGGTGCATGGGGCAAGGACTGGGGGTCGGATCACGCGGGATGATGATCTGAGAAGAAACCAGGAGGGGAAATGAAGGTGGATTGTGGAGGGCCCTTGATGAAAAAGTACAGAGTTAGGGCTCTTTCCTGCAGATGACGAGGAACCATGAAGGACTTTATGACAGAAATGTCATGGGATCAGAACCATGCTTCAGAAAGATGACTCGGAGGAGGGGAGGGTGCTGGAGTAGGGGCGGGGGCTGGTGCAATGACCCAGGCCTTTGGGCAGTAGCTAGGAGGAGACCGGGGTGGAGACGGGAACGTGAGGCGTTTGAACCTGGACTTAGGATGGTTCATCTGCCTGAGGGGATGCAGGAGCCCATGCCCTGGAGCTCCCAGGGGCAGGCTCTGCCAGCTCCGTCAGTGTCCCCTTGACTTGTGTGCAGCCCACTCATCCAATGTTGGTCTAGCACCCAGGACGCATCAGGCATTCCGCCAAGCACTGGGAGTCTAAGACGAGGGGTGGATGAATTCCGTGAAGCTGAACGGAAATCCAGAAAAAGAGGAGAAATGGATTCACTCTCTAGTGATTAAAGAAAAGTTAAATTAATCTTGTGATACCATTTTCTAAGTATTTAGATAGCTTTTTAAAAATTTTCAAATGGCATTGCCCAAATACATCCAGGCTGTGTCTAACCTGTGCCTAACCACCTCTTTCCATACAGGCCACATCCTCCCCTGTGTAACTACCCAGGGCCCTTTGGGTACATTGTTGCTGTGTTTGGGAAACGTCCACCTTCCTTAAGCAGATGCTCACCACTTCAGCCCCCACGTCACCCCTTCTGCACTGCAGATAGTCAAGCCTGTACTGGCCTCCTCCAGCCTCCAAACCTGCGCGACTAAGGCAGGATGCCCGCACATCGATGTTGGTGAGTGGGTGGCAGCTGTGGGGGGTCCGGTCCTGAGGCACAGGTGGCTCTCCAGGGGCAGCAGTGGGAGCGGTGACAGTGGTGCCCCATCAGATCGGGCCCCATTGTCCAGGAAGCTGCATGCTCCGTGGGGTTTGGGCAGCTCCATTGCACCATGCCAAACAAATCAGATAAGCTCAGTGTCCAGTTTTCAGGAAATTATGGTCCATCAGTATAATGGGCTCTCATATAGCTATTTCATTTTGAAACTGTAGAAGCACGGCAAAGTTGCTTCAATGGTATGTCGAAGATAAATATACTAGAATAGGCATACTAACTAGCCTGTAACCTGCAAAATGCATGTTTGTGAAAGTTTTCTTTCAAAACAAGAAATTAACTCTTTTGAGATAGTAGAGCTGTAGGACTATATTTTTAAAAAAAACTTCTTTAAAGATCTGCCCCCACCCTCAGCCTCCATACCTGCATTGGCCGGGCGGCTGCCACCGCCCACCAGCTGCTGGGCCTGTTTCACCAGCCCGTAACCTCCAGCGCCAGTCTCCCTTCTGACCTGCCTGCTCACCTTGCCCCACGCACCCAGACTTCAAGATGTTCCTTCACCCTCCAGAACCTCAGCCTGGTGGTCTTGTACCTGCCCTGGCTGACATCCTCCCCCTTCCGCACCTCCCCACTCCCCCCAACTGCTGTGTCCCCCAGAACTGGCAGTGGGCCGTCCTCAGCACTCCTGCGCAACCTCATCCCCAACCTCTCCCCGACACCCTTCACTTTCTTGCTCGGACCGGACGGGCTCTTCCCGAAGACTCGCTTCTCCCACAGCCTCTTCCACAACCTTCAGCCCGGTGGGCCCCCAAACGGTTAGGCGGGCAGGTTCGGTGGTGATAGTGGGGCAAATTCTCTTCTGATTGCTTTTATTTTCTCAGCAGGTGAACGTGAAGAGGAGGGAGGATGTATTGGAGGTGTAAGGAGAGAAGGAAATGAGACACATGGATCTTCCCCCCAAGTAAACGCTGGTTCTGACACATACATCTATATACACTCACGCATGCGCGTGCATCCTCCTCCCCAACGCAACCCCCGAGTTTTGCATAATTTCCGGAAATCCTCAGAAGCCCTGACATTCAGGGGGTCTCTGAGAACTAAGATTAAGAATCCCTGACGTACAAAAAAAAAAAAAAAAAAAAAAAAAGTCAGCAAAGCAGAGTTCACACGGCACAACGCTGAGCCGAAGGAAGATTCCCAGAAGGAGAAACACCGGGATGATGTAAGTATCAATCGTACCGCGCAACTGGAATCAGCGCAAGTGAAAGTGTCGGAGAGCTTTATGGCAGAGGAAGCAACTGACTGGGTTGGAAAACAAAACGCAACTCTCTTCTTTCATGATGAATAAACCTTCATTTCTTTTCCCTCTCCCTCCAAAAAACAAAACACAACATGTTTAAAAAATTTTTAAAAGCATATATAAGATGAAATAAAGCAGGGATAGAAATTTTAGTCCCAAAGTACAATTCAAACCAACAACAACAAAAAAAAAATGATAGGATTTGAAAGAGGTCATTCTATGTTGGCAAAAGTTACAATCTTTTATATAATTTTCTGATTTTATCTTTTTCCTCCAGGTAAGCTTCCTTTACTAAATAAACAAGAAAAATTATTTTTGAAACTGGGTATGTTTTTAAATTTCATCAAGATTTTTAAAGCTACAATGCAGAATAAAAGGTATATCAGTGTTGAACCTTTAAATATTAAAAATTAAAATGTAGAGAACACAATCTATTAAAATATGATAAAAAATGATAGACTAATTTTTTGATAGGATACTTTTAAGATACCACTTTTGGTCCTTGTCTGATGAAGTACATGAAAAATCAATACACAGAATAGTTTTACAAAAATATTTTATTTATTTCTTTTTAGAGAGAGGGAAAGGGAGGGAGAAAAAGAGGGAGAGAAACATCAATATGTAGTTGCCTCTTGGGCATCCCCCACTGGGGACCTGGCCCACAACTCAGGCATGTGCCCTGACTGGGAATCGAACTGGTGACCCTTTGGTTCACAGGCCAGTGCTCAATCCACTGAGCCACACCAGCCAGGGAAATAAGCAGAGTATTTTAATAATAATAAACTAAAGTTGAATCTATAGCTGTAAAACCAGTACTTTAAACACAGAATTCAGTATAATAAAATTTAATTAAAATATATTTTTATGACTAGAGAAATAGCTGGATAAGTGCTAATATTTATCATTTCTGAATAAGGTGATTACTAGGGGAAGCATTTTTTTATTATTTTCTGTATTTGTAAAGTCTTTTTACAACTTTTAGGTCACTTTTAAACTTAGAAATAAAAACTAAATTTATTTTTAAAAGTTACAGAGGACATTCTTTAACATTCTTCCTCTCAGTCAAAGAGCCCTAAGTATAAACATTTTTTTTTCTTTCAGCACCAGAAATCACGTGAAAGTCGAATGGACAATTTTGCCAACGCACCTGGGCTGGGTGGCTTAACTTGTTTTCCAGTTTGTTTTTTTCCTTTGTGACATGTCCAGTTCTATTTGGAAAATTCTTCACTTTTGTCTGATGCAGAAATTATTAAGAGATGCCAATTTCATGGGGCTGCTGTCACTTTCTGTATCCTGGGAAGAATTGTTTGAAACTGGAAATAGCTCCCCAAAAGGGGAACGCTGGTTTTGAATTGTTGGGCAGTTTGCAGGTGGATGCTGAGTCCCAAGTCTGGGGAAAATTCTCGTGGGTGAAGGAGTTCTACGGGATATCATATGGCATAACCAATAGTGTAAGAACATTCCAGAGAGGGAGGAAATAGTCAGTGGGGAGAGAACTGAGAATTCTGCTTCTCACACAGGGTTCCTTTGTGGCCAGTCTTTATCCGAAGAAAGGAGCAGGTGCAGGGGGAGTGGCCCCTCGGAGCAGGCTGGTGTGCTCAACGTCTTTTCAGCCAGCGCCAATGAAAGGAAGGGGATGCAGGGTGAATTGAAAAGCCGAAAGAAAATAACATGATAGACTATTTCTCACAAGACTTAAGAACAAAGATCTTCCCTCCTCACTTCTCCCAGGCAGGAACCATAAATTACAGGTGAACATTCAGAAAGAACTTCTTAATTCAAGTTAAGGTTTACCGAATTGGCCACAAAGGTCTGGGTATGTTAGTTATTTAACGACGATGGATTTCAGTTAAAAGGTGCAAAGACATACTACATATTTCTTCATAACAAAGCGTTGTAGGGACTTTACTGCATTGCAGTTTCAAAGGCAACTCTGTATTCAGGTAGATTCTGAGCGGTATGGGACCACCTGACGAATGACATTATGGTGTGTAATTAATACGGTAGCACCAGAAATATGTAGTACACAGGTGGAGTCGATGTCTCAGTTACTATCTTCAGTGTGTCTCGGCATCATCACACAATCTGAATGACAATGGAAACTACCTTAAAAAGCCATCTGGCTGACTCACTGCACTGAGGTGGGTAAACAGTTAATTCAGTGGTTCCAACCTTCTCACACACAAGAACACTTCTTTTTTAACTTCAAAACCTTTCAATATAATATTAGTTCAAACTGTAATTAGAAGTTCTTTGAAAAGAAATACATCAAGAGTAAAAGCTACCGTGAGTGTGAAAATAATTTGAAATTCAGTACAAACACATCTGTGGTTATGAACAGAATGGCGTTTGGACAGTTTGGGGTCTGTAGACAGTGCTTTTGGCCAGTGTGGCTTCAGGGACCCCTGGCAGTATTGCTGTGTCCTGCAGAAGTCTCTGGCCTCAAGGAACCTCTGTACTAAATTCTTGCGGTATTTATTAGTGCTATTTTCCCCAAATATGTTATTCTCTTCCTCCTGGGTATAGGGTGGGATTGTACCTCCCTGACCCCTTGGGCTCACAGAAGATTCCCAAATATATTTCTAAATACTATCTCCTCTGGTTCAAGAACTTTGTTCTCTCTATAAATCTTCTACTTTAGCCAGAAAGATTTTCAACCAAGTTAATTTTTCTAGTGGAGAGAAGAAGATAGGAGGAAGAGGTAATCAACAACAGTAATAAATATGCTGAACAGAATATGGAGGAAGAGAATACTCAGATAACACAGCTGGGATTAGGGTGGATTTGAGGAGAGTAGCTTGATCTGAGGTCAAGATTTCATCAAGAAGGGTCTGAGCAACACGGGTCCTTCAGGACCAATCAACAGCCCCTGGGCCACTCATCAGAATTTCTCTGGGCTGCTTCCTCTCACCCTTGACTCTCATCTTCCCTTTAGCTAAACCCCCAGGTCTGGCATTCTCTCCCTATTCACTTAGTCCTGATATTGGCATTTGTAAAGCCCACTTTTACTTAAGACACTTTGCCTGCAGAGAATAGATTTTAATACTATTCATCATAGACTGAGGAGGGACACATTTCTTCCCACCAGGAAGCCTAGTAGCTGTGAACCCAGTACCGCCCAGCAGAATCTCAGTGCAACTTTGAGAAATACCGATGCCCGCATACCACCTGAAATCAATTAGACCAGGCTCTCTGGGGGTCTGAGTTTCTGAAAAAAATTAGTGAAATTGACATGTTTGTTATCTGTAGTCTTGAAAAATAACTGGCAATAATTCCGTTTCTATATATTTTCCCTATTTATAACCAAAGTTGAAGAGGGAATTCTGCTCCAGCTTCTCTCTTGCCAGTGATCTCAAATTCATCACTAAACACCTGGACCAAGCCTCTTGCCTTCCTATTATTTTGTCCTATGTTTAGGTGTCTATCCCTGCACAACAAAGTATCACAAACTTAGTGGCTTAAAACAACGGATGTTTAGTATCTCACAGTTTCGATGGCTCAGGCATCAGGGTCTCCAAAGAATGCGATCAAGGTGTTGGCTTGGTTGTTTTCCTTTGCGGAGTTCAGAGTCTTCCTCCAAGCCCCTGTGTTGACAGCAGAAGCTAGTTGCTTCTGCTGCAGGGCTGAGGTCCTCATTTCTCGCTAGCTCTCATCCGGGGCTGCTCGTAGCCCCCAGACCATCACGGGACCTTTCTTTATGGTGCCCTCATAACCTCTCCCACAACATGGGAACTAACTTCCTCAAGGCCAGGAGAAGAATCTCTCTTTTAAAAGGTTTCACCTGGTCAAGTCAGGCCCACCCAGGATGAGCTTGCTTCTCTTAACTGAAAATGAACGGATTTGGCACTTTCATTACATTGGGAATCCCCTTCACCTTCTCTACTCTATGGACAAGAAGCACAGCATGGGTCTCACCCGCAATCAGTGGGGAGATACTATGGAGCAGCTGGCTCACTAGGGGGAGGGGCGTCATTTTAGCGTGCGTATGCCAAACCATTTTTGAAAACCACTACAATTTTTACATATTGTCCTAATATTGTGATGGCTCAAACTAGGCACTTTCACCATCTTTATCCTTATCTAAATCACCCTCTAACGACGGAGAGAACACTGCAGAGACAGAGCAGCCCTTCCTTTCTGTCTAAACCCCTACCCGTTGTATTGGGTTTATGGTCAACAGCTGTACTTTGTTGGCTCATATTCAGCCTGTTCCCAATTATGACCGCCACCACTCCCTGTCTTGGGAAAGTTCATATTTAAAATCCATGTGCAAGAATCAAAGATGTTTCCTCCAACTAAGAAGAACTCGCTTGCCTGACAAGACTCTAACAGACTCCTCATCCAATTGATGTTAGGAATCCATCTAAGTTAAATAACACAGATCCTAAAATGATAGTATCTCCCAAAATAGCAAAAGGGTGATGATTACTATGAGACAGAGAAGATACTAGTTATTTGCTGGGAGAAGGCAGTGGATAAAGGTTAGGAAAGATCTCAATGGGCTGATTATAGATACTAAGCTGCAAGAGGACTATTTTTCCCAGTTTCTTTTCAATTCTTCTCATTGTTTTCCCACAAAACACAAAGCAAAGGGGTGAACTATGGGACGCTGATTACTTATGTGACACCATGGCAGCAATCATGAAACACAGCGCAGCCATTTCTGTGTTTGGTAAACGAGCAGGCAGCACGAATATAAAGACAGAGCACCATGACAGGGACATTAGACAGCATGCTAAAAAATATGAACGCCCAGGGGAGTTTTTTTATAAGTTTTTTTCTTTTCTGAGATTCAACATTGATATGTTTTTCTCATTTAGGTTCGCTAAGTAATGTTTATTATTAATCCAAATTCTCAATATCGAAGGGGAGATATTTCCCATATGGCTGACATGCTGCTCTGTAGGTTCATAAATTTGGAGGAGTTTTGATTAACGCTGACAGAAAACCCTTTGAAAACACATGGCTGTATATACATCATGTCATTTCTAATAAGATGACACATACTTCTTTGCTTTTCCCCAATAAGATGAGTTCAGTTATATTTAAGAAACATGATAATACTTGGTCAATTTTTTCTTCCTGGGAGAGAAAAATTGAGTAAAAATAAACTATTTTTGTTGTTTCAGCAGATGCTGAAAGCATAGCAGAGAGTTTGTGGGAATTAAAAAAAGTGTTATCTCTAATTACTTTTTATAGACCCAATTAACATGTGAACGCGGAGTGTTTCTTGACACCCCGCGGTTCCTTCTTGGTGCTTCTGGTCCTGCATTCCGTCTAGCGGACCGGGCACCCGTCTCCTTCCCACCAGGTCATAGAACTGCTCTCCACAGCCCTCGCATGGAGCAGCCCCCAGCACAGCTCTCGTACCAAAAACATCCCATCCTTGGTAGCTTACATTTTCGGATGAACCATTTTCTTTGTTTCTTGGACTGCTTTGTCCCCATTTCTCTGAAAGCCATTGCAATAAATTCATTCGGAGAATTCTGACATGAGCTATTTGAAGTATACTTTAAACTCTAATAAATATGGAAAGCAAATTGGCAACTTATACTAAGAATCTTTAAAAAAAGAAAAAGCCAATGCCTTTTGACCCAGCAGTTCCCCTTATAGAAATCCACCATAAGGAAGTAATTTAATATGTGAAAAAAGTTTATTATCGTGGGTGTTCATAATAGTATTATAACAAAAAAATCAGGAAAAATGTAAATGACCATATCATGGAAGATGGTTAAATAAATGTTGAGGATCAATTATAAATCATTTGCAGGCCTCAGGACAATAATAAAAACTTAAAGCTGTATTGCTAGAGTATATCCAACCCTAGTACCCAGCGAAACACACACAATTAGTTTTTATAAAAGGCTAAAAATTTGTCAGCAGCAATTAAACAAGGAAAAGGTACAAATTCATGTCATAAACTACTAACTGTCATGGCTAAAGAAGGAAACAAATGATTCTGCTGTGTAAGGACCAACCGTGCCCTACTCAGCAGTGACAAGAATGAGGTAGTAAAATGCTGAGACATCTCATTTGTATTTTTCAGTGTGGAGAGAAGAGTTAAGGAGTCAGTGTGTGACCTGGAGAAGACCCTAGCAAAACTCATTTCAAACAGAATCCCAAAGATACCAAGTGGATATCAGCAGAGGAGGGGAGGTGAGGTGCCAAGGGCCACTCATTCCCACTGTGTCAGTGAGGAAACAAGCTGGAGTATCAGGTACTTAACAGAACCCTAGAAGAAAGAACAGAACTAAGTTCTCCCTAACGTACGCACACGAACACAACGAGAGTGCCGTCGTACTCAGAGCAGAAGGTCACCTACACCATACTACGGCAAAGAGAAGGTCTGAGCAACCAAGCAAATATCCTTTAGAAAGCAGAGGGCACACTTTTCAGCTATAAGATGAATAAGGTCTGAGCATCTAATGTAAACACGGTGCCTGGAGTTGATAACACTGTGTTATAGAACTGAAATTTGCTAAGAGAGTAGAACTCAGATGTTGTCACCCCCCAAGAAAAGACAAAGAGAGAGAGATAAATATGTGTGGTGACGTGTTAATTAACTAGAGAGTGGAAATCTTTTCACACCAGATACGTAGGTAGGTAGATAGATAGATAGATAGATAGATAATAAAATGAAAAAATACATGAGAAGATCCCATCTGGAAGAAAAGCAACTTAACAGAAGAAATCATCCGAAGTGATTTTTCAGGCAGTAAAAGAAACTTAATAAAAAGTCATTGAAAAATAGCAGAATGAAAATGATAAACTAACAGAATGAGAAGAAAGCAAAGACTGGAGCAATAATCAAAACATTGAAAAGTAAAACAATGTCATTGCAATGCATTAGAATCAGCAAGGAAAAGAAAAGATGTAAATAAAAATTCTATTGCTGAAATGGAGGAAATTGTGAGATTGAGATTATTATAGTGGAAGCAAAGGGAAAAAAAATACAGCATAAAGCAATCAAAACGGAGATGGAGGATGAAGATAATCCAACATAAGGATAATTGGTCTCCCTGAAGCAATGCTCCAAAGGGACAGGAAATGTTCTTTTGAGACATAGTAGTGAAGACAAAAATCTTTGAAAGGAAGAATTGGGCCTGCATATTGAAAGGGCACGCTATGTTCCAGAAAAAGGACGAGTCCACCTGGAGATGTGTCTTGGTTAAAACAGCAAACTCAAGAATTTCCCAGCTATCAAGGAGTAAAACAGGTCCCCAGCAATAGGGAACTCTGAGGTTGGTCTAAGACATGCTGTAAATTGTTAATGTCAGAAAATGATGAAAAATTTTACAAGATCCTAAAGAAAACGATTTTCTAAAATGTTAAATCATGGCAGTTTATAGTTTACATATAAGAGCAACAGAAAGATATTCTCAAATGTGAAAAAAAAATCAGTGAAATATAATATCCATAACCCATTTTTGAAAGTAATTTTCAATAGAGGGAACCAACCAAGAGATGAATCAAGTACAGAATTTAGACACTGAGGAATTGTGGTTAAAAAGACTGGTGACTAATGATGAATCCAATTAAATACAGTTTAAGGGTAAAAATGAGAGTTTAATTACAGAATAAAATGTACACATTATTAACCTGTAAGAAATCTACAAAGCAATGTAACCAATGAAATCGGGAGGGTTGGGAAAAGAGTTAGGGAGAAATATAAAGGAACTAATCTTATCTTCATAATAGATGAACAAAATGTGTAATTACAAAACTTGACTCAAATCTCTTAACATTTTTCATAATATTTACTTTAAAATTTAGAATGATCACTTAGGAAACAATATTTCTTATGGCAGAAAAACATTAATCTGTGGTTTAGCATCACTTTATGTTTATTCCATTTCTTTTCATGCTTTTTAAAATGAAGCAAAATTTATCTATAGTATACTAAATACAGTATGGTACCCTGAACTGGATCATGGAACATTAAAAAAAAAAAAAAAAAAAAAAAAGACAGCAGTAGGAAAACTAGTAAAATCCAAAGAAATCCTGAAGTTCAGTTCGTGGTGATGAGTACTGACGCTGATTTTTTGTGCGTGACCCACGCACGTGGTAACAGAAATGGTAAGGTTAGGGGAATCCAGTTGAGGGGTAAGCGGGAACTTTCATGCTATCTGTGCCCCCATACAGGTAATCTAAAATAATTCTGATCAAAATGTTTCTGAAAAACGGTACACATCATACCTATACACCCTTTCATCTACACCTTTGTGAAGGTGATTGCAGGACAGCGTCTATCAGAATTCACCACTGGCTGTTTCTAGGTCGTTGGCTTCAGGGTGACTTGTTGCTTTTGTTTTGTATTGTTTGAAGTTCACAATAGACAAATTATATTTTTATGACAAATTACATTGCTGCAAATTTGTAAAAGAACTAAATAAAATTATGTCCTAGATGAATATTAACGTGAGAAATGCCTGTGATATAATTTGATGGAAAAATCAGAAGACAACAATCGAGTAGCCATCATTTTATTTTTCAAGTATATTTATGAAAAATAACTAGAACCAACTCCATTAGATTACTGCCAGTGTCTGACTCCAGATCAGTGAATTTCCGTTTCTCCTTTACACATTTCCACCTTGCACAGTGGTTTAAACGATGAGTACACATTTAGAAGAACTGGAAAATAAACATCACAGCTTTACTGGTGCTCAGTGAAGTTGAAACTGGCAGTCGGTGAGTCAACTGGAAAAGTTAATTAAAGCAGTGAATCATAAAATGTGATACATACATACCTTAAAGATTTAATTTTAACCTAAAACATATGGATGCTCATTCACTTGCCACTCTTTTGATGTGGAGCCAAGGCCCTTCCTTTGTGCGGAGGTCTGCTGATCTGAGTTTCAAGCGGTCTTTCTTTCAAAACTACCCAGAATGCACCATCCACAAGCTCCGGGATTGGTTCCTTGAAGGCAGAAGGAGACCTTGGAGACACTGACAAAGCAATTTTTCTACATTTTTGCTCTCCCTCCCCATGTTATATGTATTTTACATGTACTTTATTTGAAATTTATTGTAGCAACCTGTCATTACCAACTTTTTCATCAGTTTACATAACAGTTATGTAAATAAAAAGCATGTAAAGTTTGCACAAACAGTTGCTAGCACAGTTAACATCCATTTGGGAACACAGATGGCTGACTCTTGGTGATCACAACCGGTGATAACCAGACGTTCGGGGGCTTAATATAGAGTAGCCTTAGCGTCAAGCACTGTGATGTTGTGGGCGTCCATGGGAGGTTTTACTCAGGAAACAGACTTTTATCTCATCCGACAAGTGGTGAAGGGAGGAAGGTTACGTGTGAGAGCTTCTGTAGGCCATCATAAACATAGCAGACTATAATTTTGGCTGTGCTACCTTAAGTGTATCAGGAGGAAGCCAGCATCCGATTCCTCCTTGACCTGCTATTCTCTCCACTTCTTACACTGGATAGCGATGATACCCTCCTACGAGCCCTTCAACATAAAGTACAGACGAGCAACGAATAGGTCATTTGGGCCTTTTCTATTGGCTCCACCCTGTAGGTTGGTAAGGCTACTTTTATTGTACAGATGAGGCGCTAAAAAGTGCCCAAGACCTTTGGGTACTAATCAGCAGGTCCAGGATTCACGCCCAGATCCACGTTCTGACTCCAAGGGCGCTGCTCTACCCAGAGGCCTTCTTTAACGGTGTGGGGTTAATGATCAAATAAATAAGGACCAGGGAGTGCACAAAGAAGGCACTTGAGAAATTGTCACTTACCTTTGTCGATGCAGAACAGCTTTGCTCCCATAATATCTGATAGTATCTCCTTGTTTTTCTAAGCCAAATCACCAGCTAGGCAGAGAGAGCGTGAGTGCCACACCATATGCCGCTGTCCTGTATGTTTAGAAGAACACAGCTCCATCTTCCTATGCGTGGCCTGTCCCACTAGACTCCTACTCTTTTAGGACTATCCGCATCCCAGATGTCCTTCACTTCACACACTGGTCGGTGGTACCGTCAGCCTGAATCTAAGCAGTGGGAGCCCCCGCCCCTTTGTTAAACACCATTTTAGCTACCCAAGGTTTTTTCTAGGCTTGCAGCTCTGATCTCTTTGGCATCGCAAGTTTCATGCCTTTACCCTCTAACCAGCTTCTATTGATTTTTTTCTCAATATTATTTCTCTCCATTATTTCTCCTTTCCACAGCTAGGCTCCTCCAGGGACTTGTCTAAATTTGATCTCCATTCCCCTACTTTGTCTCCTGTCATCTCCAGCATCTAAGATGACCAAGAGTCACCATTTCTTCAAATCCAATAGCTTTCTGTGCTCAGCTTTCTTGACCCCTTGAGCAAGCAGTTGACGCATCTGACTACTCCTTCCTCCTTGAAACGCTTTCTTCTCTATAATGCTAAGGAATCATATTTTCCAGGCTTTCCTCCCATCTTGCTGAAACCTCTTTGTCTCCTGCCCTGGTTTCTCTCTTGCTCAGCCTCGAGATGCTGAAGAACTGGGAGGTTCTCTTCTACACCCAAAGTTGACCTCATCCAGTCCACTGGCTTTAAATGCTAACTCTCTGAAGGTACATGACCCCTACCCTCACTTCTTCTAAACTTTTCCTTGCTGAGCACTAGAGGGATCTGTCCATCATCTTATTTGATATATCCACTTGAATGTGTAGCAGACATCTCAAATGTAACATATACGAAATGAACTCTTGGCCACTCCCAGTCAGAATCTACTCACTGCCCTAGGTCTTGCCCAAGTGGTTAAATGATATCATAATTCATAAGATGTCCAAGTAAAATACCTACATGACATTCTCGACATCCCTCTTTTCCTCACTCCAATCATGTTAGTTCATCAGAAAATTGTATCAGCTGTGCCTCTAAAATGTCTGTCAAATCCCTGCCTCTCCCCATAGCTAGCACCATCCCTCCGGAGAGGGTCCTGGCGAACGTCCTTTTTCCCTGGCCTGGTGTGTGGAGCCTAAAGGTAGGGCCAGACATTACAGGCTGCCTTGATGATTGAAAGGACCTCAGAAGTCAAGTTTCTCTCCCTGCTCTGCTCCTTCAGATAAGATCTATCCAAACAGCTCTCCTTAGCAAGGGGACCAGGCAGCTCCTGCCTACCCCCAGTAGCAGCGTTCGGGCTCCTGCCAGCCAAGAAGGACCCAAACAAGTCAATCACACCCTCCCGTGGGAACCAGGGGGCACGTCACCCTCTTGGTACTACACAGCCTGCCTCCCACAGCCCCTGGCTGTTCACTGCATCCCAAAGTGCAAGTCCCATGTGGCCTTGAGTGGCGCGTGGTGTCCACCCCTCCCAGACTGTGAATATATGCGACTAATAATCTTCTATCTCATCTGCCTGTGTTCAGCGCCACGTGTTTGGCTGTCTTCATAACTCAAGGGTAGAAGCCACCCCCTCCTGCCAACGGTGTAAAAGGAGGTGAATAAAACACCTGGCTACCCCCAAAATCTCAGTTGAAATGTTTCCCTCTCTGAGAGGCCTCTCCTGACCACCTTCCATCCCTTTATCCTCTCTCATTCCCTACATGGCTCTTGTCACTGTCTGGATTATTCTATTTATTTACTCATTTATTTGCACATAGTTAGTCTCTGGCATATCTCACTAGAATGTGAGCTCCACCCCCAACACCAGCAAATCCATCAGATCCACTTTTTAATGTAGCCCATGGGTGGATACTTCTTGCTACCAACCCAGACTTCATCGGAGCCCAAGCCAGCACCATCTTGCACTGGACTATCACACTCACATCATCATAGCTGTCCCTGCTTCCACTCTTGTCCCCTGGTTTCCTCCCAGTATCCACAGCAACCTCAACCTTTCAAAGGTGTGAGTTTGCTCATGTCACTTCTCCGCCCACCAGCTCCCCCCCACACACACCTCGTGGCTCCCACTGCACTCAGCGTCAACCCCTGAGTCCTCCGAATCACTTAGGGAGGCTGCTCCGTCCAGCCCTGTGCCCTCTCAGACCTCATCTCCCACTGCCTCCCCTTTACCCCTGGGATCCTAGCACCCTGGTCTGCTTGCTGTTGAGAGCTTTGTACTTTGCTTGTCCTCTTCCCCTCGCCTGGAAACTCTTCCCCCAGATACCCTCACAGCTGCCCCCACTTCCTTCTGCTCCAGACGCCACCACATCAGAGAAACCCGAGGCTCCTACATCCTTCGCTCTCCATCTGATATGTCTGTGGATTTGTTTCTTCTCTGTCTACCCTGCTAGATGGCAGAGGGGATAGGGGCTCTCTCTGGCTCGCCACTGTGTCGCGAGAGTCAGGACACTGTTCTCAGCTCTGGGAGTGGGCTGTTATTTAGCCCAAACAACAACTCTGCAGGGCAGGTGCTGTTGTCATGTCTAGTCACAGATTAGGAAAGTGAAGCAGAGGGACAGTGTAACTTGCTCCGAGTTCCATGTACAGTTAGCAGAGCCATCAGGATGCAAAGCCAAGTGGTCTAACCTCGTGGCGTGCGTTATTAACTGCTGTAAATAAATGAGCGGTTTGCACAATGGTTGTCAATAATCTCTCCTTTGTGGCCATGTCCCTGGGCCCATCAGGACAGGAGGACAAACAGCTGTTGCCTCTTATGATGGCTCTGTTTGCTGGTACAGTGGGAAAGAAAGCATGCCAGTATGATATTATATAAAAAGCATTACCTAAAACAACCATAATACTAGGATTTGAGAAGAAAATTTAAACAATGATTATATATGTTAGTTGCTTACTTAATCCCCAGAAGGGTAAAAGCTACCGATTTTCAAAAAGGAAACTTCTGTATCCTAATTTATGCATATCTATCTGTCAACTGTCAGGAGGAATGCGAAAGGTCAACCCACACTGCACCAATAGGTGTTTCATAAGCTAAATGGTGATCAAGAATTAGATCAGCCAAAAAGCCAACCTAGAAATGGAAATGAATATGTACTTTCAGCAAGCCATTCCTCACAGGATATAAATTATAACCACTTCAAGATATAGTAGGTGTTCACTCAAGTTTCTCTGTGGGTTTTCATAGCCCTCAGACTATTGTGTTTGAAGTAAAAGTTAATAAAAGTCCAGAAACAAATCTGAAAAGGTATTGGTACCAAGAGATTAATTCAAGAGTTTTTAGGGAAAGTGCCTTCCACCTTGAATGACTTTGGAATGAAAGAGGAGCATGGGTCCACATCTGGTCTTCAGGAATGCTCTGGTGCGGACTTGGGGCCCCAGCACCGAGCTCCACCCCCTCCTCCCACATGAGGAAAACGCTGCGCTGTGTTACTGGCTCTTGGCAGCAGGTAAAACACAACTTAAGAGTCCTTTACACCGCCAGTGAGGATCTGCAACCTGCAGTCCATCTGGAAAACCATTTTCCCGACACAGTCCGGCCCACAAAGGTACAAGGCAGAGAGTGGCTATATTGACCTGAAAGGCCTTCAGAATGTCGGTGGGTTTTTGCAACAGAGACCAAATGCAGTGAAGAGCTGAGACAACTGCCAAGATCGTTTTAGCCAAAAGCAACAGCACTCCTCTCTGAACTCTGACCAAGTTCCCTCCCCCAAAAAGTAACTAAACACTTATGAAAAGTACTGACCAGCATAAGGGACATCGTGGTCATTGGTTGACTTCACTCAAAACTCTAAGGAAAAACAGCCTTGGATTCTTGGTCTGGGGACCTATGGTCACTGGAATTTCAGTGCTGAGTGGTTGGGATGAGCCCCAAAGGAAGTGGCCGAAGCCCCACAGAGACTTCCCCTGTGACAAAAGTTGACATTAAAATTGAACCGGAAGAGTCACGTTGTGCCTTGGAGCCAAGCAGGTAACCCCAGCTAACAAATGAAGCTTCAATGAGAGGCAAGACCAAGCAATTTTCACTTCATTCTTTTCCAATATATAACAAATGGTCCAACCTGACATGACATTTAAAACCTCACAATGCAATATTATGGGAACACAAATGCAGAACAGCAAGGATTTGTCAGAGGGGGCTACTAAGTAGCAGGTCAACTTTGGAGTTTCAGAGTCAAGTAGGTTTATAGTTCCCTAATTACAGAAAGAAACCCTAATCATGATTCCTGGAGCCCAAAACGTGGCTCGATTTAAGTTTGCGGGGATTCACCATTGGATCTCTCAAGGCATAGAATAGACAATTAGTATGGAATTTAGCCCTTGTTTAAAAGAGTAAAAGAAATCCAGAACTTGGCTTGTGGGTTGACTCTATACTTAAAATTGGGGTGACATTCTAAAATTATTACATAGGGCTCAGAGTCAGACTCTACTCCAATGAGCTCTGTGAATACCAGCAAGAGGGGCCTGGCTGAGCTGGCCTTCCCACCAGTCCTGATGCTCCCGTCCCCACCAGGTAGCATATGACAGAGGCCACTGCACCCCCACATGGACCCGAAGACTAAAACCAACATGAGGAAATCCTAGCTCACAGATGCTTACGATGCATCATGCCACGTCTTCTTGATCCAACTGTTTTCAATGCTTCACCTGTAGTGGACACTCACGTGCCTGTTGCAGTGTCCCATGTGTGCCCTGGAAGGCCACCAAGGCAAAAACAGGCACAGTCCAGAAGTATAGGGGACCTCATGTCCCTGAGATAAATCCTCAACCGATGGGAGATGGGGATCTGAGAGTAAACATCCTTGCCTCGCCTGTCCCCCATCTTGGAAAATTCTGTAGAAATTCTGAGTTCTGTCTGGTTTTTCTGAGGAGCCCCAGCAAGACTGAGCCCCAGTTGCCCACAGCAGTCTTCAGCTCACTGACTGTAGTACGTGTTGCTTTTCTCCCTTCGCTGTCTCATTTCCCTCTCCCTCTAATTCCTGGGGTCCCAGACCAAATCCTTGTACCTCAGTCCCCGTCTCAGGCTCTGCATTCAAGGGAATGCAATTCTGCCACTTGAACCAACAAAGCCCCTTACGTTTTCTGCTGTGCTGAAGGCAGTTGGCATTAGGTTTTCCATCACTTGCAGCTACGGAAGTCCCAAATAATACGTGCGCTTTGACATCTCAAACAATGATTCCTTCCTGTAGCTCTTTAGCTGCCAATATCTTCCTAAGTCTAGCACTTAACATGACGTTTGGCACACAGTAGGCTCAAATAACATGCATTAAATAGAGGAATCCCTATTGAGTGTTTTTACTTCCATTGTTGAAAAGACACAGGAGGAGGGCCTGCTATTTTTATATAACCTGTGGTGAGGACACACGTGTCACTAGCACACAGTGATGGTCATGCTGTGAAAAGTCCCCAAGAAGCCCCAGCACCTCCAGCCACCCCAGCCTCCCCCAGAAATCCCCAGATCCCGCCACGACCCAGCAGGCAAAAGGTTAACACTTGGCACAGTGGGAGCCCCAGGACAGCATCCCTTCTGATTAGTCAGTTCTGGCTTTGCCAATTGCGTAATAGTTAGAATATTACCCTTGCATGAGACCTAATATTTTCATTCCCTGTGCTCTTTTAAAATTAATCCTCATAAAGCTCTAAAGTAATGCAGCATGAACTCCTTAACACAAGAGAAACGTTTTCCCTTCAGACCTACCATACTGCTAAAAATTCAGAGAAAACAGCTTTCTAGAGAGTCTCTGCATGAATATCAATACTTGTACGACATGCCTGCAGATGCAGTCTTAGGCTTTTCCTCTGGCCACCTGATTCAGTGAGAAATCAACTGATCGGCAAACGTTGTCCCTCCCTCCTTAAGGCAGCCCCTTCCGTGAACATGAACAGCAATGCGTGATTCTTTCCAGTTTCCTTTACCCCACAGCTGGTGCTGTTCGATGGATTTTTTTGGCACAAGACGAAGTCCCATCTGTATCCCAAGTCCAAAATAAGAAGTTTTAGAGTTTATTTTTTCATGCGTTTTTCCTTCTCTGGTCTTTAATTTTCAGAGATGGGGTGGTTCTCCAACTTTAAGAGCCAAATCTAATTATTGTTTCCTTGGAGGCAACGCAGCATGTTTCTGCTGTACAGTATGAAGGACTGCCATGTTTGGGGTCACACACAGCCGCACTTCCGGTGGAATTCTCTATCAGGTGTGCCCCGGATGGGACAGCACAGAGGACACATCCCAAGTGTGCAGCTACGAAACCTCCAGAGAGTCTGAGGATACACCGCTCCTGGATCTAACCTTCCACGGACAAGATGCAGTAAAATGCAGAATAGGGATGGCTGCGTTTTAGACGTTTCGGCTAAAGAGAGAATTGGGTCCAGCCACCAAGTGCAGATGAACCTGCTGAGAAAAAAAAAAAAAAAATCTGCAGGAAGTTTTGAAGAAAGTAGGGAAATGGGAGTGGAAAACAGGAAGGTGGGGGTGGGGGGAGATGGTGCAATAGGTTTCCGTTTCGGATGAGGGCCCCTACATGCGGACTGGCTTCGTTTCTTCCCTATCTACCACAATCCTTCTCTGGAAGAACCTGTTCCTCCAGGAGCTTCCTGTACCTGCTGGAACAAACCACCACAAACTAGGTGGGCTGAAACAAAAGAAATGTATTCTCTCCTGCTTCTGCAGGCCAGAAGTCTGAAATCAGTATCACTGGGCCAAAATCCAGGTGTCGGCAGGGCCGCACCCTGTTCAGAGGCCCTAAGGCAGACCCCACTCCTTGCCTCTGCTAGCTCTGGGGACCGCCAGCATTCCTCGGCTTGTGGCCACATCGGTCCCGGCTCTGCCTCTGAGATCACATCGCCTTCTCCTCTTCTGTCTGAACTCTCTCTCTGCCTCCCCCTTGTAAGGACGGTTGGAATTGCATTTAGGTATCACTTAGATGACCCAGGATAGCCTCAGTTCAAGAGTCTTAATTTAATCACCCTTGCAAAGTTTTTTTTAAGTTATATTTTATTGATTATGCTATTACAGTTGTCCCATTTCTCCCCCATCATTCCCCTTCACCCTGCACACCCCCCCGCCCCGCAAAGTTTTTTGCCGTATAAGGTAACATTCACAGATTACAGGGAATAGGACTGGGACATTTCCGGAGGACATTATTCAGCCTACCACAGACCGCATGGTAGAAGCCTTGGGTTCCCTCCTGACATCTCAGCACTCACTCTTCCGGTACCTGCCAATGGCATTTCACGCCTCTGCCTGTCTCTCAGTCATCCCTAGGGTGAGCATGGAAGGATGAGGGGTTAATGCCTCAGAGAGGCGCCTTCAGGCAAATCCAGAAGGGGTAGGAGGATAAATACCCCAATTTCTTCACTTCTCAGAGGGAGCAGCTCAGAGATATTCTAAATGGATGGTTCTCAGGGAGACTGAGCGGTAGCTGCCCCCTGGGGTAACATGCTTGGTCATATGTCATTCCGGGGCTTCCTCCTGCCCTGTGTCACACTCCCTCCCCTGGCCAGGGTTTCCAGGATGGTCTCCCACATAATCTCCTGGCGGTCAAATCAGCGTCCGCTTCTGGAGATAACCAAGTGAAGACAGGGCTCATGGCCTTACCTGATGATTCAACACCATTTCCAGCAAAAGTCAGGTTTCATTTACCTCCCCATTGCCTGGGCCTGCTGAGATGAATTGCAGGAAGTGGGGAAGCCATCTTCACAAAATCACAACTCGGAGCACCTTGTGGTGGAGGGCTCTGGAGTCATGTGACCAGCCTAGAGCTAGTGGAGGTGATGATCAAACTCCTCTCCAGCAATATCCTAAAAGGGGAATTGTCATATTAACAATTCAGGGCTCTCCCCCCAATTCCTTTCATGTTGGAGGATTTCACTGTTCCGCCTGAATGCAGACCATGATAGTGTTAATCTCATATAAATAGAAAACAGCCCCAAAATGTATAATAATTGCATACGTCTCTCCTTTTGTCAACTTTTTGATTTAGTGCAACTTGCTGCCTCAGAGCCGGGCTTTATTGTATTATGATACGACAGTAATCTTTTCTGAGGCTCTCGCTCCATTTTGTTACATTTATCTAGCGTGCCAGATTCACACTCCCACAGTACCCATATGGGGAAAAGCCACAAAAGCTGTTAAGTACATTTAATTACTGTTTTGATGAGCTCATATTTTAATTATGTTTATTGATTCTGTGTATATTGAAATAGTTTTCACATTTCCAGAAAAAGAAAAGAACGGAATCAATATGCAGCAATTACTGAGCATTTTATGATTGTGTGTGTAATTAAAACTTTCATAAACTATTTTTGAAGAACAGTCCCCCCCTAATCCTATGGTGGTGATTAACTGGGTTTCTCACTCTGCTTAGGTAGGCTTTGATTTTTCTTCTTCTTCTGTGTAGAAGGAAAATAGAGTTCGGTGCAAAATATGTTTACAGTCAAATATTTCTGACTTAAAATGTCTCCCTTCCAAAACAGCAGAATGGGCATATTGAACCTTACACGAGTCGCTAAAACACCGCTAACAACGATAAAACACAAGTTTAAGCTTCCTAACGATTCCGTGTTGCCGACTCGAAGATGACTCCAACTGTCAGCCATACATATGTTGTTGCTAAGTGACAGATTTTATTTTTTTAAGGAAAAAAAAATTATCTCTGCAGTGTCTGCCTCCGTCCCTCACTTGTATCAGGGAACAGCCTTTCCACTTCTTAGGGATTTTTTACTTGAAAAAAAAAAAAATAAAACTGCATAAACCCAAGCCCCACATTTTTTCAGAGAATGAAATTAGTACCATTTTCATTTTATACATTTTATTACCCTCAGTCTATCCATGAGAAAACGAAGCAAAAAATTAGGGAGTTGTCTCTTTTAAATGTGATGCCAGTTTCTGGGTCCAGGAACAAATATTTCCAGCTAGGACAATTCACCTGGGCCCCAAATGTCAGCCCCTTGCCCCCTCCACCAGCATCCCCTGGAGCTTTGGGAAGGCGCACATTCTTGGGCCCATCCCCAAGCCTGTAAGTCCGTCTCGAGAGATCCACAGGAATCTGAAGTTTAAATACCCTTTCCAGGTTATCTACATGCACGGTAACATTTATGAATCATTGACTTAAGAGGCTTCTATTCACCTTCATATTTTCATCCTAAAGTGGACCCTTAACAATCCACCCCCATAACAAGCCTCGCATTGAACTTCCAACAGACAGATTATCCATGGAGACAGTCAGGTGGGGCACCTTCCTTCCCCCAGCCGGGCTCAACCCACCTCTGCCCTTACCTCACTCAGCAATAGGCTGCCCTCCAGCAAATGCACGGACCACCTGTCCTCCACGAACCCATTCCAGAAAGGAACTGGGCGTGGTCCAACCTCACCAAAAGCCTGCTTGAGACAAGCCTTGAGACAATTCGTTTCCCAGGGCTGCCATAAAAAATCACACCAACTGTGTAGCTAAATGTATTCTCTCACAGTTCTGGAGGCTGGAAGTCTGGAATTAAGGTATCGGCAAGGTGGTCCCTTCTGGAGTCTCTGTGGGAACTCTCCTCTCTCATAGCTACTGATGACTGTTGGCCACGCTTGGCTTGTAGACACATCACTCCAATCTCTGTTTCTGTTGTCCACAGCATCCTCTCTGTGTGTATCTGTGTCCGAGTTTCCCTCTTCTTAAAAGGTCACCAGTGGTTGGTTAGGGCCCACCTTAGTCCCTTGCAGCAGGTCCTGACTCATAACGATGATGAGTTGCCATAGGAACTTAACTCTTGTTTATATCAATTGGCCTATGATGAAACTGGTTTCGTTGTAGTCATTTCACTTAAAGTCACAGAACCCATCAATGACATTAGGTGAGGCCTTATTATATAACCTCAATAATTATGGAGGGTGGTCCCTAACAACGGACTAGGGAGAGGGTATGGGGGGTGGGGGTGGAGGCTGGTCCCTCCCCTGTGCTGCTGTCCAGGAAACTGTCTGCATGGATGCAGCCCATGAGGCTCTTTGGAGGAAACGTCTCTTACTGCTAACCGCTAGCTCGGTCCTTTCCAGTTGAAGAACTGGCTTGTGCATTCCTCTCCAGTGACTTCCACGACACCCTTTCTCCATCTTCCATCTCACTTGAAATCTTTTCCTTTTTAATTTTTCATCCAGGACTCTTTGTTAGTTTGACAAGGTAGACTGGGCCGGTAATTAAATGGAGAATCCAAGGCTGATAACGGGGTGGTGGGTGGGGAGAAGGTGGCACGGAGACCGTGTCAAACCAGTGAGTACGTAACCCATCTCGAGACAGTCATAGTCTCAATTTTTAAAAAATCCATTCATTATGGAAATTTTCAGACAGACCAGAAAAGGGAGGTCTCATGAACCCTCATTTCTGCATCATTGAGATGGAAAAGTTATCAACATTTTGTTCAGACGGTTTACCTGTCCCTCCTTGTCTATGTTTTATTTCTGCTTGTGCATTTCCATGTAAATCTCAGCCATTTTGTAGCTTTACTGGTAATTACATCATTATCATACCTAAAAAATAATAATTTTACAAAATCCATATTGAAAACTTCCAAATCGAAACCAAAGGTGGTTTTAAAGTTGGGCCGACCACACTGCGTGTGGGGGCTACAGCTCTTAAATCCCGTTTGTTCTGCGATGGCCTCTCCCCTCACTGACTTGTGGAACATGCTGGAAAAAAAATTCTTCTAAACAGTACCTGGACCAAACCAAAGGCAACTTCAGCTGGGTTTGTGTGAAAGGCTGCCCTTCTACAGACTCTGATTCAGTCTCAGGGGACCCGGATATTTGCACTCACTTTTTGCTCCTGTTTTGATTTCTACTTTCCCTGGTTCTGATTTTTGAATTTGATTTTTAGGTTGCCAGTTTATTATATGTGTTTCTGCCAAAGTCCTCAAATCCTTGACTTGCAATAATATGGGATATAAATAAGTTAAATTGCATTAATAAATACTATAAACTCAGAATTTTCTTTCTAAGTATGTTTGAGATAAAGTTCCCAGTAAAATCTCAGTGTTTAAAATTTAGAGATAGTAACTAGATTTTGAAATGTGGCACTTTATGCATGAATTCAGGCATGCGTTTGATATAAAATTCTCCTGAAAGCCACAGAGTTGGGATTAAGGACCCAAGATCTCATTTATTGAAAATCTTCGTAAAGTATGAAACAGAAAAATTAAAACAATGAAATGAAAACAAAACAAAGCCAAACAAGACTTTTCAGCAAAGCTTCCCTGTCATTTCTTATTTTGAGGACTGGGAAATTTCCAAGCCACGTTAAGACACAGCTGCTAAGGGGTTAACCACTGAGATGCACAGAGGGACATTTTTCTTTATAGAAAGGTTTATCACCTTCTTCGTCTCAGGATTCATATGTAACATATATTGTATGATAGCAGCTTACAATTTGCTCATAAGGGAAGAACAATGAACACATGCATTGTTTTGACAACCAGCATTCACTGGGCTCCTGCTTGCATGCTCAGCCTTATCCTAGGCTTTGTGAGAGATTTGAAAAAGTAGGAGGTAATTTCGGATTTCTGCTGCGACAATCCAGTTGAAGAGTGGAAAGTAGCCAAGGAGAGAGGGCGTTGGCTGGGGAGGTGAGTGACTAGGTAGCACCTAGGGACTGTCAGGAACGAAGGTCCCACTCCCCCTAACAGGCGTCAGTACCTCCTCCTACGCAGGCATCTCCTTCGGAAGAAAATTCAAACTCTTCCACTGGACATGGAGAGTCTTCTTCAGTTTTATCCCTTTTTATCTTTCCAGCTTCACTCCTATTTCCTGTGTTTTGTTCCTGAAACACACACACATCTTACATTTCTGAAATTCCTCCTCCACCAATTCTCATGCCTTCCCCTTTCTGAGGAGTGAACCAGTGTTGTATAAGAAACAAAATACCCCTGGGACCCAAAGAGTCCTAAATTTGAATTTTCATCATTTATAGGCTGTGTGACTTTCGGCAATTTACTTAGATTCTCTCAGCTTCGATTTACCAATCTACAGAATGAGAATGAAAGTAACAATGCCCACTCGCAGAGTTGATGAGATAGGACATTTGCAATGTGTCTACTCTGTGGCCACTTGTGACCCCCAATGTGGTCGCTAATTTGACACTCTTGGACCAATTTCATTGACCCCATTCACTCACCTCTCTGGGTGAAAGCTCAGGAGCATAGCTTGAAAAAGAATGAAGGAGGGTCCCAATCCTAAGGAGACAGAGCAGACGACCAAGTGAGGGGCTCGGGAACAAGATGGAAGCCGAGACATCAGGCTGGGCATGTGCTCAGAACCAGGATAACAAGCCAGGTCACTCAGTGCCACAGTCCCAGGTGCTGATTTCCCACTTTTCTGGCCTCATGGCTCCTCCCTCTCCCTCTCCTTCCACCCTTTCCCTCTCCCAACCCCAGATGGGGCTATTTACAGCTCCCCAGAGCAGCCTCGGCCAGTGAAGCACTCTCCCTCAGGTCTTGACTTAGGCTGTTGACAGCCATTGACTTTGCCACTTGACTCCAGCTCTTTAAAAGTCCAGTTTCATAACAGTGTGTTGTGATCCCCATGGCGTGTGTGAGGCCCGGCTGCCTGTGTGTAATCAGGCCCAGACCAGCCAGTGCAACGTGCAAGTCAGGGATTCTGTTCCAGATTTTCTCAAAGTTTCCTGAACGCCATCAGCGCAGAGTGAAAGGCAAGAACACTGAAAGGCCTGAGAGGTGTCAGGGCTTCTATGGCAGGAACTCAACCAAGAAATTGAGTATGCACCGAACGACTGTTCTGCACTCAGAGACCAGCAACGGTCCCCACCCCAGAAATACACCTGCGGTTCCTAGATATCACGGTGTGTCCTGGACACAGCAAGCACAGTGTAGCTGGCTAACCGTGCCAGGCGACTCTCCTTCTGTGACCTGACCCCAAGAATCCTCTCCCTGGTACGCTCAAATGAGTAGGGCCTCCTTCAGAAAGGCTAGAAGCCATGAGAAACAGCACATTTAGCATTCGAGACAGAAAGAACCATGGGTCTCAGGGTAGCTCAGCCTTATTGCTTCCTTTCTAAAGTCATTTTCATTCCCCGGCGGGTCCAGTCAGGGCCAAATTTGGTCGAAGAGCTGGCCAATTTTTTCCCCAACACACAAATGGCCAGTATCCTTCACATAAATCTATTCTGCTCATCGGAAAGGGACCCAAGGCTCAGAGACTCTGTTCCTGGCATTACTGGGTGTTTTTCTATAATAAAGCAGCAGCTGCTACTTATTGAACACATAATATATGCCAAGACCAGTACTAAGAGTCATACATCATAGCATTTAAGTCTAATGGCAGGACTATATTATATTATATTATATTATAACATATTCAAGTAAGAACCGTTATTAACATATTACAGATGAGAAAAGCCAAGTTCGTGGAGGTTAAGTAAAGGACAGTTAGGAAGAGAGGGAGTTGAGGATTCAAACACCAATGTCAGTTCCTTTGAAGAAGTTAGCCCGAGAACATTGTCTTTTGCAGCCCACATGAGGCTTGTCTTCACCAGCTTGGAGCTTCCAAATGTGGGCATATGTATATCCACTAAAATGACGTATTATAAAGACATCAAGCCCACCAACGATAGAAGAAATCAGTTCCCTACTAAGTTCCACCAGTTCTGTGTTTTATATGAAGCCGTTTCCTCAGGTTCTCCTGCCTGGCCCCCTGTTCCAGCACCTTGCCATGCCTTCTGCTGTTCACGACCTTCCCGCTCCTCACTGGGTGTTAATTGCCTCTGCCAATGACTGCCCCTAACACCAGCACCACGGCTCCAGGGAGGGCGTCCTTCCCTCCCCGTCCGTCACTCTTCTGCCCCATGTATAAACCGGGCTGGGTTAATTTTGAAGGGTTTCTGAAACACAGCACCAAAGACTGGCTGAGTGGTTTCCACAACAGAAATGTACCCTCTTGTAGTTTAGGAGGCTGGAAATCTGAGGTCTAGGCGTCAGCAGAATGGGTTCCTCTGAGATCTCCCTCTCCTTGACCTGCAGATGCCTTGTCTTCTCCCCAGGTCATCCCATGGTCTTCCCTCTCTGCATGTCTGTGCCCTAATCGCCTCTTCTTATAAGGACACCAGTCGCAGTTGATTAGGGCCCACCCTAATGATCTCATTCAAACTTAATTACCCCTTTAAAAACTCTATTTCCAAATAAGACCCCATTCTGAGAAACTGAGGGGTTAGGACTCCCACACAAGAATTTTGGAGGAACGCAATCCAGCCCAAACACAGGCCCTTCCTTTAATTTGCACAGCAGGGGCTGCTGCTATTTCACAATTTCAACAGGACTTTGCTAATAGTCAGGAAAACATGGAAGAAGACACAGCCAGAACCACCCCTGCGTAAGGGTGCTCTCAAAACTCACATAAAGCCTGGATCCCTTGGCCACTTAAAGGACAGGAGCTTGCTTACCTCTCAGCCTGCCTGCGCTTGAAACCCAGGTCACCTCTGCACCTCCGCTCAGACCCAACCAGGAAAACCTGGAGGCGAAAGACATTTCTCCGTGTCTTTGGTCTGAGGCCCTTTCTGCAGACCTCCCTTCCCCAGGAGCAGCCTCTTCCAGGGTGATGGAGAGTGCCGATCCCCATCACCTGCTGGGGAAGACACATGCCACCCAGAACAGAGTGATCTTTCCTTGCAGTTCCTAGCTGGACAGTTCGATTAGAAAATAATAGTCCGATATCAGTACATCTCCCAGGGTCTAGATTATTGACTGTCAAAAACACAAAGTGTGCTAGATACTGTGGCAGAGATGGTGCCTAGCCCCTCCCCAAAGATTTCTGGTCCCCCTTCCTTAGTGCAGACACATGTCCCAGCCTTCCTTGTACCTCAGGTGAGACAACATGACTGGTTGTCACCAAGGGAAAGCAAGTGGAAGTGCCACGCCCCTTTGAGACCATACTGGTTTAGATCAGGGAAGAAGCATGTCTTCTCCACCACTTTTCCCCATGGACTGGCCAGACATGAAGCCCTCCAAGACCCTCGGTAAAGGCAGGGTCACAAGATGGAAGGGGTCTGGATCCTGGCATCATCACGCAGAACATCAACTACCAAACTGACAGTAGGTTCATCGACAGGATTGTTCATTGACGAGAAATCGACTGGGGTTGAGTTCAGGTGCTGAAATTCCAGGTTATGTTTGTTACAGCAGTGACCGTTTACTTGAGCGAACATAACCATTAACAGGACCACCAGGTGGCTTCATCAGGTCGGATCCAGTCTCTTTCCTTGATCCTCCCCCTCATCGTGATAACCAGCTCATACACCCTTCAGGTGGGCATGCTTGCCTTCAGCCGTGATAGCCTGTGAGCTTCCCAGGGTATGCACGTCTCCCCAAGAGCAAGCAGTGAGTTCACGCTACACCCATTCTGTGAAAAAAAAAAAAAATGTGTCACAGAGAGGTTTTACTATACCAGTTGTAGTCAATGTTTAATGTCTACCTATCAGAAAAATTAACCTGTTTATAGAATTAAATGTGCTACTTTGTTTTGCTTTTTTATTTTTGCTCAACCATGTTTTGAAAATCTTGCTCTGGACTGAATGTTCGTGCTCCCACCCAATTCATGTATTGAAACCCTGACATCCAATGTGAAGATATTAGGAAATGGGGCCTCTGGGAGGTAACTAGGCTGAGATGAGGTCATGAGGATGGGGCCCCTATCATGGAATTAGTGCCCTTATAGGAAGAAGAAACCAGAACTCTCTCATTCTCCAGCATGTGGAAAACATAGAAAGTAGCCACCTGCAAGCCAGGAGGAGGGCTCTTACCAGGAACCAAATCTGCCAGCACCTTGATCTAGGGCTTCCCAGCCTCCATACAGTCTGGGCTGTGAGAAATGAGCATCTGTTTAAGCCACCCAGTCTACGGTATTTTGTTACAGCAACCTGAGCTGACTGCGACAGATCTTCAGGTAAAATCTCAGAGAACTGGATTCATTCTGTTCTCAGTGATGTTCTCATTTTGGTGGCCTTTTCTCTCCAAAAGTTGGCATGTTAGTTTTCTATGGTCACTTTAAGAAAGTATAACCAACTTAGTTGGTTTAAACAGCACAAATTCCTCATCTCACAGCTCTGGAGGTCAGAGTCCTACAAAGATCCCACCGGGATAAAACCATGGTGTTGGCAGGGCTAGCTCCTTCTGGAGGCTCTGGAGAGATCCTGTTTTCTTGCCTTTTTCTCCCTCCCAGAGGCCACCAGTGTTTCTTGGCTTGTGGCCTCTTCTTTTATCCTCAAAGCCAGTAATGCTGGATCAAGCCCTTCTCAGGCCACATCTCTCTGGTTCACTGCAGTGAGAAAGTGCTCTCTGCTTTTAACAACCCGTGGGGTTAGATTGAGCCCAACTAAATAATCCGGCATAATCTCCTCATCTCAGGGTCCTTAACTTCAATCACTTCTGCAAAATCCCTTTTGCCATGTGAAGTAATAAGTTCACAGGTTGCACGGGTTAGGACAGGAAGTGGACGTCTTTGGGGTGTAGCTATTATTTTGCCTATTGCTGTGAGGTTCTACAACCTCAAACGTCTTCCTAAGCCAATTGGTAAAACAAAACAAAACAAAACAAAAGCCCTTCATTTGTCTCAAAAGGTGTACTTCTTCCTTTAAATCAGTGTTTGTGCCTCAATGTTCCACAGAACCTTTGGTCTCATTTCCAGATTTGTGGCAAATGGAGACATGATCCACGTACATCTAATACCCCACATGGCCTCCCACACAGAGAATCAGCCCGGGGCTCCAGGATCCTCTGTTTAGAGGAAAGCAGGTACTGGGAAGTGAGCTCTGGGCTAACTTTTGGAATTGATAGTTGGGTTTGCTCACTGGTAAGACAAGGAGATGAAAAGGGTTCACTCACTGCCTCCATGGCTTCCTCCAGAGTCTGTGACATGCGCATTTGGGCTCTGTTCTCCCTACTAGCTCTCCTCCTAGTTGCCTGCTGCTATGGAAACGCATCCTCAGGATCCTGCCTCTATCATTCCATTCTCATCTTTCATTTCTCAATTCCTTCTTCAACTCACCTCCTGCCATAGATTTCAATATCGTCCTCTGGGATCATGTCTTGCATTCTTGTTTTCAGAATCACTCCTGGGATTTAGACATTCACTCATTTCAGGTGCCGGGCTCATTCGAGACATGATCCCTCTATAATTGTAATATGCCTGGGCTTGTGCTTTCTGTATGATTAATCAAGTTCTGACCTCGGCAATGCAGGCCTGTTCCAAAGTTTTATAAGATGCCTGGGAGTTCCAGTGCTATTTGAAGGAAGATATAAATAGGAATTGTTCATTTAAAAGTCCTCCCAGGTGTTGAAAAGCAATCACCCGGTAACACCAAGGTACAGTATTAATATTTTTTCCAGAAAGACTCTCTTCCTACTTGCAGACTTGCAGATTTAGTACTTTGCAAAGCTGGATGGAAGTCTTCATATGCACATCAATCAGCACTTATCTTTCAAACAGCCTTCTGGACCTGGGTCAGTGGAAAATTAATTTCATAATAGAACCAGAGCTTTCTTCTTGGCAATTTGAGATGTTTGTTCATTGCCAAGAGCACAGGGCAATAAGAGATAGACCTTCATGTAACAGATCCTACTTCATAATTGGAGATCAGGGTAATCCTTGAGAGCTTGGGGAAACATTTCCAAAACAGTGGGGTACAGGCCACCATGGTGTGTCCTTCCTTGGGCGCTGGCCCCAGGCAACGGCACAGCACCTTGACAATGACTCAGCATCGATGTCCATACTTGACTACTCTCCATCCGTCACAAGTTTTCCATGTGGGAGTCCTTTCAATATTCATTAAGAGCCTCCTGTGGCTCAATGGGGTCAATGTCTTGAGCATTTGGTGATCAAGTGCTACGGTTTTTACCCTGGAATATCCCCATGTCTCCACCTCTAGCATCCTACCTGGTCTCCCTGACTTGCAGCTTCAGTTGCTCCAGGAATTAAATCAACCATCCGCCACTGGAGTGATCTCCCCAGACGCTCATGATAAAATGGGTGTACAGGCCAATGTTTCTCTGTAGCCTGCCTGACGATGTCACAGCTTCTACCTGTCTGGTTTTACCTGCTCACAGCCCCATGTTAGAACTCCAGGCTTCAGCAGTAAGACAAAACCCACTGTTCCTCCATGTACCATGTATGTGTATACCTACCTGGCCTTTGTCCCTGCTATTTGCCCTACCTGATACACTTTGCCCTGTATTCTACCTTTTGTATCTGGCCATCCTTTAAGACTGAGGTAAAATATTGCTTCCTCTGTCCATGTGGAAGAGGGGAAAGAGCAGTGGACAGAGAGCCTGAACCCTAGTTTCAAGCCCAGCTCTGCCACCCACTGGGTGTATATTGGCCTATTTTAGGGTTTTCCACTTGGTAGCTGAGTATGGTGATCTGCGGAACAGTGTCAGATCTCGGGATGCTGTCCATGCCTTTGACTATTTCAAATATACCTCAGTCCACCTTTCCAAACCCATAACAACCCCAATCCTGGGAGACTATCTCCGGAAATCAAAGCTCTGGTATTCTTAGTATAAGATTCTTTGCACACACATGCACACACATGTGCACACACAGAAACAAAGTGAGTGCTGATCAATGGCAAAAGGAGAGTAGAACTGTGGAATATTATACAGTCAGTAAAAAGAGTGACTTAGATCTACTGCAAGTTGATTTGGAGGGATTTATGGATTATATTATTTAGCAAAGTGAAATAAAACCTGCACACTCACAGAGAAATTTTTTCAGAAAGACTAAACTTGAGGAAAGGAATGAGTCTCCCAAGCCCAGCTTCAGTTTCGTATCAATGACTGAAGTATCGAGGAAGAGGTAGGCATTGCACATCGTTTCACGTAACAACCCAGGAGCAGGATGGGCGGGAGGTTGGGAACAGAGAGAGAAGTAAACCCAAAATAAGTGTTCAAAAAAAGGTTATTTAAAAAAACACATACAGCATTTACACATAATTCTATTCCTGGGCATGTTTCTCTTTAATAAGAGAGAAGTGAAAATATGGCACCAGAATGGGAAGGGTGGTTATCTCAGGGGCAGGAGAGCATTTTACCCTCATCCTCGCCTGAGCTGTCTCCCTGGTTCCCCTGAGCGTGCACTGGCTGTGTGGGAGTACCAGTGGTACAGAAAGGCATTCCCGCTGTGTTCTAGGCGCTTTACATGTAAGAACGCATCTCAGCCTGGCAACTGACACAGCGTGACACCCAGATGGTTATTGCCCCAGTTTTAAACTGAGGGAGAGCGGTATAGAGAAGCCATTCGCTTGCCCGAGTCCCAGCCCGTAGGTGGCAATACCACTCTGGACTTGGACTTAACCACTAAGAGACGCTGCCTCGCTAATTAGAAGAAGACACTAATGCCATCTTCACATGGGGAAAACGAAGGCCCTCTCTTCTCCGTGCTCCCCGGCTTGTGCCTTTCATGACCTCCCTGTGGGTTCCTCACCCCCCCAACCTGGCCTTGGGCACCAGGCCGGCTCCTGATGAAAGTTTACTTAAGTAGGATTGCTAATCCTCACTCTCTCCTTCCAACACAATGATGAAGCTGGGCAAAGAGTTTGAAACCAAATAGCTTTTGGTTTATGAGAGCTCATGTGCATATAGAGTAAAAAAAAAAAATAGCTGACTTCTAATATGAACCTTATTAAATTATTACTGGGTTTTAAATTGCATTGTGTAGATTGAGTCCAAAGACTAGAAAAAGCTATTAAGCCTTTATAGAGATGGGAAGTTGTTTTTTTTAATGCACCTTTTGTATAATATACACCCCAAATTAGACCTGCCAGAGAAGTGGACCATTTTACAGCGATCATCCATGCGGACTTCAAGGGAGAGCTGACTTGCTGCAGCTCCTGCCCGCTCGGGAGCCATGCACACTTCTAGCCATGTCTTGAATGCCGTAATTAACGTGAAAACGAGCCTAAAATTATCACAGTTTACAGGGTGGTGAATTAGCAGGGAAACCCATGGGCAGCTTCACCACAAACATTAGGTGGAACCATGTTCTGTGTTAGTCATGGACTAACGTACCCATTAGAGAGGCGCAGGGATCAGCTGGAATTTATGGTGTCCTCATCAGTCCCTGCGTTGCCAGGAACTGAAGCAGGTCAACTGCCGGGTCAAGGTGCTTGGGGGCTTCTTTTAATACCGACTGGGACTTCCAGTGACGGGTGCTCCCGGCGGCGCACATTTAAGTAAAGATGTCAGCCAGGGCTTTCTTGGTGGGCAATGATTGAGAAACTGCGACTGTGGTTTCTGGTTCACTTCGGGTCCGTTTTGTGTGTTTTCTCTTCTCATCTTCAAACCAAGACACAAAGACAGTAGGAAAGGCAAGGCTTTCTTAAGAAAAGCAAGAAAACACACGTGATTGACCAAAAGAAATGTGAGCGAATAACTTTCTGTTGCTCCAAGCCACCGAGTCCGTGGTAATTCATCGCAGCAGCTTCGGGAAACCAACCCCGTCTGGAGGGGCCCCAAGAGCTTCCCCAGAGCACTGCAAGTCCTCCACTCGAAGACGCCTGCCGGACTTCGAGATACATGGAAACGTCCATGCTGCGATGTTCTGTGACAGGCAGGGTTGAGAAGAGAAGTCAGTAATGTGAGCACAGCATGAAAATACAGAGAAAGGGGACTGGAAGGGACAGAGGAAGTCCTGGAGCCGACGATGCATCTTCTTTGTACATTTTTGGGTTCAAACATCGAGTGAACAGTATTACTTTTATAAAACTGGGATACTATTGAATTTTTTTAAGAGAAGGCGCTTCTGGTAGATTTTGAGACACTGCCCACTTCTTGGTCATTACACTGGACAGTATCAAAGATGCTAACGGCTGGGAGTTTTCAACTGTGAGTTAGACCGTGATGGGGACTGTTTCCTCCCTCATTTTCATGCCCTCCGGGTCTGAGAGGGCGCCTGCACACACCAGGGGCTCAGCCAGTGCGTGGCCGCTGACTGGCAGTGAGAGGTCAGACACACGCTCAGGCCCCGAGCACAGCCCCGCCTTCCTTTGAACCACAGAGCTGAGCAGGGAGTGCTTTGCACTGAGCTGCCTTGCATTCAGAAGGCAGTCAAGGTTGGCCACATTAAACTAAAGCACAGGACATGATCCTGGGCCGGGAGCAAGTGCATGTGCCAACCTGCCAGGACAGCTCACTGGGAGGCTGACCGCACCCTTCCAGGTCAGGAGAGTCAGTGTCGTACGAGAGAACTCTGCAGACCGGGTGGTTTATAAGCACAGCAATTCATCTCGCTGTTCTGGAGGCTGGGAGGCCCAGTCCAGGGGTGAGCAGACTTGGTGTCTGGTTCGCAGAGGGTCTTCTCCCTGCGTCTTCACACAGCAGAAGGGGTGAGGGGCCTCTCTGGAACCCCTTTCTTAAGGGCACTAATCCCATTCATGGGGCTCCACCCTCATGACCCTGTCACTTCCCAAAGGCCAAGCCCAAATGCCATTATGCGGAGAGTTAGGGTTCAACATATAAACATTTATTCCATAACAGGCAGGAACAATAATTCTGGTGAGGGGGAGAGGGGATCCGTCCCTGATGCTGAAAATTCTTCCCAGCACTAGTGGGACTATGTGTGGGGAAAATGTAATCATTCAGCTCTCTTTGAAAAAGAAAGATTACGTGTCCACAGAGTGATTGGAGAGTGGACTAAAGGACTGGAATTAATAGAATAAATGACCAAAATTCTGAGAAGGGCTTTGTAGCACACCTGACGGTGATGAACATGTCTGTTTCCTCTATTACATCCCCAGTACTTGCCATAAGGCCTGGTACTTGCCAGTCACTCTGAAAATATTTACTGAATGAATAAATGGGGAAGAGTATACTCTTCCAGCTACTTCCCTCCCCCCCAGGGGACAGGCCCCAGCATACCTTGGGGAACCCAGAGGTACCAGGGGAGACCGGAGCACAGAGGCAGAGGGCTGAGAGCCACATTGCCCCTCTGCCGCCTCCCCCGGGGGGAGCAAAGTGCTGTCTCAAGAGCTCCTGAGCCCACAGGCCCGGCACCCAGTGATCCAGGAGACCGTTCAACATTTGGGCCTTCTGGTCTCCTTGTTCAAGGAGTAAAATAGGAAAATTAATAGTGATTTCCATTCCCTGTGATTATGGGGATTAACGAAACAAGACTGGCAAAAAGTGCTTTTAAAATTCAGTTTTCAGGGCTGAGAAGGCAGGCACTGCATCAGAAACGACAGGCTTTGCTGTTCTGGGCCACAGGGTCACACCAGCGACGAAAGTCCTTCAGTTCCAAGATAGAGATCAGGAAGGGTCAGCGCAAGGACATCAGATGTCAAGGCAAGGGAAGGAAGCAGGCAGCCAGGGGATGGCTAGAGAAGGCAGGGACCTTGTTTGGGGCAGTCCCCGAACAATGCTTACATCGGTGAAAAAGAGTCAAGAAGCCCAGGCCAGTCTAGTCAGTGACTTTGAACTTCAGCTTCCCATCAGGGATAAACGAGGTGGTTGGGTTAGTTCTGGCTGAAAGCCCTTTCAGATTTGTCAACTCTTGGCATTTCCAGCTTCTGAAGTTCACCCTTGGGCACTGTCATGCAGTGGCAAAGACGTGGCTTTGGAGCTACAACCACGGCCATCAACAAGCTGCGTTACTTGAGCAGGGCACCGAACTTTCCTGACTCACCCTCCTCCCCTCTGATGTATTCAACTGCCACATGAATTAGGGTTAACTTAGGTAAAGTGCCTCGCTCTGTATTGGCCCAGGGTAAGGACTCAACCCATTAATGTCACTCTGGTTTTTATAACTAACAATTAAACATTCGAAGTAAAGGCAGAAATTCTATTGTGGATACTTGTAACTCCCAACTCCTCTAACTACTAAGAAGACCAAGGCATTGAAACAAAACATAACAAAAACCATGGATGTCCATCCACATGGGGTTCTGAGCACCCAAAGAGTTCACATAGCAAAAATCATTTTCCCCAAGTTTGGTAGGATTTAGCTCAAAGCCTGGTAGCGTCCTCAGAAAACTGAAAATGAAGTAGAGAAGGGCCGAGGGCCAGCTAGTGCCTAGATGTCCCTCCCGGGGGCCAAAATCTGTGACACCACGTGGTGTGTTGACGCAAAAGGGCGAAATGATGTGCCTTGTGCGTGTTTCTTTTGCCTTCAGTTCACACACTATCGGCGGAACTGAATAACTATTTGTACTCCCTGGAGGCTGTTTTTCCTCCCAGGAAACTCGGAGCAGGTCACCAAGGGAACGGGAATGTAGAGCGCTCAGGATGATCAGGAGAAATCAGAGAGGAGCCACGGTTTCACTCAGCCCGGCCTGTGCAGGGGTCTCCGCTCGGAGGGCAACCTGATAGTGAAGCTGGAATCTCCGTCTATCGATGTACTAAATTGATGGCAATGAAAAGAATCCTCCCTGGACACAAAAGTACACTTGTTTTCAGATTAATGTATCCTGAATGTAAGCTTTTCAGGCCCTTCTCTGAAGGAGTTAACGCGTGCTTGCCCCAGGCACAGGCAGGGCCTGGGTAGTGTTATTTTTTAAAGTATTTGCTTGCAGAGGTGGCCTGACCACTTGCTCATTAATACAGCTCATGATACAAATTCACAAAGACGCTAAAGAGTTCGTTTCAATGGGTGGCTACAGGGAGACAAGCCAGAATGCACGCTGGAGAGGTCCGACATGTGTCCCCCTGGCAAAGTCTGAAGTCATGGTTACAGGGCCCCTGTTTCCTCCTTCCACCTGCTACAGAGCATCTCAGTTACCTGCTGTTAAGCATCTTGGCCTTATCTTTGTGTAACCAATGCCTGTTTCTCTTTTCAAAAATGACTAACAGGAATTCGGGGTATTGTGTTGAATTTTAATGGGTTATTCTGTTTCTCGTGTGTTCGTTTCCGAAAAGTCTCAAAGTGGTTTCCTCTCTCCTGTTCCCTTAAAAATGAGATTGGGAAGCCTCATCTCTAATGTGCAAGATTTGGGGGAACAGGGGCGATCATCTGCAGACCAATATTTTTGGTTCTTTGCAATCAGATGCGGAATTTAACGGAAGTCATAAAGTGAGTAAGCCAGGGAGTACAGACTCTTCCCCCTGGGGTGTGGGAGTTGTGAGAGTCTCTCTCTCTCAGCAAATGGTGAGCACAGATACATGGACTTCCCACGGATAACAAGATGAATAGTTACAAACTTTGTATTAAAGCCATCTCTAAGTATTTGATCGTTGGTGGAATACAAACGTAATTTATGGAAACATGCGAGCCTAAGGGTCTTCCTTTTTTTCCCTCCCTCCTTCCTTTCTGCCCTTGCCCCCTTCTTTTTAAGAAACCAAATTCAGAATTTTGTCTTTAGACTTCAAAAATTCCATAGATTTCATGCCATGAAAAAGATTCTGTAACTAATGACCTTAGCTTAGGCCAAACTTGGTGTGAGTCACACTGCCAAACTCAGCAAGAGGGACTGGCATCTTCACAGCATGTGTGTGGCACACCTGTCCCCTAAACAGAATGTGGTCTCATCCCAAATATAAACTCCCTCAAGTTTATTCAGGAGAACTGAAAATATAAGTTCACACAAAAGCCTGTACATGAATGTTTCCAGAAGCTTTATGTGTAAAAACCCCAAACTGGAAACAACCCAAATGTCTTTGAACAGGTGAATGGACAGGCAAACTGCATTACATCCACACCATGAAATACTGTTCGGTAATCAAAGGGATCCAATTATAGAAAGCACGCAACTCGGATGGATCGTGCTGAGTGCAAAATGCCATTGTCGAATAGCCCTGTGCTGTAGGAGTCCCCTTGCACAGCATTCCCGGCGCTGTGAAGCAGGAGCAATGGGCCACAGGTCGGGGATCGTGAGAGGTTCAAGCTGGGCCAAGGGTGCAGCTACTAAGGGCTAACCCGAGGAATTTCTCTGTGGTGCAGGAACAGTGCTAGATCCTGACTATGGCTATAGTTACTAGTATCTAAAATTCCATGAAACAACACACATGACATTCATGCAAAGGCTGTTGAAATCCAAGAAAGATTTTCACCCAAACTCAGTATCGGCCCGATGTCAGCTCCTGCTTTTGACAGTGGAACTCCGGTTCTGCCCAATAGTGACGGTGCCATCAGGAAAGCTGCGTGAACACTGTGCAAGAATTCTCGTATCAACTTTCTAAATTCTCCTGAGTCTCCATTATTTCAAAAAAAAAAATATGTTAGAAATAGCACATTAATACATTTAAAATTAACTATGTTAAGGGCCACAAAAGGCAGATACATGATGTTATGAAAGCTTGCAATGGAGGGATTGACCTGCTTGTGAAGGTCAAGAAAGGCTTGAAAATGAGCCGAGATCTAAAGGAAGGGTAGAGGTTAATGAGGTGAAAAGGGCTGGGAGGTGGAATCCTACTCCCTTGACTTAGGAAAAGTTCAATAAGGTAGGAAAATAGTTCTTTCCGTGAACCTCCAAAGCTGAAACATGTGAAAATACAGAAAAGCAGAGATCACCTCATCGAAGGTGGGTTGGGGGCAAGTACAGGGGCAGACAAGAGAGGTAGCTAAGAGAGGGGGTGAGGGTGTTCCCCAACAGGTAGACTCAGGTACCCTTGGAGCCAGACCCAGAATCCCTGCAGGGCTACCGAGGTACGTGCTGACCTCTGTGTCCCCGGCTACCGCTGCTGGAGGAATTTCCCACCCCCGGTGTCTGGGGCAGGCCGAGGAGAACTGTGCGGGCAATGCGTGTCTGGGAGCATCTCCTGACTTTGTAGAGTGTTTAGGGAGCAAGAAGAGTGAAAGTCGGATTTCTTCCCTTTTGAACGTGCCTCCCTTTCTCACAACCCCCCGCCTGCGCCATCTACCCAGGTTGCTGCGTGAGAGCCAGGCTCCAGCATCCCACCCAGCAAGTCCCTCTCCTGTTTGGACTGCAGCCTTCTCATCCAGAAAGTGAGCTTAGGCCACATGCCCTCTCAGCGGACTCAGCCCTTGGCCTTCGGTGATTTTGGTCTCGGGTTTTTCACACCTGGATTCAAATTATATTTTCATTTTGGTCTGGTAGTTCACCTATATGAAAGCTAAGGGAAACTGTCATGCCCGTGTGATGGGAAGATGCTTCCTCTGAAAGTCATCCATTGGCTTGTGGGTGTCAGAGGTGATCTGGAAGCTCAATGAGGCACAGACTGTCTGTGGATCCCTGGAAATGATCTTGTTAGATCAAACACAAAGAACCATTTCACTCACTAAGTGCCAATGAACACGAGCAACTGTTGAATGTGCTATGATATCCCTCCAACTAAGGCAGAATTTCAATTTTTCTTAATAGTTATTTGACTGAGCTAATATTTATACATTTAATAAAAGTTTCAACATTTTACTTAAAATGCTATTTTTACACTGGTCATCTGATTGGGAAGATTTAAATTATATTCATTAGTGATGTCATGTCAATGCCCAAAGCCATAACATTAGACCGAACCCAGCTGACAGGCAGAAATATATTTGCTTAACAAAAAAAAAAAAATAGTGAGACAAAGGCAGACAGGGAAGGGAATTTTTTTTTTTTTTTTTGGAAGCTGACATTTTTCTACTGATATTCCTTCAAAGCAAATTATGGCTTACCTTTCCACCGAGTCTGGTAAAATAATCACAAATATTTTGAACGACCGCATTGAAAGGTGGATTTAGAACATTCACTGCTCACAATGGTCAGATCTAGGGATACCGAATGGTTATGTGTGGTTTCATTTTAACTCTCAACCAACCAAAACATAGGTGTTTATCTTTAAGCCTGTGGAGCAGAAGCATCTAATTGATCCCACTTGGGAGACAGACAGTGAATAATGGGCCATTATATTTTGAGGAGACACACAATTGCCTTGAACTTGTCAGGAGTTCAGGTGTGGGGATCCAGCTACCCGGGGCAGCGGCTGGAATGTGATGGGCTGCGAGCCCCTGCTCCCGCATCTGCCCACTGCGGCCCTTGTAGGGCCCGGCTCCATTTCAGGGGAATAACTCACCTATTCATGAACAATGAGGTTCAAATTGTACTTTCCTTTAACACAACATTAACTCTCAAAGAGCTGGAAATTCAGCACTCGGTTCCCTGAGCTTAGATTGCAAATCAGTCACTGAGAACATTATATGAGCAGTAATCCCATTAAATATATCATCTTGCAAATATCTAAATCCAGTTAATTAACTTGTATTGCAAAAGAGCTTGGAGATATAGTTTTCAGGGAGAGCAACCATACATTTTAGGACCCTAATTATTCTTAAAGCGAATTCCAAGCTCTACTTTTTATACAAAATAGTTGAAAAACTACCTTCTAAGGAAAAGATAGATTGATGGAGGGCTACAGTTTTGAGATTTGAACAGAAAAGATACTTAAACATCTCAAAAATTAACTGCTTTCTTCCATAAACTTTTCACTTGCATTGTGGGGAGCTCTTTTAATAAAAGGATTAAACAAAGTCTGCCATTTTAATTAAAATTCATAGCAATACAATGTCATCTTTACGGTGATTGTAAAAACTAACTAGCTCATGGATTTAGCTATTCTTAAGAGCTCATAATAATTTGACTTCAGCACGATACCGGAACCCCACAAGATGTATAAATTTTTAAAGTCATCACAGCAAGGATTTAAAAATAAATAATAATAATAATTTAACCTAATGAAAATCTCATTACTGAGTTAGAAACATATGACAACAATTACTTAATATTTTTCCAGTGCTCTGTAATTATCTGGGATATGTATGTGTCCCACTGTCTGAGATGCAGATATAAACATACATTTGCATATGTGTATTTTTGCATAAAATTTGCATACGGCATGCCTGTGTCCTCTGAGGACACCCACTCCCATTGGTGCTTCCCCTGTATGAGTCCCATACCACCCACCACAGCAGATCTTCCGTGGTATTTGTCGGTAAAATAAACCCTCCCAATATATGCTTTTCATTATGTTTCATGAAAAATCCACACCCTCTATGTGTGAAATGCAGCACTGATTTATTTTGAAAGAGTTCAAATTGCAGTTTCTCTCTACTATTGTCCAATGCAGACATCTGCACGTTTGTTATTCTAAAAAAAATAGCAATAATGCATACGAATCCTTTCAATATAAATAGTGCTTTCTTCCAAATAGTTCAAATTCTCACCCTATGTGTAAATCCATTTATATGTATGAAATAAAATGTTTTGTTGAATCTCAGCGCCAATGGAAGGCTGGGGGCAGACACGGTTTTTAAAAGATGTCAACAGGATTGGATTTATTCACGCTAAAATCCATGACCCCCATTTGCGGCATCACGGTTCATTATCCTGAAGAATGAAGTCCTGAAAATGTTCAGAGATTCTTCCTAACAGTATCATTCTCACTATCCAAAAGTCACCAACATAAAACACACTATCTTACTGTGTCTTAGCAGGTACTCATACCAAAACAGTTTGAGGAGCTTGTTGCATTCAAAGCTGACAGAAAATAAAGAATTAAGTTCATGAATGAGCCTTCTTAGGCACTGTGCAATTGGAAGCTGCAGAAAGAACCTTACAACTAACCTCACAAATAGGGAGTTGAACGATGAGTTTCTTTTATTGTAATACAGGTAGGCACTTCTGATAGATTGGTGAACGTGGTTCAGAGAAACACAGACACACTTGAAGAAAACTTTGAGGAACCACCCCTCCACAGTCACCTTCTCAGTCAACACACACTGGAATTAGGACTATCAAAGTGCTTTCCTTTGGTCGTTTGTTACCCAGTGGTATGGAGGCAGTTAGACTGATACATTCCACAGTAAACCACATGTCCATTGGCTGAGCTTGAGCAGAACTTTGAGCAGAAAAGCATGGACATGCCACCTAGGATCTGGGTAATGACAGCACACCAAGAGTCCCTCACCGATGCGCTTCCCCACGGCAACTGAGGCATTGCTCATTGTGGTTCCTTTTACCTGCAAGGTGGGAAGAGAGGGGCAAGGCGTGTTGAAAACGCTTGAGTTCAGCATTGAGGACTTAAGCTGTGTTGCATCTAGAGAAAGGGTTAAATGCCTCCCGGGCCGCCCAGCTTTCGCCGTCTCCTGGATCATGTTGTCTAAAGGCAAGGCGCCCTGCACCACGGCAAACCGAAGAGGTATCCTAATGACAGTATAATTAGAAGTATCATTGTGGTAATGATTCTTTTCATCTGGAGCGCAGGCTGCAGAGAAAAGGCCTCTCATTCAGCTCGCTCCACCTGCCTATCCTTTCGCCTGTCTCGGCTTTTTTCCCCTAGGTCAGCAGCGCAGGGTTAATACCAGGTGTTTGACAAGTCCTCAGACTTGGGGCTCATCAAACTAATTAAAGAGAAACACATCCAAATTCGAGTGCATTATTTTACTTTAAAAAATGCCTCCCATTCATCGGGCTTGGTGGGTTTGATTAATGAAGATGACAAAGGCGCTCTTGTCCCTGCAATCCACAACCACTTGGTTCGGGTTCAGTGGGTCCAGGGAGACGCATCCAGGCCTAAATCTGGTCTTTCTTTCCTACTTAAAAATCCAAAGGTTGAGAAGTTTCTGATTTTATCAGACCCGCTGAGGCAGGAAAGGAAAGACAAAAACATCTTGATCCACTAACTTGACGTAGCCAGGATTTATTTGTTTAACTTAAATGCCCTTTAGAAGACTTTTTCATTGTTTATTTGTCATGCATAGAATAATCCAAGACATTAGGAAAGCATTAGAATAATCAGTACATTTTAATATCCCTAAAACTAATAAACCCTAGAAGGATGCCCTTCAGAGAAACCTTCTCAGTAGCTATCCCCTGTCCCCTAACCCAAGACTCTCAGTGGCATCCCCACCCCCCTGAGCAAAGCCCCACTGCTGGTGAATATGATGAGCAAGGACCTAATCAGGTCTGACTTTGGGATAGGAGAGCAGAGTGTTTGATTCCTAATGCGAGTGATTTGTTTCAATCAAAGGATTTTTAATTCTTATGGATAATTAGGAGTCCAAAGTACCCCTTGGAGAGAGTTGTTTAGAGCATTTGAAGATAAATTTGAGGATTTAGATTAAATTTAGATCAAAATGCTTATGTTCCCGTCAGGTTAAAAATAAAATCCAACAGACAACTCTACTAGTAAATTTAATGTATTAAACAAAGCCTAGCTGTTTAAGATGTAGCTTTTAACAATGTTAACCAAATTCACCATGAGATTATGGCTTTAAAAGCCGGAAGCCATAAATTCACTCTCCAAGTCTCCAGACCTTAAAATGCCAAATTACCCAATCCAATATCTACCCACTGGGTATTGAGATATTAAATGGCATTTTAGAATTATCTTTAAAAGAACTATTTAGGCATTTGGACACCATTTGTAATTCCATCATTTATTTGAACCTGAAAAAAATAAATAAAAGGGACATTTCATTGCAGCAAATTTCTCTTAAAATTTGAATTTATTTTAGGGAAATTAAATATATTTCTGATTAAAGCTATGTAATGAGAAACAGTCTTTCCCTTCTACTTTCAGGCTGAATGCACATCCAGTCTCGTCAATATTGTCTTCCCATTTTTGACTAATGATGAAAATCATTTTGTGTCTGAGAAGTGAATTCACATCTGTGATGTTCAGTAGTTACTAACTTTAAAGCTATTATATTTAACCAGTAGATCCATGTTCAGGTGATTCTTTCATTTATCAGAAAGGAAGAGAAACTCAACAAACAGTAAATAAAGTCACCTAGGATAATGTGTTCTATGGGTTTTAAGAAATGTTAACCCTGCAACATGTTAATCGGTATGGTGTAAAAATGAGTAAAATTGCTTTTGCTCTAACCCATTAGTATAAACATTTAAAAACATACAGAAAAGTGAAAGAGTAAATAGCTTTAAAAACCACCATCCAGGTAAACAAAGCGAAGCATCTTCCTTCACTACGGAACTTCTCAGTGCCTTTGATATTTCAATATGCACAGGCAGTTTCCAAGAGGAGAACAGAAAAGGAATCGTGTTCCAAATTTATTAGCAGCATTCGCACATTTGGTGTTCCCTCTAAAATACGTGGGACATGTTGGTTTATGGCAAGTGTAGAGGTCCCACGGTGTCCGAGAACTCTATCCAAAAGAGCGAAGGTGGAGCCCAACAAGTTTATAAATAAATAGATGCTTCAGAAAATCGTGGTTTGAAGAAATTCATCAACACGTGAAAGGTTCACAGTGTAAAGTTTACAAGAGTTTGGACGCGGATTATCTTGCAGTGGATTTAAATAAGCTACCTCGTTCTCCTTCGCTAAACTCTCATCTCGAATGGACACAGTTGTTCCCAAAACCAGGCAAGGATTTGAAACTGGCAAAATAAATAAATAAATAAAAATAATAATCCAAATGAACAAAGGTCTTGTTTCTCTTTAATCCTATCATTACTTTATAAAGTCCCTAAAAGAGTGAAATGTAGCAAGTTATATTTTTTCAATTTAATGTGAATATGAAAGTAGGATTGTTGATGGTAAGTCTGCTAGAGGCTTTAGCAAAAATTATTCTGAAATTTCCCTTTGATTTTTGCTCTACAGCGTAGAATCCAATCAATGCAAAATGTCAAGTCCTGTGTTGCATTTCCCCACTTCCTTTTAAAGTGAAGAATTGGATTTTGGAACTCATGGGTTTTCTCATGTTCATGTTGAAATCAAAATCATTTGTGAGAGTGTTGTAAGACAGAATAGGAAAACTATTACCTAAAGGGAGTTGGAAAAGTTTTTTTAAAATGTGTTTAATTCTTATTTTGTTTCACTTTTCTTTTGCTATGGTCCTAACAAGCACAAGGAACCCCCTTAACCAGCCCCATAAAGAAATTACTAATCTAAAACAAAAATTTATCTTTCACTCTAATTTCCATACCAAAATAGTTCATTTATTTTTTTTCTCCAGAGTCTTCTTTTACCACCTAGGGAACAAAATCCCAACTATGGATTCAAAATGACAGATTTTGTGGGTTTTACTTTTCAGAGATGATGTCATTTGTGGGCAATTGTTGGGTAAACCATACACTCTTTTCAGAAACCTGCAATTACCTCTCTGAATAAAGAGATCAATGTCATGTTTCTAGAAATAATGGCTAATGATATGTCTCCCAAAAGGAAGTGGCGTTATTAATTACCTCACTGTGAACACACAGTTTATAGACAGCTCTGAGGGCCGCTCGCCCAATTAAGTGTAATGACTAAAGCTTCAGTTAGTCCATCTGTGCAGCCTTCTAGATTAACAAGCCTGCAGCTTTACGAGACTTGTAAGGCCGATGGGCAGTGAGGAGAGCTCAGAGTCCATACCTGGGCTGCCGGGGAGACTCGGAGACTCAGGATTATTGCCCAGCAGGACTGGGGGCCTGCGCTCTCATTGTTTTTTAATCACTCAGCTGTTTCCCTGTGAGCTGCTTGGATGGGGACCACGCCTCCCCCAGCTTTCTGTGCCGAGGTTCATTCATTCGAAGTACACATTAAATACATATTTAAGTGTGTCTAACTATATTTAAAATGTAATATTATATTTATATGCTTATATATAGATTACGTAAGTGTAAATAAAGATATAAAATTTAAAATATTATATTTATATACTTGCATATAACTATTAAAGTACATATAATATATAGTAATTTCTATATAATTATACTATAAATTTATATATAAATTATAAAGGTAATTGCATAACTATATATTCTTATATAAAAATATACTACATAAAAATATATTAATACCCATTCATATATAAAGTGACAAGAATAACACTTTATAACCCAAGGCAGCCAAGGTTAGAAGCTGAAATTTACCTCAGTCAAGAATAAAGACCTTGAAAAATTTAAATAACATACTACAAGCTGATATATATGTGTACACACATATATTTATTATTATTAAATGCTCTCATTCTTTCAAGTAGTAATGTAGGCTGATTACGGAGCCCTTGCCATAAATCCATGTTTTAAAGTTAGTCTTTTCAAGGATATACTGCCTCTTTCCATGACAGCATCGGTGTAATTTATCACAACAGCCCTCGTTTGTCTTTTCTAATTGGCTGCAGGGACTGTGGGCTGAGCTCTGAGAAAGGACAGGCAATCCCCAGGGACAGGTTTTCAAGTACCGAAAGGGTAAGGACACCTGGGCCCGGGACCCAGCCCTCATTCCAGGCTTCCAAGGACCTGAGGCGAGTCCCAGACTCAAGCACCAACAAGGGCTGCAGCTGGGCCCCAGCGGCATTCGGTCCTCAGTACTGAGGGTTTCTCAGCTTCCCTGGGCTACCCAGCCCCTTGATTTACGACTTCCACAAAGAATCAGCCCCATTCCCACCCCAACCTGGAGGTAATACCACCACCTCCCTGGGGCTTGGGTGGATTAGGGATCCCTCTTTACCAGTCTCTTTGATACGCTGTAGCGGAAAGCAGGGGCCTGGCCTAAGGTCTGGGGGCTTCCTGAGCAAGCCCAGAATGGCAGGTGCCATGTCCTTACCCAAGGGGGAGGACATCAGTGCCCTGTCACCTGTTGCTTCACGTTAGGTCATTCTGAAGGTCAGAAAACATGATGAGTCACTGAAGACAGGGGGCCATGCAGAGCCCTGGCCATTCTCCGCAGAAAGACACCTTGGTGATTTGAATCTGCTCCTCAGCTCTGGAGCAAGGTTCTGGACCAGGAGGCAGTAGGGCATGAAGAGCTAGCAGCTGATTAGCACTAGACGCTCAGACCTGCCAGGGTCTTGTTTTAGGTTTTAAGCACAGCCACCCAGTCCATGCCTCTCTTCCTCCCTTCACACATTCACACGCAGTATTCACAGAGAACCAGTGCGTGCCGGGCATGGTTACCTATGACAGGAAAGGATGAGGCAAGGCTGGGATCCCAGCTTCACCACCGCTGCCACTGACCTAGGACAAATGTCTCCACCTCTAAGAGCCTCGATTTGCCCACCTGCAAAAGGGGGACAACACTCTACGTCAACGAGTAGCTGTAGAGATTAAATGAGACAAAATACAGCACGTTTAATCCCCGCCAGTTGGCTCAACCCAGTTGAGGGACTCGGTAAATGTGTGTTCTCTTAGTCCTGCTCCCAAAGGTTGGTCAAAGCGTTGTGCCCTTCTGCCACTAAGTAGGGAGGTGTCACACTCCAATGCCCAGGAAATGCGGGACCCTCCATGGCTCCTCTCTGGGCCAAAATTGACTCTTACAGGTGGGGAGGCAGTTGGCGTGGAAGAAGGGGAGTTAGAGATGGTGTAGTCCGTGTGGCAACGGGCTCTCACCTCAGCTTCGGTGCCAGGGGGCCCCTGAAACTTCCCCTTGCCTGCCTTAACTAATTTAATTAAACGCAATTTATTTAATCCCTATGCTTGCACATGACCCAAATTTCACTCCTAGAGGAACCCTTTTATGTGCGCCCCAGGAGACATGGACAAAACGTTCACAAAACGTTCACAGCAGCAAAAATTAGAAACGACTGAAATCCCAACAGTGAAATTGATGAACAGTAAGCTAGTTCTTTGTAGGAATACTACGCAGCAGTGACAGATTTCCATAAACACAGAAACCTAATATCGAGTGAGCAAAAGCACGCCACAGAAGAATTTGTAGGGTAGGGCTCCGTTTATATACTGGTCTGAACATGCAAAATAAAAATAGGCATGTATGTGTAATTTAGGGAATGCGCGCATGAGTCGTTAAGCTGTAAGTAAAGGGATGCCAACAATGAAATTCAGGGGTGTGACTACGTCTGGAGGTAGGACCAGGACAAGATCAGTGGTCAGGGAGGGGCACGGGCAGTGGGAAGGGAAAGCTGCCTGTGTGTGACATCCTAGTTCCCAAGGTGGGTGACAGATTTACAGGCGTTAATTTTGTAATTTTTCTTTAATGCATACACACGTGTTATATATACTCGTGTGTGTGTGTGTGTACTTCATAAAAAAAATGTATGTGTTCCCCATCATGTTTGATTCTTAGGAACCAAAAATTTCCCAAGAGAACAAATACGTGCACGTATATAAAGACATCCCTACAAGGCTGTTTATTACAGCATCATTTACAGATGCAAAACTGGAAGCAACCAGCAGAGTCCAATATGGAAAAATAAGTAAGTTGTGGCACTATTATTTTTTTTCATTGTGCTTGGCTATTGGTTTATAAGAATGGAGAGCTAGAAAACTAATAAAGCTGTCACCTGCCCAAACACTACTCAGGGGACAGACTGAGCGAGATATTAGGAGGTGGGGTTCCCCTTGCTGTTGGGGTTGTTTACTGCCCAGAGATGTTCATTTCAATGTTATGCTGGCCTTGATTTCTAGCCACAAGAGAGCAATGGCAAGTAACGCTAAGCTCATGCTTTCTAAAAATGTGAGTAATTGCTGGCCAAGATGTTTTAAAGGCTCTCTCAAAAAATGTATATAAGCAAGGGGACTAGGCTCTGGATCAAGAGTCCTCAGAAACAATGAGACGGCCTCACCGCCCAGCAGGGTGGAGGCTGCTAGGCATGTAGGAAGCCCTAAGTCAGAGATCGCATCAGTAAAGGGCCTGGTGCTAGAATTTTCCTTCCCTTTCTTCCACCCACAGCACCTGCCCTGGGCACTAGAGGGTCAAGCGGTGAGTTTCCAGGGCCCTGTCCTCCACACGGTCCTCCGTGTGCCCAGAGCCATGCTGCCTTCCTGTGTCCTTTGAGGCAAAGGTGGGAACCCGGGCTGTGCCGCCATTCTCCATTTTGACTCCATGGGTTCAAGCATCTGAATGTCACTCGGCAATGATCACCAAGTCTTTCTTCCAACTGTGAAGTTCACCCTTGCACGCCCCCTCCCCCAGACTGGCAGGGGACCTTAGGATTTTTTGGCCCAAGAGCTAGGCCAAGATGCCCAGCAGGTCTAAGATGAACAGCAGGTCTAAGATGAACAGGCCTCCATCTCTGTCACTCCCCTTCTGAGGGCTCAGGATGGAAGCAGGCCCTTCCAGGTGGTCGGAACTGTCTGGGGCTCAGAGAACATCAGGGGCGGCCTTGTGTCACCAGGGTCACGTGAGCCACAGGCGGCCATCTCTGAGTCGGAGTGTGCAAGGCCAGGCCCTCAGAGGCGGGCTCCGATTTAGAAATGCTGCAGTGGTTCATCTCACATGCAAGCATTCACTACCTCACTCAGCAAAGATTATTGAGGAGCCCCTACCCCTGCCAGGTGCCTGGCGCTGCCCTACTTTCTTGTATTTAATGGTGAACAAGGTCAACACAGTTCCTGACCTTGGCTGGCTTACAGTCTAGCAGGGAAGACTGAGAAGAAAACAGATAAGCAAGTAGTAAATAAATATTACAATTTCTTTGGCCAAGAACTTGGAAAGAAACATGAAAGAAGGGAGCACAGAGACCAATCACACTGGGGGACCATACTTTATGCCGGGGGATGGGCAAAGGTCCTCTGCGATGGCCCTTTACGTTAAAAAGGATGATGAGAAGCAGGCCCTGGAGAAACACAAGGGGAGAAAGGTTCTTCTGAGAATCAGAAAGGAAAGAAACACCTTGAGACGAACCTGAACCTGGCATGTTGGCTAAAGTGAGCAAAGCTCCGTGGGGTAGAAGGGAGAGGGGGCCCGAGTGGGCTGGCGGACACAGGCCGGATCGCACAGTCCCCATTTCGTGTTGTGCCAGATCCGCTCGCCTGCCGTGTGGGCCTCAGGACCGTGTCAGCCTCCTCCTGATGTTCTTGCCAAGTGATGTGGGCCAGCAGCGGAGGACCAGTTCGCTCTCTGCTCAGCCTCAGAGGGGGCTCACCGGCCGGTCCTCTCCGGGCTCTGCTACGGAGGACGCCTGCCAGGGGGGTCACTGGCTTTCCGTCTGATGAGGACAGCCTCCTCAAAGGGCCACCAGCACTCTCCCAGGCCACTGGCACCCACCCCACTCCAGGATGCTATTCGGGGAGCTGACATTCAGGAAAGGGGGGTGGATTGGCTAATTCCCATGGTCAGCAGTCCCCAAAGCTTCTAACTGCTCACCATAAATTCCCCTGATGGACACTGAGTCATCGGAAAGCATTCAATAATCTCAGGCCATTCAAATAGCCTGGCTCTTGGTAGAACCCGAAGGAGGCCCAGTTTCACCACAGATCCATCTGGCCAGCTGAGGAGTAGGGAGTTCTGGGAAATGGAGGGGTCCGTCTGGCTCACAGGGCAGATGGAGAGAGCAATGCTTTTCCAGTCAGACCCAGGCCCACCTGCTCTCCGGGCCTGTGGCTGAAGCCCGACGGCCGGTGGCAGGTGAAGCCCCCCGAAAGCTAAAAGGTCGTGATGAGAAGCTGATAAACATGTGAAGGCAGCTTTGACTTTTTACTGTGTGTTTTCACTATCTATGCACACACACACACACATACACACACACACACATACACACAAATCATGCCATAAAATAAAACGTAGGGAACGTTTCTAAACTGTGATTTCACTACCCTAACATTATTATTTCCCTCTTTATATAGTCACTTCTAGTCTTTGCTCTTAAACTTTTTTACATAGATACAGTCATGCAGGCACATACTTGTGTTTTTAAATTCTATATTACATCATAAACACTTTTCCATATCCTTCCCAGTCTTTGTAGCTAACAAAATAATAATGGCATTATTATATTACTAAATAAATGTATGGCAATTTATCTAAATGATGCCTTTCTTGTGGACATTTTTGAATGAGTTAAGTATTTTGCCATGGTGGGTAACCTTGCAAGTGAGATTTTCACGCCTGTAACTTTTTTCTCTTGAATTTTGTTGGAAATGTGATATTGCTAAATTTTGAATGCATTTGTCCATGCATATGTGACCATCTCTCCTTTTCAACTGTTCTCTTTTCTACAGATACTTCTAAATGCAGGCAGTTCAGTGTGAAGCTGCCTTTTGGTGAAACATCGTCCCTTGTCATGACATGTGGTGCCAAAGACACAGGTGTTGTTTTGCAAAATTTCCATCCAGACTGGTCTGCGGTGTCCTGGGCTTTTTCTTTGTGGAAGAGAATCGAGGGCTGAGGCTTTTTGCTCATCTCATCTCCCACAACAGCCTTTCCCCTCCTAGATGGATCGTTTCTCTTTATGCAACTTCACAGAATAAAGCAAGCAGCTAGCCTTCCCTTGGGAAGGTGGGGGAGTGGACAGGGGCCTGTCCTTAGACAGCAATGGCCTGTCACCTGGAAAGGAGCTCTAACCCGGGGAACAGTGATGTGCCACCCAAGTTGGAAGTGCCCCCAGCCAGCATGACACAGCCTGTGGGTTCTGCCTTCCCTGGGAATATTCTACACTCACACTTTCTTAATCTGCTGAATTAGAGGCATTCACCGCTTAGTGGGCTCCGGACAAGGATAAGCATGTTTCCTTATTTCTAAACCTGTGTTTAATCCTCTGCACTGGAAAACAAGGGCACCCCAGACAGAAACATTCTCCTAACGGCGTTGCTCCCTGAGGATTTTTTTTTCTTTTGAAGGAAAAGTTTTGAAAAGGATGGAGGGAGGAGGGTAAGGGACAGAAAGTTTCCCCTTTGCCAATTCTGTTAAGATTACCTAAGCCTCTTTCCAGCTCTCCTGCGCAGATGGAGCAGTAAGTTGTAACGGTGGCAACTTTGATAAATCTAAAGAATGGCAGTTTTCAGAATGACTTTTTATCAATCTATCTGCAGCTATCAATGGAGAATTCATGTTATGATAAAATAAAAAGTGCCAAAGAATTTAATTCTTTACTGTCAAATTGAGATTTGATGGGAGAAACAGCCAGGCAATTAATTATGTTTAGGAACCATGCATCTTGGCTTTGAAGTTAAATGTATTTCCCTGTGGCTTTATATTGAGAACAGCTTTTATTAAATTCAATTACTTTTCCCTCTGGTCTGTTCCATAAAGGTGCTCTCCTAGAGAAGAACGGCTCTTAACGGAATTATTTCCACTGGAAAACATGATGGTCAAGTGGGATTGGTCACGAAGCAGGGTTAGTCCTTCATAAGCAAAGTAACAGGTGGACAGAGTGTGTTTCTGGTGGTCTCTGAGCTTCACCACTTTCTCATCAGCTAGCGAAATGAATAAAGACAAGAAAAGATTGGAAGGTTCTCCTTGCCTATATCACCACCTAATGCTTTACCCTTCCCCCAAAGAGACCAACTCCACACACCCACCAACACTTGGACCAGAAGACTCCTCTCAAGATGGTCCCAGTGCTACAACTTGTTGACATTGGAAAGAACAAAGAACAAATGTACAAGAATGGACTTTGGGATGAAAGTCACCAGTTCTAGACCCCTGCCTCTAGCCGCCTGAGACTTGATCATTTCTGGAACCTTCTTCATCAGACCGGCAGCCATGACGACTCATGCCCTTGCCATCCCATATGGCTGTTGTTATGAGGGTCAAACGAGATGGTGGCATAATAAACAAGTGGTCCTTGAAAAGCACTGGCAGAATCATTAATAATAATTTATGAACCTGCAAACTTTTGTTTCAATGTCATTTAAATTAAACGGTGGCTTTGTTGAATAATTTTCTTGCCCAAGTGTGCTCAGTTGTATGTTACTATCCATAAAGAATGATTTTCTCTCCCTAAGCCACACAAGCAAAGATGTTTTTAAAAGACCTAATACAATATGTGGTTAGAAAGTGTCTGCAGAAGTTGACTGCATCATCAGTTGATCAGGTGGCAGCTCCCAACGGGGCATTTTTCTAACCAAAAGTATAATGTATTTCTGTAATAAAATGACCAATTTTACAAGTCCCGGGCATTGCTTAAAAAATGGTTGTATTAGGATCAAAAGCTTCACTGCCACATGGGACCAATAAGTGGTCTGTTTCCTTCAGAAACGTCACCTACTTTAGCCCCAATCCTATCGTTCTGGCTTAAGAAATTAAGAAACATGAAAAACACAAGGCAAGTCCAAAGGGCTTGTAGAAGAATTATGTAGGTAGAATTCAATATTACAGGCAGGTAATTTTCCTCCCAGTTTGCTACAGAAAGAAGCCAAGGTTACAGCTACAATCAGCAACACACCTTCAAAAGCTTAGCAGCAAAGAGCCAGAAGCAGCGGCTTGCCTCGGTAGCCTGGCTGAACGCCCCTGAATTTGCTTGTTCAGAGTCATGCCGCCCTCCCTCAGTTGTCACCGTTGGTACTGCTGGGGACATGAGTTCCAAGCAATGCTGGCTTCATCAGGCAGGTCACTGCCACTGCTTAGGGGAAAACCTCCCTAATGACAGAAGATCGTTCAACGGCCACATCAGGACTTCAAGTGAATGGAACACAGCTCCTGGCACTTCCTTGGGGTACACTGGACCCAGCTACTCAGTTGGCTTTAAAAGAAATGAAAGAACTTAGACATCCAGAGGCGCCGAGGTCACAGCACGGCGATGACATCCTGAAAATTTGTGCGGACTGTGCAGACTATGGGATCACAGTGGGGCACAGGAGGGGGCTCTGAGCTCAGTGACCTATATGGCAGGACAAGCAGAGACGCCGGTGGTATCTCACCGCTATCAAACGCGTTTGGTGATTGTCTACCAGGTGCAGCGCATTTATGTAGGAGGCCAGGGAAAGACACACACCTGCTGGGGGTGAGCTGCTGAAGACCCTATCTGTCCTGTTAACTTATTTCTCCACAGGGAAGCAGCACAGGGCCCGATATATATCAAGTGTTCAATAAATTCTTTGTAAATAAAAGAATGAACAACTACTGAGATTTAAGAAGTTAGGCGTAAGCCTCCACCTCCACGGTGGAATACGTGTAGATGGCCAACCTCTCCTTCCCGACTCCCATCATCAAAAAATACTACCAAGGCAAACTTGCTTCCGGAAACTCAGGGTGCCATCCCCTTACCAAACACTTCAAGGTCTCTGCCACACAGAGACTGCTAATAAGACTGGAAGGAAGGAGAAAGGAGAGCCTAACCTCTCACGCCACTTCTTGCCAGAGAGCAGCATGAGCAGGAAGGAATTTGATGAGCCTTAATATGTCTCCATTGATCTTCCCCAGGCTGAAGGTCAAGGGCTCACACTGGGGTCAAACTCATGAGAGGCTAGCCCGGTGGGGTTCCTTCGAGGGCAACAGCCCCAACAAAAAGGCTGAAAGCTGAGGTCACTGCCCCAAGGCTGCTGGGTCGGAGGACATCATCGCCAGCAGAATCTGAGGGAACTCCTCTCTCTAGTCCAAACGTGGACAAGAACACTTCAGAAAGTTCCACAGTAATGAAGATTCGAGAGGGCTCTGACTCTATAAAACGCCAATCGGTAACAAGCCAAGAGAACAGGGGCATTTAAAACATAACTTCCACACGACAAAACTTTGATAGAATCATTAACAATCAACTCAATAATTTAAGAATTCCAGTTAGCAACAGAGAAGAAAGAGTTGAAAATTCTACCAGAAGCCAGAGGAGAATCTTAAGCTGGCTTGACTGAATTTCTGCGGCTGCAAACAGAGGAATCACAGCCTCGTCCCCTATAGAGACTTGATTCTTTGTCCCTCTGTGAGACCGCGTATCCCATCATCTGCAGGGGTAGGTTATTCTAGAAACCTGACAGCCTTTCCTCTCCGACCTCCAGGTAAATCCTGCTGTTTGGAATTTCGGAATTTTAGCGAAGGAAGGAATGGGGAACACCAGACGGTCACCGTTCAGAGCTCTGCCGAGGGCCCTGGCACCGGGGCACAGGCCCAGCCATCTTTGGGGCCACAGCCGAGTTGACCTCGCTCCAGCTTGGCCTCCACTCCTGCCTGCAGCAGCAGCGCCCCTTCCATCCAAGGAGCTGACGTTTGCAAAGGCTTCCTGCATCGCGCGTACTCCCTCCTCTGAGCGCTCCACAGGTGTTAACTCATTTAATTCTTACAACAACCGGTCACTCCAGTTTAAAGATGAGAAAACTGAGGCCCCGAGAAGCTCAGTGACCGCTCAAGGCCGCACAGGGAGTACACATCAGAGCCCGGATTCAAACCCGAGCAGTGTCTTCTCTGTCAGTCAGAATTACTGTGGCTTTCCTCTTTCATTCAAACTGGGGCGGGGTAGGGGGCGGCTAAGCAGTTCCAGGAATGAAACTAATGATGGAAGAAGAGAGCAGAAGCCACCCGTCATGGGTACTATGTGCTAGGCTCCCTGCTAGACCATTAAATATGAAATCACTCCTGTCGTACAGAGATGTCGCGGGAGAAACGAGGCTTAGGAGAGCTTAACTAGTGAGTTCAAGGTCACTCATCTTGTTAGCAGGGCTTGAATCCGGGACACTTGATGCCCGATCCCCTAACCTCAGCCACCAGCCTGTGGAAGGGTTGCACTTCGGTCCCGTGGCCAGGCCTTGGTCTCACTCAGGAAGCCTTTCATGATCCACGACACTAAGAGCTCGTGACACCAGGTGAGGGGCGCTGGGTGCCCAGCACGTCCCCAAACTGACACAGCAACTAGCTGGTTTCTTTGAAGCCCAGTGTGCCGATGGTGCCAGAAGACAGGAGGGCTGCTCCACCCTGACCTGTGCAACAGAAGGCCATGGTAAACTGGCTTCAGAGCAGAAGGAAAACGTCCCCAGGACATGCAGTGTAAAACTAAGGCGTCACCCATCGCCCAGGGCACAGGTCAAAGAAGACCAAGCCAGATGCCAAGTGAGGAGCTTCTGGGGTTCAGGTATAGTAATGCCACCTTAGGGCTGTAGAAATTAAGTGACACCCAGATTAAGGAAGTGCCATGTCAAGTGAGACAACGTGGGTGGGGGCCATTTGTGAATCATGAAGTTCAAGGTCCTGTGCATGTTTTGGTGGGGGGGGGTCACTGGATGTCTCACGACTGATATAACCCTAACCCTTCTGATTCCAAACTCCAACTGTTTCACCCCACCCACTGCTCACCATCCCCCGCTCACCATCCCCCACAGTCTCACCCATCTCAGGAATGGCCCCACTGTCTCCCCAGGTTCTCCAAAGAGTATTTGTTCTGGACATTTTCTCTTTTTCCCTCACTGCTTTCTGTATCCAATACATGAGCAAACACTATCAATTCTACTTGCAAAACAGAATCTCCGATCTGCCTAGCTCACCTGCGCCTGCATCCAAACAGCTGTCATCTCTCTTGGGTGACAGCAACATCTATCCCCTTCTTCACCTACTTCCCCGATCTCTTCTCCATCCTGCAGCCAGGATAACAATTGTTGTACCTAAATGTAATCGCTTACCTCTGTCCCATGCTTAAAAAGGTTTTGAAGCTTTGCAAAGTACTTCAAATAAAATTTCCCCTTTTTGCCAGGGTGTAGGGAGCCCTGCATGATCTGGCCTCTGCCCACAACTCCAACCCAGTCAGGGGCCCCTGCCCCAACCCACTCCTTCAACATGCCCAGCACTCACTCTTGTGGCCTTCAGCTCAATGCTCTCAGCTTGGCTCTCTCTTCATCCTTCAGGGCTCGGCCCAGATGTCACCTCTTCCGAGAGGCCTTCCCTGACTATCCAGGTTCCCAGATTAATGACACAACACCTAGTTAAATTTGGATTTCAGGTAAACAACAAATACTTTTTTAGTGTAAGTCAGCCCCGAATACTGCATGGAACATATTTATGCCAAAAATGTATTCCTTGTGTATCTGGAATTTAAATTTAACTGAGCATCCTTCAGCCTTATTTGCTAAATCTGGCAACTCTATCAACCAATCAAGTAGTTCCCTGAGTTATTCTCAGCCGTAGCACTTCGCTTCTTCCCTTTACTCACTGCAATCTTAAAGTATGTATTGATTGGTATGTCTGTATCCTCACTAGATTCTAAGTTCTTTAAGGGCAGGGCCTATGTTCATTTTATTCACCAGTTTATACTTAATAATTAGCACAATGCCTAGTATATAATAGAAGCTCAATAAATGAATAAACAAGTATTATTTTAGCCAAAGAGTTAGCATCCTGTTTTTTAAAAAACACTTCTTCCCAGGTAATGTGGCAAGTTTTCACCGTACAGAAAACACACTTCACAGAGCAAAGCAGGAGAGTATGTAATCCTAATCGTTTAGCTCAGTAATTAGACCTTAATGTGACGAGATTCAGCTGACGCCGCACTGAAGAGACGAGGTGTTGAGTAACGCTAACACC